>BMAU01011883.1:0-600000 GCA_019973935.1 Trichonephila clavipes | reverse complement strand
AATAATTTTAACGCAAAATCATTACTTTTCTACTAACTAAACATTTTCAAAACTCTCCATATTTATAGCTTAAGCCTCTTTAGATTCATTTTTAGCTAATTTGGACTTTTTTTTTTTTTTTGGCTTTTTTCTTTTTTCTGGAGAGTTTTGTTGAGGGAAATGACTAGCATAACGATTTTTGAATTCTCTCTGTGTCAATTCCCATATAGTTTTTAAGTGTGTGTGTGTGTGTCATTAGATCACTTCCTATACCTAAATAATTAAATACAGGCAATAGCCCTAAATAACCCGAATTATATAAAATGACAGCCATGTATGAACCTAAAAACAAAGTTTTTTTATGAACAAAAATTTCGTTCGGCAAAATAGACCACAAAACATTATTAAAGCTTTCATTTTTATTTTGAGTCATGCCATGGAGGCATGTTTTTAGCAACTTCTTATCACAGAGTGCTAAATAAGTAGGTTTTATCACTTTAATCACTGAATTTGAAAGGCCTGCTGTTTTGTCCACATATACTTTACCATCACATAATGCATTTTTATACTTACACCAGCCTACTCTTTTTTGTATATGACCTATACATTCAAGTTTTGTGACACTGTTTTCACCATATATATCCTTCACTTGTAAAAAACCCTTGGAATCACCATCACCATAGTACTCGGTGTATTGCAGGTCTCGTTTGATTAGTGACCTTTCAAAAATTCTAATAGCTTCAACAGATTCGATATTTCTAGATGATCCTTTATAATTTGAACATACATGCTCACATTTCACATTCATTTCACACATTTTACAATACTGAGTCATTACTTCCAGATCTAAAATTTTTCCAGTATCAATGGAAATAACTGAAACGCAGCCATTGAGTGACATATGACCTCTCCGCTGCCATGTGCCGTCTACCGAAATACCACAAGTTGTACTTTTTTAAAAATTTCGCACTTCTTTAGATGCAGCTTTCATATTTTCTTCAGAAAATAACTGTACTGCTTCCAGCAGTTTGAGTTCATGAGCTCAAAAGATATTTTTAGAAATGCATGGCAAATTTAAAGTGCATAACAACTTTTTACCGGCTGTGAATTCTTCGCCAATCAATCTCAATTCAAATACCAATAAAGTATTGAGAGAGAATTTTTTATTTTCTTTAGGAGTAGAAGTAAAGCCAGTCATGAATCCATAACTGCAAGCCACACACGAGTTAGAGCAAAGTCCTTCCCTAGAATCTTCTGACAGTTTCAATCCAGTTGCATAACATTCCGGATAACACAGGATTGAAATAATTCCCATCAAAGCTTGGAAATTAATAATTCTATTCCCTGTAGAACCATGAAATTCAGGTTCAGGTACATCAAAATTGTCAAAAGTGCTCAATTTCGCTTCACTTGCTGACGTATTATTACTGTTAAGTGCTAACTTGGTAAACCTCTCTCTATTACCATAAAACTTTCTAGACACTTTCGATCTAGCTTTCAGCATTTTGAAATTATTCACAATCAAATAAAACGTTAAAATTAAATGAAAATGAATGAATAAGCTGTAAAAATATCAAAAGTAAGTAATAATTAAGAAGAACCCTTTAGAATGAACAATGTAAACAAACTATAAACGATAATGTTATTGCCATTCATTGAAACAAACTTCAATTTAAAAAAAACAGTTGCCAGATTAAAAAAATGTTAATAAATAAGTAAAGGATACGTTTTGATCTATATTTACCATAAATATTAGATATTAATATATATTGCTTAGAAGTCACGAAAAAGACGTTCAAACTTTTTGTTTACATTTTTATGTCTCTTTAAACACCCATTTCCGCTTTTGAAAATTCCCTTTCCGGTTTACTAAATAAGCTATAACTTAGCTTCTAAATATCGTAGGAACTAAAAGAAATCATTTTTGGAATCTTAAACGTATGGGCTATGATATAAAAACATAAAAAAAACTTTCGAAAATTTTCTCCAAACTGAGGATTTTGGGGTAGTCACATATCTTAAGTTAAAATTAGAGGAAATTCTCCAAGTTCAAGAATTAACCAACCCGTAACTGTGTATTCAAGCTAAAGGTGGATACCATTCCATAAGAAGTAAAGCCACGTCAGTTAGGACCAAGAGAATAGCTGTTACCTAGGATATAGCAGTAAACGTCTTAAATTAAGATATAAGGAAACTGCCTGTATTGATGAGAATAGAGGTAATCTGTAAAGTTAGATATAGTGGTCAATTTTACGCGATTATTTGGTAATACGAATTGTGTCTTCTCACTCCAGATTTACTTAATTAGATTATTATTATTATTATTGTATATAGTGATTAAGTTAAGATCTTAATAAATAAATATTAAGATGACAGATTTACGTGATTCTTCGTTCCTTCCTACAGATACAGGTCGCGTAGGTAATGTAGAAATAGGGCACCCAAGGGTTGGTGCCTCACAATGGCGTCCAACTAGGTTTAATTTCCCCAACTCCGAGATAAGAGGTGCAGAACGGTTAAGAGTTTTACCGGAGGTGTATTTTTCTGGGTCCGAGAATGTGGAAGACTTTCTTGGGAGGATAATAATATCAAGTGTTTTGAGATACCCAAGGATTTGGCATGTGTGTATTTGAAAAGTTATCTCTTTGGTAGAGCGAGATATTGGTTCGAAGTATTCGGGTCGACGTTATAGAGAAGGATACGGCCGCGGACTTTGAGCAATTGAAAGAAGCGTTACAAAAAAACTTTCCGGTAGTGCGTAATAGAAAGGATTTGGAAATTCAATTTTACTTGTCGCTGCAGAGCAAGGGTTAAAAGTTGGGACTTAGTATGTCGGAAGAAGCTTCGGTGGATCATATATTTGTTCGACTCGAACCTCAAGTCCAAGATTATGTAGAAGTTAGAAACCCGAAAACTACGGCTCAATTATTAGAAGTAATGGCGAAGTTTGAGGAACGATATTCGTGCAAGGTAATGTGGCGTTCGAAAAGTAGAGATATTGGGGGAAGACGAGGTTGGGATGAGCGTCGGATACAAAGGGTGTTTTTTTAGAGGTATAGAACTTTAAATTGCAATAAAACAACGATGTATTATTCGATTGACATGAATGTTTTTTTATTCGAAAGATAATCTTGTGGCATTACATTTTAAATATGATTTATGGCATATGACTGCCACGGCTGGCTCGGATGTAGTCCAATCTGGACGTCCAATTTTCGATCACTTTTTCCAACATTTGTGGCCGTATATCGGCAATAACACGGCGAATGTTGTCTTCCAAATGGTCAAGCGTTTGTGGCTTATCCGCATAGACCAATGACTTTACATAGCCCCACAGAAAATAGTCTAGCGGTGTTAAATCACAAGATCTTGGAGGCCAATTCACAGGTCCAAAACGTGAAATTAGGCGGTCACCAAACGTGTCTTTCAATAAATCGATTGTGGCACGAGCTGTGTGACATGTTGCGCCGTCTTGTTGGAACCACAGCTCCTGGACATCATGATCAATTCAGGAATGAAAAAGTTAGTAATCATGGCTCTATACCGATCACCATTGACTGTAACGTTGTGGCCTTCATCGTTTTTGAAGAAGTACGGACCAATGATTCCACCAGCCCGTAAAGCACACCAAACAGTCAGTTTTTCTGGATGTAATGGTGTTTCGACATACACTTGTGGATTAGCTTCACTCCAAATGCGGCAGTTTTGTTTGTTGACGTAGCCATTCAACCAGGAGTACGATTCATCGCTAAACAAAATTCGCTTATGAAAATCTGGAACAACGGCCATCTCGTTTTGGGCCCATTCGATGAATCTACGCCTTGCTTGATGATCGTTTTGATGAATTGCCAAACCAAACTGAGAATAAATCACTTGACAACTGTTAAATCGGTCGCCATCTTGTAAAGTAATGCCTACTTAAACTTCTATACCTGGAAAAAAACACTCTTTATAATGATGACAACAGAAGGAGAAATTGGAAAAATACGGAGGTTTTACATAGACCAAATAATGGAAGAAATAACTATACGGGTAATTACGAGAATGGTCCTCAGTGGAGTCAGGGAAATCGGGGTTCGAGAGTGGAAATAGAGTTAATAGGGATGATCGTAGGTTTAATAATAATGATAGAGGATATCAGTTTTTGGAAATAAAGGTCAGAATGAAAAGTGTAGTCGAGGGGACCGAAGAAATAGGGGTCCGAGTGAAAATTTTAGTAGACGGGATCGAAGACAAGGGGGTCGATTAAATATTTTGAAAGTTCAAGGTGATCAAGTGGATCAATCACAATCGGCAAGGGATATACCAATTAGATTTTCAGCTATATGCATGTCTCCTGTGGAACTTCCGTATGTTCCTATTTTATTAAATGAGACATTTACAAAGGTGTTTTGAGATTCCGGCGCGAAAAAATCATTTATATCCTAGGATATTTATAAATTTTTTTTATTTAAGCAAGTGAAGAAATATCTCGTGCTCAGGTGATCACGGCACAAGGAGCTAAATGCGAAATGTGGGGATAGTTGAGTTGCAAGTACGGGTAAGGGAATTCATGAAACCCTTGTTGTTTCACGTGTTGGAAGATTTAGAATATCCTTGTATTCTCGGTGTTGATTTTATTAGAGAATCAAAAATTGTTTTAGATTTTGATCGAAAATCGTTAGAGATTCTCGATTCGCAGGTTGAAAATATTATTCCACCAGTTGAGAAAGACAATTTGGAAAATGATCTTACTAAGACAGGGTTAGAAGAGAGTCGGAAACAAGAGTTGCAAGATTTGTTTCATAGTTTTAAAAAGGATTGTTCTCAGACAATCCGGGACTCACGCATGTTTTGTATCATGAGATTAACACGGGGGATTAGCCACCAGTTGTTTCTAGAGCGTACAGATACGATAGGGTGAAGCAAGGCATTTTAGATTACCATGTAGAGAAAATGTTGAAAGAGTGTAACATAATACCGATTCAATTCCCGTACGCGTCGCCGGTTGTGCTGTATAGAAAAAATAATGGGTTAACGCCGGATAATTCAGAAGGTTATCGATTTACCGTGGACTACAGGAAGCTTAACGCCATTACAAAATATCCCAGGTATTCCTTACCGTTGATAGAGGATTTAATAACGAACATCCCCCACACTGCTATCATGTCTTCCCTGGACCTTCCCTCGGGGTATTTTCAGCTTGATGTAAACCCCAGTGATGAAGTTAAGACGGCCTTCGTCAGGAAAAACGATACGTATGCATTCAAACGTATGCCGTTTGGGCTGTCAGGGGTGGCTCCTAATTTTCAGAAAGCTGTTGATATATTATTAAAACCAGTGATAGGGCGGTTTGTGTGAACATGGATGATGTCATTATTGCGTCTCCATCGTTTGCTCACCACGTTAAATATTTAAGAGAAGTTCTTCGATTGTTATTACAAGAAGCAGGATTAACATTGAATAAGGACAAGTGTAAATTTGGTTGTGATAAATTGAGGTATTTAGATTTGGTGATTAGTAAAGAGGGAATTACAATGGACGAGGCAAAGTTTAAAGCTATAGTGAAGATGAAGCCGCCTAAAAATTCTAAAGAAGTATCCAAATTTTTGGGCATGTCCCAGTGGTATTCTAAGTTTATTAAAATTATGCCGATCTATGCGAGCCTCTTTATAATCTAAAGAAGAAGTTTAAAAAATTTTGTTGGGAAGTAGAGGCGCAGAAGGCTTTTTACGCGGCCAAAAAAGCGGTTACGGAAGCACCAGTTTTAAAATTCTCCGATTTTAAAAACCATTTGAATTGTTTACGAATGCTAGTTCAATTGGCATAGGCGAGATTTGCAATCAGGAACAGAGGCCAGTAGTATATGCCTCCCACACTTTTAGTAATGCGGAGAAAAATTACATGGTGACGAAAAGAGAATGTTTAGCGGTAGTTTGGGCTGTAAATAAATTCAGGACGTACTTAGATTCACTACCAGTAAAAGTAATAATTGATCATGCTGCATTGACGCGTTTGACAATTGGTAAAAATTTGTCTAGTAGGATGATAAAGGGGGTTCTGAAATCAGCAGAATTTCATATAGAATGGGAACACCGTCCTAGAACTCAAAATACGGTGGCGGAGCTTTTGTCGAGGAACCCGGTGGAAGGTACAGTGGGAGAACAAGTTACTTGTGCAACAATCAGGGATTTAGTACTTTCGTCTCAGGAGCAATTAATAGAAGAGTAAAAAAAAGGACCCAGAGGATAGCTCGGTTAATGCGACAATGTATAGGAACTGGTCTCGCGACTTTAGGTTAGTTGAGGGCTTGTTATTTTATGCAAAATACGAAATCTTCGTTAGGAGAAATGAAAGCATATATTCCGCAAGCATTGCGAAGTAAAATAAAGCGTGAATTTCACAACAAGCCCATAGCAGGTTATTTAGGACGTTATAAGACGTATAAAATTAGGGATGTTTGTTATTTCCCCTTTATGAGAAAATGCATTCAACAATATGTCTCCACATGCCACATGTGTCATATAAACAATTGTAAAAACGCGTTACCAGCTGGTTGTTTAATTCCGATAGTAACAAATTATTTGAACGAGATAGTTACGTTAAATTTGTTAGGTCCGTATCTTGCGTCGCGAGTAAGACGTAAAAGATATGTTTTAGTAATAACGGATCATTTCAGTAAGTGGGCTGAAATCATACCCCTTAAAAAGGCTCCAGAAAAAGTAATAGCTGATAGTTTATTTGATAATTATATATCGCGTTATGGAGCTCCAATAAAAATGATAACGGTGTCCAATTTATATCCGATATTTTTGAACATTTGAGTAACCGATTAGGTATACGGCATGTGAAGACAGTTATATATAGACCTCAAGCGAATAGAACTGAACGCGTTAATCGTGATCTAGTGCAAATGATTGCCAATTATGTAAACGATCATCATGAAACATGGGACCAGTTCTTACGTGAGTTTGAGTATGCAATTAGAACAACAGTGAATGAAACTAGGGGGAAATTCCCTGCAGAAATTGTTTTTAGGAAGAAAATTGATTACCCCATTTCAAAAATTAGTAATGGTATCGGACGGAACATAGTTTGGAGTAGGAGATATTGAGAAATTGTTCGATGAGGTTAGGCAAAACACTAAAGCTAAACATGAAAAGTGGGCGAAATATTATAACAGACGGAGGTGAGATGTTCGGATTAGGGTTAACGATTGGGTCCTAGTGCAGACACATCCCTTAAGTTCAGCAGCAAAAAGGTAATGGTAAAGTTTAAGCCAAAATTTGAAGATCCATATAGAAGTATAACAATTTAGAAGTTTGGAAAGCAGGAAAGAGATTAACGGACAACATAGATCAGGTCCGATTATATCATCGAAGGGAAAGTGACGAGAATGGAATAAGAGTTGGAACTCCGGAGATAACAGTGGTTCAAGGTATCAAGCAAGTAGTTTACAGAGAGTGCGACCTAGATCAAATGAGTCTGAATATAGTAGGAATAATGGGTCAGGTGAACGACGAGAAGTAAAGGGAAAAGTAACAGGCCTAATGGAGGATCAGGATGAGGGACACACGAGTATTACCAGTAAACGCAGACCACTTATAAGGTCTTCCCATAGTTCTTGGACAGAACCGAATAGGAAATCAAAGTAATATAGAAAGGAGGGCATTGGGTGCAAGTGATCGATAAATTAAGGATCATGAGGACCAGAGAAGAAGCGTGGAAAGAGTCCAATACATCAAGGAGATAAGAGAAAATTAACTGCAACCAATAACAGTATACCTAATTTTAGAAAAAAAAAGTAAGGAGAAAGGAAACAAAGATGCCAGATACAAGCAGGAACAATTTGAGGCCTAGAAGAAAAGGAGTGTAGTCACGACCATCCAGTGAAAAAATTCAGAACCAAAGGGGACCAGTCCGGTCCAGAGAGAAAAGAGATCAACGGTACAGCCTCTACTCGTTGGATCAAGGAAGGTCTAGCGGTAAGAATTCCAAAAGCAGAAGAGCCCAACAACAGAAGCGCCAGGAAATGAGAGAAGGATCGAATAGTAGAAGATCACAGTTTTTAGAGGTCCTAGTAGGAGACGTCAACTATAGGACACACTAATCAGATTGTATCGTTTCATTATATATATTTACTGACAGGCAGTCAGGAGAATTATTGCAAGATGCAAGTCATTGGTTATTTAAAGTTTTTTTCTAAAAGAGTGCAAAAGTTGACTCTACAATGTGGTGTATTTTTCGAGAAGAGTGAAAAATGAACTTTTGTATTTGTAAATTTCTTTCAAAATTTGTAGAAAATAATTGTATGTATACATTTGTTTAATGCTATTTATGACTTCGCTGGGATGTGAGAATTCCTTGGGTTGTTTTTTTAAGTGATTATTGTAAAAGTGTTTGTAATTGTATACTATATGTATTTCTGTATTGATTGATATTAATGTACATCTGGTTTTGGGATCTGGTTAATAATCTGGTTTTTATGGTTAATAATCTGGCGTAGACAGATTATTAACCATAACACTAACAGCGCTGCGCGATTAGAGGGAAATTTTGTTTAGAAAACCAGATGAAGGGTATATATGAAAATAATGGTGATTTAAAAAATTTGTACAAATTGTAAAATGTGTGAAATGTAATTGTAATATGTGAAAAATTGTTGTTACACCATATTTAAAGAGTCCCCCTTTCAGGGTGGCTGACCCTGATGTTTTGAGGAGAACAGTTTCTTTTTTTCAGGTAGAAGGGTGTTTAGAGGAATCTAGAAGATTGTAGTATTTCTTGGCTGATTTAAAAATGTATTTTTTTAAAGATGAAAGCATGTAAAGTAATTAAGATCGGTTTGTGTATCG
The DNA here is from genome assembly GCA_019973935.1 of Trichonephila clavipes. Taxonomy (NCBI): domain Eukaryota; kingdom Metazoa; phylum Arthropoda; class Arachnida; order Araneae; family Nephilidae; genus Trichonephila; species Trichonephila clavipes. Next base: position 591,187 of record BMAU01011883.1, on the reverse strand, counting down.
CCTGGGTTTCTTATGGCCATATGCTCAAAGCCTTTTTCCCCCCGGGATCGCTGCCCGAATAGGGTACACCTTCATAAGTATGTAAAAGTGAATCTGGAATGAGTCAACATATAAATGATAATTTTAATGTAGTTATTTGAGTAAAATTATTGTGGCTATTGAAAGTTAAAATTTGTACGAATATTGAATGGTAAAATTTTTTAACGTAATTTTTAAGGACCATTAAGACCCTCGAATAAATCAAGTTTTTCTTCTTGGAGGGGATTGTGACGGGCTTTCATCGCGATTTCCATTAATGTCCTCTTGAGGTTCTTTGGGGCCAGAATAGCAATTCTTTCCAATCAACTCGAGAAGAAGAACGTGAGAATACAAAGTAGGAATCTTATATGTAGTAGAAGTTTCGCGTTCGCGGTGGGGCTATGGGAAGTTGCTATATGAGGTTTATGCTTATGATTAGAAGTAATTAAGTTAAAGTTATAGGAAATTCCATGTTAAAGAATTAACCTACCCGTTCCTGTGTATTCAAGCTAAAGGTGGATACCATTCCATAAGGAGTAAAGCCATGTCAGTTAGGACCAAGAGAATAGCTGTTACCTAGGATATAGCAGTAAGCGTCTTAAATTAAGATATAAGGAAACTGCGTGTATTAATGAGAATAGAGGTAATCAGTAAAGTTAGATATAATGGTCAATTACGCGATTATTTGATAATACTAGGTGCCTCACAAACTATCCACTTGTTATGTAATTTTAACAAAGGCAATACCACTTTCTCATCACACATATATCCAGCCTACTCTTTTATTTGATGTCATTGACTTTTGACTCAAAATCATTAATGTCCTGGCCAGGAAACAGTCCTGACCTCAATCCTATCGAAAACTTGCGGCACCGTTTGAAAACTCTTGTTCGAATGAGGTACCCATGAAATAAAAAGGAACTAATTGAGGATGTAATGGTTTCCTGGCATCATGTAATAACAAAGGAAGTGCTTAAGCCTATTTTCAGCTCAATGAAATATAAAGGGGAAGTTGTAATAAAGAATAATGGCAACCTCACTAAGCACTGCTATCATGAATATCTAATGTAGATCGACAGTTATTGCAGCATAATTTTTTTTGCGTTGCGTTTCTTTTTTGTATTGAATTTAGTACTAAAATTCTCCTTAAAATGTTATTGAATGCTTAGCAAAATTTTCTAAAAGCATACAAACTTAAAAAAAACATAACAATTAAAAAAGGTAGCCACAATTATGGCCACCACTGTATATATATATTTTTTAAGTAAAATTGAATTGGTGTCGATTGAAATTGCGTCAAGAAGCAACTCGCTAACGTCTAATGTCAAGAAGCAACTAACGTCAAGAAGCAACGTCAAGAAGTCTAACGTCTAACGTCAAGAAGCAACTCGCAAAATCGCGGGAAAAACCTATTTCAAATATAAAAATGTTTCAAAGTAGATATAAAATTATGTGAATTTAACGCAAACAAGGGAAATAACTGAAATTTAATTTTCCTATTATGAAATACATACTACTTGGGTTTTTCAGCACTTTTTATCATATCTGCTGTAATTTATTTGGGAAGTTGGTCTCTACACTTTTTCTTTAAATACACTTTCAATACACATTTAAGTTTTCACCTTTGCGAAGACTAGTTTCCACAATTTTTAGGGTTATTAGTGATAAACCTTGCACCTTAGAAACTTGTTCAAAGGTGGAGGAAGACAACAGTGTCGTTCTTTCAAGTGTTTTAAACTTCTACATCACGTGGGGCCTTAGAGGTTCATTCATGTTTAACCCAAAGTAGCTCCCATTGTTCAGAGAGAGAGTATCCCACTTTTGTAATAATATTAGTACTCAAATTTATGACTTGATTTATATACTATTGGCTACAAAATTCATGTTTTTGTTCATAATCTATCTCGTAACTTACAGCAGATTCTTACAGTAAAATATATAGAAGTAAAATAAATCATTATTTTTTCCGATAAAAAAAAGAAAACCAAAAATTATTAAAACATATAATCAACGTCAACTCATAGGTTAAAAATATTTAGTAAATTCAGTAATTTCGAAGCAATATAAATTTACGCATAAATAAGATTTAAATTTAGACAATTGTGCAAGTGATTCTAACTATTCATTTTTTCTCAGTGTTCCTCTTTTATTAATTACTTCTTATGATTAATGAAATCATTAATATTTTAATTGATTAGATTAATGCCTCTTACATCCGATGAATCAAAGAAAATGCGTAGTTATTTTGCAATAGAGTTTGTTTATAAAAATGCTACGCTGAAATAAAATTTGTTACATATTTTTTACTTTTTCAGCGAAGAATAGCTTCCGCTATTTCTAAATTAAAAATACACTTTTATTTAAAAATAGTACAAGTATTATGTACCTAAATGAATTACTGAAATATTCCCCTCCCCCTTTAAGGAATATTTAGTTTAGAATAAAGTTTCTCTGTAGTCTTCGCTGCTTACATAGAAAATAAATATTTTTGTTTATAAGTATTAATTATTTAGAATTATTTCACTACTTCTTTGTTGCTTCTTCCTATTATATTCATAATTCAAAGGCCAATTTTTTTCGTTATCGTTCAGAAAATTTTTACTAAACATAAAGTTTTTCAATATAAATATTCGATATAACGTCTTATATAATGACTTAATACTATTTTGTAATGTATGTATTTACTTTTTCATTTTCCTTAACGGACCAGACATACGTAAACTCTTCCACCGGAGCTAAATATTTAACTTATGTAAAATGTAGCAACTTTCTTACTTCAGACTTCTCACTGAATTATATGTATCAATTTTGCATTTAAACCACTGTATTCAACCTGTAAGCATATTAAAAATAGTTTTAAATATTAATGTGAATCATTTAAAAAATTTAAGGAATCAACTTTTTCTTTTGAAATTTTTTATCGTTAAAAATGCATTTCTCAACAAATTATAAGGTTTTCATTAAAAAATTTTTTTGATTACAGTAACTTGAAAAATTTCATGAATTCGCTTCAATGTTTCATCTGTGAAATGTTTATAGAAGAAAATATAAATTCCATGAATCATTTAAGAGACTCTAAATGATTATGAAACATTACATTGAAGAGATAGATTTCATTTCAGATGTAAAAATACATTTCGCTCGAAAGAGGAAGGGATTAAAACAGAAATAAATGCCTTTGATGAATCGCGAAAAAAATTTTGAAGAAAATACAGAAGCTTTAATCCTAGAATTCTAATTTGAATTTAAAGTAGTCTCGTAAAAGGACCTTGCATGATGAAGAAAGAACTCACAAAAAAAGGTCTTTTTCCTGAATTTTCATCAAGCAAACATATCCACACTTCATATTCTTTAAATATTCAAATCCTAATCAAGAATTTACTCGCTTTTCTTACGAAAAACTTTCAACGTCTAATGTTTAGAATTTCACGCATTTAGTTCGTTGCCTAATGAGCGAAGCTGCAAAAAGTACAAGTAACGTAAAATGTCGTAGCATTTTCTTAAAAAAATGGTGAGACATTTTTCCTTCTAAATTTTACTGATTTTTTTCTTTATGTGCAAATAGCAACATTAAATTTTGTAGTTTATTTTTGCCCCCAAATAATAACAGAAGTGAGTTTATTTCACATGTAAATTTCAATGAAAGTTTTGAAATCATTAAAATGTCTAAGATTGTGTTATAATTTTTCTGTAGATTTTAAATAATTTTTCATAAATATGGATAACTTTTTTAAAAAATAAACGTATAGGTTGATTTATAATAAGTTCGATCAATTTTAAAAATATATAACTATTTATGGTAAATTTTAATCGCATTATTACTAATTTTATTTAAAAATGATTTGTTTAAATCGCCAATTTAACTAATTTTTATTCGTGGGAGTAAATAATGGATTCAAAATCAGTCCTCAAACGTGACACGAGATTTTAAGGCTATTGAAGCACGATGGCTCAAACCCAGTTGTAAATGAAACATTTAAGAATCGGAAAAAACATTTTTCGGTTGGATTGCTATCTAAAATTCGAAAAGAAAAAAAGTTGGCTGGCAATCAGAAGCTGCTGGGGAAAAAACGTGGACGAAAAGAAGTCCTTGGTGATGAAGAAAAAGAAATAAAAAAAATATCGTTGTAAAAATTTTTCTTTTTCAAAGAACTTTAGCAAAGAAACTATAGATATCACAATCAACAGTTTGCAGTTAAATAAAGAAATTCGGCTATGAAAAAGGGAAAAAACAAATTTGTCCTCAAATCTCTGCAAAGACCATAGAAAAATGAAGAAAACGCTCTTGCCCTCTGTATTTAAACTTACTCAAAGGTAGATATAAAACATGGATAACTTTGGCTGAAACACTGTTTCATCTGTTATCAAAACGGATATATAATATATTTCACGTGAAAAGCATTGCAAAGATGTACCTGTTTTGCAAAAGACAAGTTTGCCATCAGGTGTTATGGTATGGATGGAAATGTCTTCTCAAGGCTTAACTAAAGTATTTTTTGTAGAACTAAAGTCTAAAACTGATGCTAAATACTATAAGAATTATGTTGTAAAGCACCTGATCAAAGAAAGTAAGAGTCTTTACTCTCCAGGGAACTTTGTTTCCCCCCGAGATTCTATATAAAGTCATACTGCAAAATCAACTAAAAAATGGCTGAAAGCTAAAAAAAAAATTCTCCCTCCTAAGATGTGGCTACCATCATCCCCTGACTGTGATCTTGGCGATTATTTTTATGGGGATACTCAAAAAAAACCCAATTATATAGACGTAAATTAGGAACATTTCAAAAGCTCGAAAAAGCAATGAAAGAGAAAATTGGAAAAATAAAGGTTTATGTAAAGTGTACAAAAAGCTAAAGGAAACCACATTAAAAATTGCATGGCATGCAAATAACTTAATTCTTAAATTAACTTAATTCAATAAAAATGATGATGCTCTGAAATTAGTCACATTATTTTTGAATCAATCTGTATTCTTTATTTTTCAATGCATGCATGCATGCATACATACACATGCCCACCCACTCGCAGACTTGGATAATAAATGGTACATATAATTTTTTTTAACAGTAAACTTACTTATTTAAAAATCTTTTTAAAATTTTTCACTATAAGAGAAAAATATTTTTTTTTCAAATATTCGTATTTAAAAAAGTGTCTTAAAAACTTTTTATGTGAATAAAATTTTTCAAAAATCTAAATGTGGTATTATAAACGTGGATGGAAATCTAACTGGAATGTAAATGTATATTTTTATTAAATAATTAACGATATCTTTAAATTCTCATTAGTAATTAAATCATTTGCAATTTTTGACTATTTCAATTACTGCATTCGTTATAATAAATTTCGAGCGCGTGGGTGTATTAAAATTCCCTTCACAGATATTGCGTATTTCTTTAGACATTATGAATGAAAATTCGACACAATATTATTTTGTAAGGAATTATTCGTTGTCATTTGTGTTATATATTTCTTTAAAAAAAAGTGAAACTGAGTTAACTTTGATAAATATGATATAGTTAATTGTACAAATTAATTACTTTCCATATTCTGTTAGCAATAAAATGAAGTTTTTTAAAATAACATTTTTCTAAAATTTAAAATTTACTGTATTCAAAAGTATTGTCATTTAATTACCGAGTAAGGAAATATATTTTACGTTCAACTTATTTTTTCATTTTTTAAGAATCGTGACTTTTACGATGAATAATAAGTCGATGATATATAATATTAAAATAAGGTATTAATTTAAAATGTCTGCAATAGTTTAAGCCTGACTATACAAAAATACTCTTAATATTAAATTGTGAGAGTGTTTTTTAGTTATTCAATTATACGCTTGTGTGTAAAGTAAAGATGATTTGCACATTTGTCAAAATTCTGAAAAACTAGTATTCGATGCTCAAAATTTGATTATAAAAATTTATAACATAAGAAGAGAACTACTGAAAAACTATTTTTTCTACGCATGATTATCAGAAAATCATGAACACCACTAGTAAACAATGTTAGTAGAGTTACCTTCGCCTCTTCCCCTCAAAATAATAATGTATTCCAAAATCATAACAACGAACAAAACAATAGTTTTCAAAGCATCCAGGGATTCAGCCCAAACCAGAAAGACAATATCTCTAATTTTCTTCAAGTTTTCGAACTTTTCAATATAATTTCTAGCTTAATTAAAAGAATGCCAAAAATTTTGCAGTTAATACCTAAACTTAAAGCAGCTAAGACAGATAAGCAAAACGTCTATCTACAAGATAAATCCATGTAAAATAATTAATATTTTTTTTACTCAAATTCAAAAATTCTCCTTTTATACTTTTAATTTCATTTTCTCCTCTTTTTAATTCTAAACTCCATAGATTTCTTGTACTCTGAATCGGGTAGTCAACCCCAATAGCTCACTACCAGCATACAACAAGTCAAGATGTTGCTCTGACATCCTACCCTATTGATTCCTGAGGCCTTGCTTTCACCTAACCATCCAAGTCAACAATACCATGCCACTTCTCAGTTCCAGATAGGGGATTGAGGGCTACAAATGCAGCTCATTTACCTTGCAAAAACATCATAGTCAGCGCTATTAGTTGCTCTAATATGAAGAATTATTTCGAACCACTTCAGTTGTTATTAAGTATTAGAAGAATTACCTTAATTGTTTTTGTAGTGATTCGTTTTTTAGTTCTATATTCTGTAACGCTGCAAATATCTGTAGCTCAAACTGAGTTCTTTCGGTATACTTAGAGAAGATAAATTACAGTTAAAAAAAACTAAAAAAAAACACCCTTTTATAGTTAATTGAACTAAAGTGTAACATAACCTTTTAGTCATTAATTTAGAAATGGTATCTGGCAGTAGTCGCTAGATGCGGGAGAGGATCTGAAAATGGGGAAATTGTTAGTCCTGATGGTCCTGATCAAGACAATGGAACAAAATTATTAAGTTATTGTTTTGTCATCGGTCCTGGACAAGTGAGCAAACTTTCAAATTAATCTGACCTTTTAAAGTGGGTAAAAATTGGTTCAAAGATTTCCTGTTACATACAAATGAAGCTTATAAAAGGTTGTTAAAAATAGAGCGGAGTGACGTCCGGAAAACGGCATGGCCATGAAATTAGTTCATTTCAACCAATACAACTATCTTGAAATGTTTCATCAAAGAAATTATGCACATGTGTACCTATGACATGTAGAGGGTAAAAAACGTTTGGGTGCATTTTTCTAACTGTGGTGCACCATATAATCGTGGCATATCGAAATAAATGTCCCTATTAATTATTGACTTCGAGAAAAAAATGGATCAATCACTTTATTATGATGAAATGGAGAGGTTAATTTAAGAGCTCTACTTCCCTTAATTTCTCATTTACAATGCCGGTTTTCTAATCCTTAATCCTACAGTTGTTTCCTTAGTTCGTAAGACTACGTTCTAATTTTAATTTTGTTATCCGGTGATTAAATTATAGACACCCTCTGTATCTAAAAAAAAGAGTTTCAAAACCTATTATATGCGGAAAAGTTGTTATATGGTATACAGATAAAGAGAAAAATAAAATTATATATAAGATTAATTTTTATGCTACGTATTGCCGCAAGGGAAATGAAGTTAAATAATTTGATTTTTTTATGGCAAAAAATCAAAGTAATTTTTATCAAAGGGGAATAGCATTTTAGTACTTTTTAACATCTTTTGTGAAAGAACACATATATTAGGTATATTTAACAGCTTCTTTAGTATTAAAATTAAAAAAATAATAATAACATACAGTCCAAATTACAGCTTACGATAAAGTGGAAGATGGAAAACCGCTTAGATCAGACTGTGGAGCCGATAGTGCTGGGAGACAGAGAGAAAAAGAGAGCTGGATTATGAAATGTTGCATTGTACATTGTATTAGTCATTACTGAATCCTTACAAATAGGTCATCACTTTTTATTACTTATATTGTAGAAAAACAATTATTTCTTAAGTCTAAAATCGTCTAACCAGAATTAAGTCTTTCCTCCCCCTTTTTTGTGAAAATTTAACTCTTTTGTGGCAATAGTGAATTAATGTCTTAAGATTTAATATTGGCACAAATTGAAATGAATTGTTTTAAAAATTATTTTTCTTCTAATCATCATACCATAGAACATTTAGTAGGTTCAGATTGATAATAAAAGTAATACATCCACTTCTGCTACCCGAACTTACACAAATTCGGAGTTACGCAATTTTCAGATCTCGTCTTTACTAGTCTTTTTTTCATTTTTCTTTTTTCATCACTGAAACTCAGGCGGAATCAGTGGCAGAACTTGATGAAATTGGTAATGTGATTGAGGAAGTTGTTGCGATCTTGCCAGACAAATAAGTTGGTGAAGTAGATAGTGATGACGTTAAAAAATTACTGAATTCTCATAATCATGAGCTGACAATTGATGCTCATAGAAATGCATGACAAAGTGTAAGATATTGAAGACCATTAGCCTTTAGATTAAAATCAATCAGAACATCGAATGATTTTGTTGGGAATGCAGCAGAAGACCTCAGTTTAATTAAAAAAAGGGTTACAAATTTTAGAAAATACAGACTCCAACAAAGAGCATATTTTTTCTACAAAACAAGGAATAAAAAAATATTTGGTTGAGCTGCGAGGAAATTTTATAGCAGAAAAATATTGGGTCGGTACACTACTTTGTTAGATTTTATGAAACCTTCTACATCAAAATAACTTCGGTTTGTCATTTTGTGTGTCTGTGCATTTGTGTTATCTAAGAATTTACTAAACATTTTTTTCTAAATTATATTTTTCATTCGTCTCCGACCCCCAACTAAAAATAATTTTTATGTACTTATTTATATGCCAAATTATACCTCGATTTACGCAAGTTCGATTTACGCGATTATTACTCAGTCCCTCCTATCACGCATAAGCTCTGGGTATTACTGTATATTTTTTTCTCCATATAACCATGATCCTCTTTAAGGTAGCCAACTACGTTCGGAACAGTGATTTGAAAAAGGTGCATAAATGGATAATTTTCATGATATTTAGTGTCACTTAGATTAGATTACATGTATAAAATTGTTTTAAGGACATTTTGACAAAAAAAATTATTTAAATACAATATTTTACAAAAAATTAACTTAGAACAATCTTTTTTCAAAATGCTCTCCTTTTATAAAAAATACTTCTAAAAAATAATACTTCGCTTATATAAAGTAAAGACTTCTCCAGAGAGCCTGCACTAGAATTTCTGAAAAATTCACATTATTTTCAGAGTCAGTGCAAATTGAAATAATTATCGGCGTTTTTTTCTTAAAATTGCTCCCCTCTTTTGTCGTAAAATATGGATAAACCCATATCTCAGTTATATATTTCAAAAATTCTAGTTGAGCCTCTGTCGAAAGATCTGAGCTATATGCAGGCAAAATATTTTTATAATCGAAGCATTTTTCACAAAAGGAGACTATTTTGAAAATGGCTCATTTTATGTTCCTTTTTTGTCAAAATATTGTACTGAAATAATTTTTTATTTTAGTAATACACTCTCTAAAAACAATTTTATATATATTTTCTAATCTAAGTGACACTAAATATCATAAATATTATTCATTTATATGCCCTTGCAAAATTACGGTACCGAACGTAGTCGGATACCTTAGTATATATACAGAGAGAGAGAGTGTGTGTTTTCTCATTTTTTCCTTGATCAAAACACTGATTTGATTCCTGTTATAATATTTTAAATATGTGGTATTGCTTTGCTTGGGAAGTGACTGTATTAAAATGTCAGTAAAACATAAAACATGTATAATTATTTCGTGGATTAAATATTAACAATCATTTTACATGGGCTAGAAGGAATATAAAGAATACTTTTAAAATGTACTAATTATGAAGCCATGTGATAACTCACTTTTATACAACATCATTTGACCTTGAAACATGACAAGAAAGAACTTAAATTAAGGAAAAATATATTGAAAGGGAGTTTTGAGACATTTTTTTTAGTTTAGTAATTACTTCTAAGTTCTGAATAATCATACCTTGTTTTCAGCAATTTTTTGGACTGCTGGAAGAAATCAAAGTCAATCAATAGGTAAAAAGTACCAATTTTTTGAAAGTGCTTTATTTAAAATCGAGGAAAATTTTAAGAAATATTTTTCATTTGTATAATTTTTTTTTTAAAATTAAGTTCATTGTTGGTGAGAGCAGGCATAAAAGAGAGTACTAGGAAATGCAAACACACACAAACTTTCTACTTTATTATATTCAATAATTTTTGCTAGTATGGAAATATTCAGACAGTAAATTTATTTAAAGGGAGTTAGACTGTACATATGTAAATTCAAGTGTAGTTTATTTATTCAAGAATGTGTAAACTCTGGCTTGATACGTGCTTGACCAACGCTAATCTCTCTGTAAGCACAAATTCAATATTTAGGAGTCCTATTCAGTTAAATTATTCACAGTTAGAAGTTTCAACATAATCTTCATTTTATTTTGATTAAACAATTTAGAATGCTTCTTCATTTGTATAAGAATTTAAAAATTTCAATCCAATGATAAAAATACTACAAATAAATAAAGAAGTTCTAAATTATGTTCATTTGACAAATCCTTTTAGTTTATTGTCCTGAATAATATGGAGCTATTATCTTATTGAAGTTAGATTAACTTGAGCAATGATGAATCAGCAATGATGCACTGAATTTGGAATGCACCTCCCATGAATGTTTATTGCGAGCTTGATAAATTACGGAATCTTATCTCAAATAAGCCTATATGTTAGTTTCAGAAATTATAGAGCATAATTTTTTGAACTTTTATGTAGCCGACAATATCCAGAGCCAAGATTTTGAAAAAGAATATAAATGAATAGTTTTTTTTAAATATTTAGTGTCTTCTGAATATGAATATGTATATAAAACTGTTTTAAGAATTTTATCTGAAAAAAATTATTTAAATACAATTCTTTGGCAAAAAATGACTAAAGAAGGGCATACTTTCAAAATATTCTCATTTTTTGGAAAATGCTTTTATAATAATAATACTTTAATTATGTCAATTCAACTTTAAATAATTTAAATAATCAAGCCCACTTTATTTTTCCACGGGTTGAGAGCGAATTTCAGAGATACTGTAATAAAATCAGAAAAAGAAAAAAAAATACACGTAAATTTATAGCAAGACAACCGAGTAGAAGTAAATTTATTGAAAAATGGCTAAATCACCTCTCGAGTTTCCATAATTTTGCACGTGTGTCAAAGTCCGTTGCTACACAGCTGCAACGAAGTAATAGTTACCTACATTAAATTAAAAGTATTATTTGCAAGTTAGTCTCGAGGCAAGAATTACTTTACAGCTTGTATATAGTTAAGACTTCTGTACAGAGCTTGTGTGTGTGTGTGTGAATAAGGATTTTTGAAAAATTCAAAATACTTCCAGAGTTACTATCAGTGCAGAAAGTTACTATCTCCGATATATTAAAATATGAATACATATAAATCCACTTCTAGATCATATATTTCAAAAATCCTTGTTCAAGCTCTGTACAGGAGTCTTAGTTATACAGAAGGTCATTCGCCTTTTATGGAAAGGATTTTGATAGCAAATTTTTATCTATAAATGCCTTTTTTGTGGTTATTTTCCTTCTATCTGATAGATATGATTCTTGACAATAGATCTAGCTCGATTTTTCTGTGAAAGTAAACTTTTTATTAGTACTGTCATACTAATTTTACTCCATTTCCCTTGAACCGTTTTCCAAAGTCTATTCAGCGTGTTCTTGGATGTCGTTTTCCTAAGGCTCGTTTTGATAAACCGAAAGCAGAAAAGTTCATTGGAGAAGCAGATATTTCATCATATTTCATTTCACACTTCATTTCTGTTTAAGATTCTTTCTTCGCTAAATAAGAAGCAGTTGATTTAGATGCGTGAATAGAAGCTTTGTTCATATGAAGCTCAACTTTATCAATGTCCTTTCCATATAAGGCTGGGAATTCTTCATCAGAAATTGGTTCTAAAATAATCTACTGATAATACAGGGGATTAATTTTGGCTTGCTTGAGACATTTTTATTTTTATTTTTAATTTGATGTTGTAACAAAATTCTGCAACAATCATGAATCCCTTTGGGAACTTTCCTGTACACTTGTGACGTGTTCCATCAGCAGTACTTCAACTAATACTCTTGGGCAGGGGTGCCCAACCCAAATTGGTTGGTGGGCCACATAAAAATTTACTAAACTGAGGTGGGCCGCACATATCAAAATAAAAAAAAAATTCAAAATATTTTACTATCGTACAGCATTCAAAATATATGATCAACATTCAATTATTGATATGATCAAAAAACACCCAAGTTTACCTTTTACTGGATCACAATCACAACAAAGTTGAAAGTCGACCGATTGCACTTGGTGGTGGAAGAATATCTCTTAACCTACAAGGTTCTTATCTACAATAGATTTATGCTGCCATCTGAGGTTACGTAGTATAACAACTATGTGCGTAACATCTTCACATTTTATACTTGTGTTACAGTATGCTTGCATAAAATTGTTATAGATTTTCAAAATTTTTATTTCAAATGCAAAGAAGCAATTAAGTAAAGAACAGCTTTGAAATTATTACACTGTTTGTCAAAAAAAAGTTTTTTTTCTGCCCGATAGCCAAATGTTTAGTTTCTTATTGTATGATATTAATTATTGCAACGTGATTAAATATATATCATAAAATGAAAAAGTTACATTATTTCAGAAGGTTAAAATATTAAACATTTTTATAATTATCTTACATTTCTACTAGCTGGTCTGACAGTCCTGATGCAACTCATTAAGTCCATCATCGGATTCTTTCATTGCCAAATAAAACAAGAAAAAGACTACTAATCTGAACTTAAAAATATAGACAAATTATATTTCTCTAACAAAAAGAACTAAATACACTACTCACTCTCAACGAAGTTCTCGTTGAAAGAGGAATAACACACCCAAGCTCATCTGCTTTCCTTCATCCATCAACACCTGTTATTACAATTGCTTCGAAGTCAAATGAAGGAAAAAAATTATTTCGGTATAAACTGCACGGGGATAGGTTGGAGTGGGTCAAAACACGATATTTTCGATTCAACCGTCTGTAGTCGAAGTGTCTAAAATAATATAGACAGAAACTTCAATGGGGCTGCAAAAATTCTCCAAATGGGCCACGGGTTGGGCATGCCTGCTCTTGGGGAAACTATTCTTTAACTGTGATTTTATTTTAAAAATCCTTTTCTGTAGAGATGTCTTGATTTTTTGCTTTTGCATATGCTATTTAAACCCTGAGATCGGAGTATTTGAGGTAAATCGTGAAATATCAGAATAGAAGAAAGTGAATTGCGACTAGGAAGTGGTGCAGCTTGGTGATATTCCTCTCGGAATTCACCCAGAGTTAGGGAAGGAAATAGCAGTGTATCTCTACCAAGCTGTTCGAGAAAGACTGGTATAAGGAACTCCGGCCACTCAGATAAGTCTTTTTTAATAACCTCGTAAGTTATATTAAGAATTTGGATTTAAGATTGCTCCCAATGTTAAGGAATAAGTTTTAAATCGATCATAAAGTGTTAGATCTAAAATAAAAGTAGTTATTTTTAAAGTCACGTGTGCTTCTTCTCTGAACCCTATTACATCTGTAACCTCCGGGTTACGGCACACTGACAAAGCCATATCGTACAGTTATTTCCTTTAGTTGAGCAATAGAACATTTTATTACATTCACTTAAATATACCCATGTTTCATTAAGTTTCGCTACAAATTTCCATTTTTTCATATAATTTTCTTTATTTTTTTTTCTTTCAGCGATATGTTTTGACAAAAAGCAGATGGACTTAAGATTTAAACAATTTTTTAAACTTTAAATCCTTATATATGACTTTACTTACAGTTTTAGAAGATATTCCTAGTTTCGATGCAATGAATCTTTCAGTCGGTGACTTTTCTTTTTGAAACAGAGACTTCACTTTCTTTACAGTTTTTCATTTTTAGTTTCAGCTAGACGCTTATTCCTTTCGAATTTAATATATGTTAAATACCTTTTTTTTAAAATGCAACAATCGAGATTTTTACACCGATTTATAATTTAATACGAATATTTCTCCTCGGAACGCTCAATTACATAACATTCAAGCGATCTATCAATTTTAGGAGCCATCTTCGAAATAAATCTTTTATTTTACATTCCAATAAAAAGAAAATATTAGCGGACGATTATTCTGAAGTTGCCAAAATTTTATCCCAGAATATTAATGAGAAAATAAATAACAAAATTGTTTCCATAAAGTACGAACGACCTTTTGTATATAGGCAGAATATTATTATTATAGAAGTATTTTTCATAAAAAGATGGAATGTTTAGAAAATATGTCATTTTTCATCGTTTTTGCAAAAGAAAGCATTTAAATAATTTTTTTATTATAAAAATATTCTTTAAACAATTTTATATGTATATTCTTATTCAGGTGGCACTAAATTTCAAAAATATATTACCCATTTATACGCTTTTTCTAAATCACAGTTCTGAACGTAATAACTGCAAACCTATATATAGGCCTATTTTACTTTGCAGAAAGCATGAGAAAATGTGTTTTTGACTTTTAAATTAATATATCAAATGACTGATATCTTGGGAAAAAAATTAATATTTATTAATATATACATTTATCTTCTCATGAATATTTTTCCACTATTTTAGAGCAGAAATGTCACTTGACGTATTTTCTCTTTCTCCTTTAATTCTTTTTTAAAAAGAAACTCTTATAATTAATTTTTAATCAGCAATTTTAGTATTACTTAAAACTTTCAGAAGCATAATTTTTTTTCTAATTCATACGTGTCATTTAAATGCTGAATATTGACACTGGCAAATAAACCGTCATTTACTAACTCGAAATAAAAAATAAAGAAAAAAACTACAAAGAAAATTTTTTTCCCCATTAAAGAAATTAAAATTTTCCTAAAATGATCAATATGGACACTTATTGCTTAACCATATTTTTCTACTGTCCTAAAGGTGTTTACTTTGTGTGTATGTGAGTCGTTTTTAATCGAATTTAATACGATTAATTCATTTATACTAAAAGAATCGGGTCAAAAAGTTATTTGCTGAAATAATGTGGAAAGATAAGACTTAATTAACTGCTGCCTCTAAAATGTCCGGAGGCTATAAAAGAGTCCATGATTTTATTAATATTTAAATCTCTCTTGAATTCTAAGTGAACGTTTGAAGTAGAATTTGATGTATAGAAATCTGGAGGGCTTCTGTGCTAAAAATATTTTATTTACAGAAGAATGATTTAATTAATGTAGTGACGGATTAATATATGAATGTTTCTAATTTCTTTTAATTTAAATGTCTTTAAAAGAAAAAACACCACACTCCCTTATAAGTTTACGAAAAAAGAACTGAAAGTATTGCGAGTTTATAGTTAAGCAAGTATAACAGCTCTAATTTAAGCTAGAATAATCAGAATAGCGTATGAAGGCTATATGAAACATATTTTAAAAAAGGGTTTGATACGTATCTATTTTATCAAACCTATATAGATGGTTTTTGAAAAAAGGAGGCTCTTTGTCTTTCATACGAAACTTTACACAGTAATTTGAAATGTTTACGAATAATATTTTGTCTACTTTTTCAAATTTAATATATAGTGGGAGATTATTAAGTAAAGTTGATAATTTAACCAACTATTCATTTAATTATCTTAGTCAATGAGTTCCTCAATTTGAATGAAAGCTAAATGAAAATATAAACTGATATTCCCTCGAAATTCAGTACTAGAGTAATTTAGTATCCAGAGCTTGTGTCTTATTTAGAATGCAGTACTCTTACTAAAAATGTTTGGAATGTTTTAAAATTCCACTTTGAATATTAATTCAGAACGTCTTTAACATTTCTATATGTATTTGTATAAAGGTATATTATTAGTAAGTGGAATTATTGTTTGTTTGTATGTGGCACTATCTGATGAAATATTTAATGCAATAAATTAGATTCAGGCATGAAATGGAATTACATCTATAAAATAAAGGGCTTTGATTTCCAATCCCTTTGTGGAATTACAAATTAGAGTTCTTTATCAGAACCCTTTTTAGTACCCTTTTTTTAAAGAATATTTATTGTGAAAATCTAGTGTTTCACTCTTGGTTTGTTCCAATTGGATTTCGTTGTTCTGTATGAAATACGCAGGTGATCAAAGCTTTGAAAGAAAATTAAAATGTCATTCTTGCCATATTTTTAGGTATTTCGCAACTCTCAGTTACTTGGAAAGAGAATAATTTTTCTCTATTCTATGCATTTTGTTCTAATTCTTCAAGTGAAACCTCGTTTATTTTCTGGAGATATTTATGCAAGTTTTCGGATAGCTGAAGGTAACTGCATTTTCTATTTTTGGAAACAATCAAAATGATGAATTATTTTTTCGAATTGTAATATATTTTACTGAAGAAGAATACAGTTGTAGATAATAAGTTAAACCTTTGATAAAGATGATTTTAGGTTTAGGATAATTTGTAACTTCACGAATTATTATCACGAATTACTGCTAATAAGTTGTTTATTTTGTTTCTCATAATATTAATATTTAAATCCACTCGCAAATTTGACATATCATTAATCTTATGGTATTATCTAGATAAATGGTCTTCAAACTGTATTCCACGGAAAACTGGGGTTCCACAAGGCATACCTAGAGGTTCCACAATTCACAATAAAAAAAAATTGAAAAGTATCTATTAATGTGTATTCAAAATTGATTCACGTTCTCTAAGAAGTTTGTATAACTACAAGAATTTAAAGCTCATTTCTATCTTTAAGAAACTGAATACTTTATTTATACATAATAGCTTTATTTTTCAATACTTTTTAAGCTTTTATTATAATACTAGCCGTTACCCACCCGCTTCACTGGGTATTTCACGATGTTGCATATATGTATACTGTTTACATATATATTAATTATTGATATCTAGCATTAAGAATTCGATTGTATTGAAAAATATATTTATAGCTGTTACACTCTCGCCCCTTGATATAAAAAGAACATAAATTATAATATCTAATTTCTATTTATATCTAAAATAGAAGTAGAAAGATTTCTTTCGCTTACTTAACCTAATAATCAAGTGGATTTCAACCAAAGCAACTTTTAGTGGATCTCTACTCTATAAAATAAACATGCGTGCTAAATTTCAAGTCTAAATTTAACAGAGAAAAAACCGAATTTTTATCGTCAATACCTCGTTGACAGCATTCTTAGCGGATTCCAATTCAACAAAAGAAGCATGCAAACCAAATTTTATTATTATAGTTTTAGCAGTTCAAAAACTGGAATTTTGTCTATCAATACGCCCAATAACTCTCCCCGCCTCCCCCTGGAGTTGATTTCCGTAAAATCCATTCTTAGTAGAACTCTATTCAACTAAAGAAAAATGCTCAACAAATTTCAAGTAAATGAGTTAAATTCAAAAACAGGAATTTCTCTATAACACGACTTAATCCCTCGCAACCTCACTCCTTTGGGATTCCGTTTTCGCAAAAATTTTTGTAAAAGGAACTCTATTCCATGAACGGAACATACCTTCTAATTTTCAAGCAGGTGGTTCCATTAGTGTAAAAGCGGAAATATTTATCAATTACGCCCCTTAATCCCCCTCAGTGACCCTGGGGGATCAAATTTCCCCAAAACAATTTTGTAGCGGTCTGTACTCTATGAAAGGAATCCCCTTATCAAATTTCAAGAGTGTACGTCTAATAGTTCAAAAATGCAAATAATTATCTATAACGCCCCTTAAGCCCCCGCAACGCCACTTTGGAAACGATTTTCATAAACCCCATCTTATAGTGGATCTCTACTCAATGAATGGAATCAGCTTACTAAATTTCGAGATTTTACGTCTAATAGTTTAAAAAAGGAGTTAATTGCCTATAACGCCACTTAATTCTCTACCACGCCACTTGGGAGTCGATTTTCATAAAACCCATTCTGTAGGGAATCTGTACTCTATGAAAGGAATCCGCTTACGAAATTTCAAGACTGTACGTCTAATAGGTTAAAAATGGAAATAATTATGTATAACGCCACTTTAGCGCCCTCAACGCCCCTTAAGCGCCCTAAACACCCCTTGGAGGTCGATTTTCGTAAAAATCATTATGTAGGGAATCTCTACTTTATGAAAGAAATCTGTGTACCACGTTTCACGACTGTACATCTAATAGTTTATTAATGGAAATAATTATCTATAACGCCCCTTAAACCCCCGTAACGCCCCTTGAGGTTCGAACTTTGCAAAATCCGTTCTTAGCTGAAGTCTACTCCATGAAGGGAACCTACCTACCAAATTTCACATTTGTAGGTTTAATAGTTCCGGAGATATCGTGATTAGTCAGTCAGTGAGTCGCTTTTCTCCTTTATATATATAGATAAAAAGTAATGTAAAACGCGCGTTAATCTTTAAGTATATCTTTCCTACCAGATTGGGAATATTTTATTGTTTACTATCTCGGGTTAAGCGAGATATTTTTATACTCGTTACACTCACTATCTTGCAAAACTAAACAGCTTTCTAATGGAAAATGCACCTTTTTGTATTTGTGGAGAAACACCTACAGTAAAACAGAGGGAGCAACTTATCGACATATCAATAGATTCAATGTTAAAAATCTAAATTTAAGCAAGAACAGCTCCTAAATTGTACATTGCAAATTCATCCAAAATACACAGAATTTCTCACACAGCTATAAACATTTTAATGCCATTTAGAACAATGTGTGCAAGTTAAAAATATTTCTCAACGTGAGAGGTTACTAAAGCAAAATATAGAAACTAATAGAGCTCAGAATATGTAATGCGACTTCAGATAATTTCAATAGAACTATCTTTCAATAGTTAGTGTGAATAAATGCAAGCACATATCCCAGCTACTAACCACAGTACATGGGTAGGCAACACTGGCATCACAAATTAATATTAGTAATGAGTAAATTATATTAAAAGTAGATTATAATTTTTTGAATATTAAATGTAATATTTTTTTAATTGCCCTTCACGTAAAGTATCTATAGCAAGTTGCTCTACTTTAAGTAATATTTTAAGATAAGTCCTTCTAAGTGTATGCGTGGAATAGGGATCCACGAACTACTTTCAAGTTCTAGGGGTTCCACGAAAACACCTTCTACTTCTAGGGGTTCCACGAAAAAAACCTTCTACTTCTAGGGGTTACGCGAAACTACTTTCAAGTTCCAGGGCTTCCACAAAAACACCTTCTAGCTCTAGGGGTTCAGTGAGTTGAAAACGTTTGAAGACCATTGATCTAGATAAATGAAGGAGTACTTTTAGTATGATTTGTATATCTGAGTTTAGCGTTTCTATGTTAATTCTAGGAACTACAAAATTTAATCAGTTTAAATTCGAATTTCATAATGTGATTGGAATTCACAATAACGATGACTTCCGTCAATAACTTTGTGTTCTAGCACGAGAGTAGCTACAATAAGTTTGAATTTCACTGCAAGTTTCTAAACATGTTTCTACTTTTATTGTATCACTCTGTATTTTTGTCCAATCTATCTATAGTAGCAGTTAGGGTTTCTGATTTCCCAGGTTTTTCCATTCCCGGGAATGTAATTGCC
Organism: Trichonephila clavipes; assembly: GCA_019973935.1. Lineage (NCBI taxonomy): Eukaryota > Metazoa > Arthropoda > Arachnida > Araneae > Nephilidae > Trichonephila > Trichonephila clavipes. The sequence continues at coordinate 571,511 of BMAU01011883.1, read as the reverse complement.
TTTCCCGGGATTCCCGAGAATACATGAAAATTTCAAAAATTTAAAAACAAGTTATATTTAAATAAAATCAATAATAACTATAAAAAATAATGATACTTATAAAAATTACCAAATTAATAATTATTTATATAATGAGCTAAAAATATATATAATAAATTGATTATTCATTTCTAAAAGAGTGTTTCAAAAAACATAAGCAATTTATACTTTTATCACTCAGCCTAGTTCTAAGCTTTGTGACGAGCAATCTGGCAGCAGAAAAGGCTCTCTCGGCTTCAACTGACGTTGGAGGAATTATTTTTAAAACCTCACTTAGTTTTATATTGTTTGAAGATGGATTTTCGGTCGAGTCGAACTTCTACATTTCTTGTTTCATGATTTATTTGAAACTTTCTTCGTTGAACAATAGATAGGGTAAATTGCTTTCTCTAATTTTTCGTATTTTTCGTTCAATGTCAAAGGTTTTTCCTTTACAATCTTCATGCTTTCTTCTACAGAGTGCGAAGAGTTGGATATTGATTCCCCTTCTTCGCAGAAAAGCCTTGTCCCCATCTCTCTCGCCCTCATTTGGGCTTGTCTACCCAAACACTTTTTACTAGGCAATCGCAAAATATCGACAATAACTGCGGCTGCTTCTTATTTTCTCCCAAAATTCAGGTATTTCATTAATCCTATTAAATTAACGTTGCGTCTCTCATTAATTCTTTTGATTAGACGCACATTAGATTTTTTTGCAAATTCTGAATTCTTTTTCCTTCAGTTCTCCAATAGCGAAAGAAAATACACCTTCTGCAGCTCTTCATCTACGCGACCTAGATTTGTAGGAATAAATGATTGATCACTCAAATTCTCCATAATAAATATAATTTATAATTATCTAAATATATATTGATCAACGCAACACAAGTCTTACTAGAGGTATATGATCAGGAGTGATACCACGTAATTATCAGTTCTAAGTAAGTAAGTATCGCATGAAATCCTTATCATTATCTTTATGAGAAATTAATCTTAGAATCTTTATCTACTGTAGATTCGTTAGTAAGCTAAAGTCTGTTCTATAATCTCTTACCAATATCTCACGGCGATCAGCTCCTTAGCTTTCTGTCTCTTCTTGTATTCTATTCTTCTACTATTATTGTTCCCTTCTATTACTATCCGGCTTCTATCCGACTAACTCGAGAATGCTAAAGCTCCCTCATATATCTATTCACTAAACTGCATATCTTGATTTCTTCTTGAGAGGATTGGATTGAAATAATGCCATTCTGGCCTCAAAGATTTCCCAAGAGGATTAGTGAGAAGGCGTGATAAAGCCCCATCACAAGCTGAAAGTCCTCACCACCGTAGCTTGGCGTGGAAGTTTGAGTGTGAGCGTGGGCTGTGGAATATGATCCTTGTCACTTGACAACTGTTTAAAATTATGAAGTTTAGTTTCAAAGTATAATGTTAATAAACAATCAAACGCAAACGAAGCACTCTGCTTTTCTAAACTGAAGGTCATAATAGCCCAGAGTTTGTGGTCACGAACTCGTGGCTAGTGTATCACGGTTCGAGCTCTAGTTTCACTGAAGACCCACAGAGCAGAGGAGCTGATGCATGTTAAATCTGTCAAGGCTCAAAGTCCTCTTGTTGGCATAGTGTGATGATTTGGAGAGGGGGTTGCCACAGCTCAGGTGTCGCCACAGCTCAGGTGTCGTTCTCACCATCCAACCTCGGTTCAAAATTACGAGGTCCGACGCCAATAGCTCTCGCGTTGCTTTATAGAGAGACGTTAACAAACACTCACTCACTCTACAAAATTGAGACAAATCACTTATCTTTTTCGATATTTTAAAAATATTATTAACTTTCAGAACACCTTTTAAAAACTTAAGAATTTGAAGATTGTTTCTTAAATACGTTTTATGTAGATTCAGTTGTGCCTTCGTAGTATGTACACTGGTGTGCAAAAATTAAGGACGAGACGGTTTTTTCAATATAACTTTGTACAAAAGCTTTCCAAATCAACACATTTAATACCGTAAGATCCCCAATACGTAGAGACATGTGTAATATGTAAGCAACACTTACTAAAAGAGAAATCAGAGGGATAAAAAGAAGCTTGATTGAAAAAGTAGCATGGAGCGCAATGCGACTGAAGGCCGAAACATCCCTGTGATGCGTGTCCAGCAAGAAACATCTGGTCTTTAGTAGGGGATATGATCTCCCCTGACTGCTAGGCAGGTTTCACAGCGTCTGCCCATGCTGAGAATGAGGGTGTCAATGAGTTGTTGAGGCATTGCTGCCCATTCGTCTTGGAGCGCCAATCGAAGCTCCCGAATCGTTACTGGTGGTAAGGTATGAGTTGCCAAGCATCTGTCTAGAAAATCCCATACATGCTCGATGGGATTGAGATCCGGAGATCGTGCCGGCCAATCCATACGTTCAATATCCTCACTCTCTAAGAGCTGTTTGGCAGCTACTGTGCGATGACATGGTGCATTGTCGTCCATGAAAAGGAACTGCAGACCCATAGCGCCTCTAAAAAGACGCACATATGGAAGAAGAATCTCGTTACAATAACGGGTCCCGTTGACTGAACCTGCGTCGAAGATGTGAAGGTCTGTACGACTACCAAGCATGATGCCTCCCCAAACGAGAACACCGCGACCTCCATACTTGTCCCTTTCAATGATGTTCGAGGGATGATTGCGGCTTCCCCGCTCTCTCCAGATGAGTATGCGATGAGAATCGCTACTCAAACTGAATCTGCTCTCATCTGTAAAGAGTACTCGTCCCCATTCATTGTCTCTCCAATTCCGGTGTTCCCGGCACCACAGAGAACGCCTTCTCCGATGGGCAGGCGTTAAAGGTACACACCGTACAGGGCGTCGTGCAAACAGACCACCACCGTGCAGTCTTCTGGCCACGGTAAAACGCGATATCGGTCGTCCAGTTGCCTGTGTCGTGTGTCTAGCGATTTCTCCCGCTGTCTGCCGCCTGTTTCTTCTGGCCTGTAAGACAATGTGTACCGGTCATCTGCGGGTGTGGTTCCTCGTGGGCGACCACTACTGAACCCCCGGATAGCTGTTCCTGTAGTTTGAAATTGTCTCCAAAGTCGTGAAACGATGCTGTGAGCGATTCCGAACTCTGCAGCCACACTTGTCACACTGCGGCCTTCCTCCAACTTCCCAATGATTCGACCTCGGGTAAAAGCATCCAGATGTCGTCTAACAGATTGATTATTCGCCATTTCTCGCTGAGGCAGCAACTCGGTGTGATTTTAACTGCTATACGGCGTGCAATCTCTTTGCCAGAAATACTGATCTTACACCGACAACATGCTTTATACTACTCAGACACTCCCCCATTACGTCTACCTGCATATCTGCGCATGTGCTACCGTACATCACCTTACTTAATCTCCTGATTGGTCTTTCTGTCCGCTCTGCCTCTTCGTTCAGCTGATATGCTAATTTTTCGACTTCGTCCTAAATTTTTGCGCACCAGTGTATATGTATGTGTGATTACAAAATACATGTGAGGAATCTATTAATCAAATATCATTAATGAAAAAGTTTTAAAAAAATCTTTTTTAAGGCTATTTTGCATGTTTTTTAAGTTTACCGGTTGTATCGATTACTTATATAAATTGCATTAAGGAAAAAAAAAGTAACCGAAAGAAAAAACAGGGAAAAAAAGATTTAAAAAAAGGGAGAAAGATTGTAATTAATTAATCTTTTAAACAGACCTATCCTATTAAATTTATTAACATCGAGTATTTTAATGCTGAATTGTCTATCTGAGTACTTGCTGAACTTCATACTCATTAAAAAATTACAGAAAATCAATGATTACAGTACGGCTTTAGAAGGAAAAAGGGCATCAAGGTTTTTTTTAATGTTGTTTTTTTCCCCGTTTTCAATTAATTATTGTTATCCTAATTTTAAATGTGGTGTTTAAAATTTTTCTGCTGCTTGATTTTTAAATACTTTTTTTCTTCCTGTGGAATACGATTAGATTATTTAATCTTTGTTTTCTTTAAAAACATTAATCACTGCTTGTAAACAATTACATGGGATTTTTTTTTGTTCTGTTTCTTGCTAAATTATGATCAGCTCTTAAATTGTGATGAGTTAATTTTAAGTAAATTTTTCTTCTTTTTATTCTTAGAAACATAAGAATAAATAATATTTATTTTCAGTAGTGTATTGTAAAATTAAAAAAATACTATTTAAATCCTTTGTCAACAATTCTACTAGTATTATTTCTTATTTATCTATCTATCTATATCTATATCTATATCTATATATATATATATATATATATATATATATATTCGTGTTATAGTATATTCTATTGTCTGTGCACACTGTACTTGGTCAATATTAAGCATGATAGGATACATTACAGTTATTCTTTGTTATATATAATCCATAGGCTAATAAAGACTTTATGAGGATAACTTAATTAAAAATATATTAATCTAATAAAAATTATGAAGGAATGCATCATATGATTCATTCAAATACTTTCCTAGTTTCATTTAACTATACATGTTTGCGTAGTAGTTTTAAATACAAATATGCACATATATTTTTAATTTAAATTTTATGAATATTTCTTTTGTCTGTTCGTGCAATTGTATTTATAACTAAAGGGAATGTTTAAAATTTTATTTTTTAATTATTGATATAAAGTTCATCCGAAGATTTTGACAAAATATTTGCAAAATTAATTTACTCTTTTCGATTTTCTCTTCTTTTTATACATTACTGTTCTTCCTGTATTTCATTTAACAATTTTCTATTGCTTTTTTCATAGTTTTAATAAAAAAATTATATTAATAAGTATTTATACGAAAGAGAATAGGGCATTTTTCAATTTTAGCTGGTTAACTGAAAAGGGGAAGGGTAGAAAATAATTTTAAGAGCATCGAATGAAAGGATTTTTTTTATGTATTTTGGCATCAAATCTTGTTTTGAAATTTTCCAACTTAATTTCAATGTTTTAAACAATCAACAGCTTAACAGTTACATCTAATGAACATAATTACTTTGTCGAGCCGGTTCATAAATTGTCGGAATACAAAATGCATATTTTTGTAAGAAACTTTGTAATATGAATTATTTTAAGTAATTTTCACTCACCCACACAATCCTTATTTTCCTATAAACGAAAATTATTTCGCAACTTTCATTTACGATTTGTGTTGCAAGTATTTGCATTTCTTATACAATTAATAGGAATTATGGAAATACTTGGTTGATTGTAAAAGTGAAACTTCGTCTGCAATCTTATTTGAGAGGGAAGATTTCGTTGTGGTTGCATAACTTATACTTGCGATATTTAATTTTCGATTATTCTGAGATGAACGTTTATAGTTCATTAATAGTTAAAAATCATTTGCTTTAAGTTTACTTCATTAAGATGCGTTCATGCACTCAACACACCACGTATAATTGTATTTTCAGGCATTTTTCAGAATATAAATGCGTACTTTGTATTCAAAGATGCCATATTTTCTGTACGTTCTAAATTACATAGTATATTTTTCACAGACAAGTATTGAAGGAATATATGTATTATAAATGGATATTTTAATGGAATTTATGGAAAATAGTGCTAGTTTCTAAAACCGTGTCTCATCGAATTAATAATTATGGAAATTTCAGATATTAATAGTAACTTCATAAAATTAATCGAAATATTTTAAATTATTATTTTTTTGTTAATAATATTATTTTATACCATGATGTTAATTAGACTTAAAAACTATTAAATGGACATGGTTTAAGGTAGAAAATCAGTTTGTCTTGTAGCAATGCTTTTGAGGCAACATTTACAATAATTCCTCTATGGTGTAGCGGTTTGATATTTAAAGAACAGGAAACTAGAGTAATTCGAGATGTTCGCCTTTTTTTTTTGTCCAAACAAGGTGAAGCAATCTTGTCTACAGCTCTTTAAATACCAACCAGACACACCACCGTGAACGTATTGGTAATATTGCCATACTTTATTCTATGATAAAAACTTTTAATTACGAACTAAACATAATTAATCTTATTTTGTTGTATTTCGAAAGATCTTTGGTTTGAATAGAAGATTTAGGTTCCTATCATACGAGTCAACATGAGCCATGCCTAACAGAAGGAGCAGACAGTCGGAAGCTAGTTTTGAAGAGCAATCTCCAGTGTCTCTCTGCACGTAGTCATCTGGTAATAGATAACCTCATTCTCTTTGCTATATAACTCATTTAAAATGATATTGTTGAAGCTACGATTTTCACACTGTGTATTGAAAATGGAGAAAGCTTTGGATTGCTTCTCTATTGTACCTTTGAGAGGGAGAGAAAGAGAGTAGTCTAGCACTCTCCTTTTTTAACACCCTTACATAAGCTTCACTTGTATGTAACGGAATCTGAACTCAATTTTTACCCACTTTAAAAGATCAGATTAATTCGAACATTTGCTCATTTGTCCAGGACTGATGACAATACAATAATTTAAGGTGACTGCCTACCTTGAAAATGTCGTTTTTCGTCTACATAAGGCATTTTTTTTATTTCAAAATCTTATAGTTTGAACATTTTTCTTTCCAAAACAGTTTTTCTTTTTCCTTTACGCGAAATAGAAATAAAGCTATAGTGATTTTAAAAAACACCCCTCTATGCAAAAGAGCAGTAAGATAAAACTTCAAATGAGTTTTTCTCAAAATTATGTTTTCAAAAATCCTCATTACCAGATACATGATATCGTAAGAACCAAACAAGATAACGTTTTGAAGTTTTGTGGGAATGTTTATTATACTATTTTTCATAAAGTGAATCATAAATTTTGTTGCAGGTTAAATATTTTTTTTCATTTAGGGTAGTTTTTATAAAGAAAAAACTTTAAAAATATCAACATTTTCATATTATGTATAATTGTCTGTAATTTTTTTTGTATTTTAATATTTGTCTTAGATTTTGGTTCATTTTGAAGAGCACCATAATATGTATGTTGTGTATAAAAAATATGATAATTGTATTAAAATTTTTATACAGTGTTACCCGTTTTAGTAAACATTTGGTAAAATTTCCTTGAACACAACCAATTTTTCTAAGAGTACAATATTTATTTAAATTTTTTTTATATATTTACATTTTTATTTTTATTTTTCTTCGTAAAAACACTCAATTTGTTTCAAAAATTTGTTTTTATTAAAAAAAATGGATCCGAAGGTAGGCAGTCACCTTAATAATTTTGTTCCATTGTCCTTAACAGGATTAACGATTTCCCATTTTCAGATCCTATCCCGCATCTAAGAGACTAATTTCAGATCCCATTTCCTGATTAGGCGACAAAAAGATTTAAAGTTTTAACTTAGTTCATTTAACATTTAAAGGGTGTTTTTTTTTTTTTTTTTAAACTGTACTTTCTCTTTTCAGTCAACTTTGTGTTCGCGTATGAAAGGAAGTTTCTCCCATATTCACACCAGAGAAGTGGTGACAGGAAATGAGATAACTGTCAAAAAATATCTTGTGTAAAACTGGCCCAATTTTAGTTGCATTAAAATTCCCTTTTTCCCTCAGAGGTATTTAATACAAATAAAAGCCAAATTACAAATTCATACTTAATCTCTTTTTGTACTGCTTATTAAAGAAACTTGATAAGTTTAATTTAATCTCTTCATGTTCAGTAATAAAATAACTGACACGGAAGCTGCTTTTAAGTAATTCATATTGAAATTATTTCACATCGTATACTCATTATTGTCTTAAGGTATCCAACTACGTTCGGAACCGTGATTTTAAAAAAGCTCATAAATGGATAATTTCTATGATATTTAGTGTCACTTAGATTAGAATGCATGCATAAAATTGTTTTAAAAACATTTTGACAAAACAAATGTATTTAAGTGTAATGTTTTGGCAAAAAATTAACTTAGAATAATCTTTTTTCTAAATGTTCTCCTTTTGTGAAAAATGGTTCTTTTATAATAATATTTTGTCTGTATATAGCTGAGACCTCTCTACAGAGGTTCAACTAGAATTTTTGAAAAATTCACATTATTTTCAGAATTGTCACCAAATGAAATAATTATTTTTTGGCGTCTTTTTATTAAAATTTCTCCCCTCTGTTGTCGTAAAATATGAATAAACCCACTTCTAAGTTATATATTTCAAAAATTCTTGTTGATCCTCTGTAGAGAGGTCTGAGCTATATGCAGGCAAAATATTATTATAATAGAAGCATTTTTCACTAAAGGAGAACATTTGGAAAAAAGATTATTCAAAGTTAGTTTTTTGCCAAAATATTGTATTTAAATAAATTTTTTTGTCAAAATGTCCTTAAAAGAATTTTATGCATATATTCTAATCTAAGTGACACTAAATATCATGGAAAATTACCCATTTATGCCCTTTTGCAAAATCACGGTTCCGAACGTAGTCGGATACCTTAAACTTTTTTCATATATGTTAAAATGTCGAAACAAAGCGTAATTACACAATTTTCAGAAACTTATAAAAGGATTTCGGAAGCTAACATATTATGCCATCAACCAATTTCGGCGAATAAAAAGACATCGCCAATTCGAGTAACATCTCTAAATGCTATCATCGTTACAATTATTTTCAAGCTTGTACGGAAACAATTTTTTACTACTGACTACATTTCACGGTATTTGGTGGAGTTTTATTTTTATTTGAAAATAATGTTTTTTTTCTTTGAAAAGCAAAAATTTGACAAAGCAAAGCTCAAGAACTGATCGGCCTGAAACATGTTGTTGCATTTATTTTGTGACTATGACGTCACAAGAATCTATTAACTGATTAGTTGGAAACAAGTGACTGCAGTTATCATGTGACTATGACGTCACAAGAATTTAAAGATAGGCCATTGATTAAATCTTCATTAAATATACCCTTTGTACTTTAAAACTTTACCCATGTTTTCCCATTTCAAAGACATAATTCCCGTTTGACGGCTCTATCAGCGTCCTTCTGAGTAACAAGTCGTCTTGGGAAATCTTCATTCCTTTAAAACTGTTTTATTTGCAGCGTTCCTTCTGAAGAAGAGAACGTTATTATGTAAATTAGGTCTACTATATGTAGTCTAAGCTTTCAAGTTAGAGAGAAAGAGAGAGAGATAGGATAGATTACTAGAGAGAGAGCGGATGAGTGATTAATCAGATTTATAGTGTTACACAGATATTTGATAATTGTAATAATTAAAGTGATGTTTGGTCACTATAGAGATTAAATAGAGATTAGATAGCTAGGAAGGCAGTGTATTCGAACCTGAAATAAGTATACTAGTATTTAAAGTCTTCTCATACTTCGCGTACCACGTTATTTATCTAAGTCATGCTTCAATTGGGCTCATCTCTTATTTTTGATTGGTTCAACTTGTGTTGCTAATTGTGTTACAAATAAATTATCCAATTTCGAACATACTATAGTTTTCCTTCCCTTCCTCCTACATCTCTAGGCGTGAATTTGAGAGCCGTACGCATGTAAATGGAGGTTGTCAAATATGCAGATACACTATAACTGCTATTTTAACGCGTTAAAATTTTATTTTCAAACCTCACCAACTTCAAACGAGGTTATTATTCAAGATATTTGCAAGACCATCAACGAGAATGCGGTCAGAGAATCAACAAGGACATGATTAAATTTAAATCTGCTAAGCCCGATTTTGCTAAGGGATTTTCATGTAAAATCTACCGGAGCAAAGAATGTGTATATCTTTAAATCTTTCTTGTTTTCCCATATACCTAAAATAGTCACAATAGAAAAGCTTCATTCTTATCTTTTAAGTTTCCAACTATTCTTCTAAATTCCTAATCAAGAATCTTCCACGAATATCAAATTATCTCATACACTGCATTTTAAGTGGATGTTTTACAATTCAAATTTAAGATGAAGTGCTTTTCCTAAAGATAACCAGGCGTATAGTATCCTAAATATTGCTTAAGATCTTATTCAGAATTTATCTTGTTAATGGAATACAGTGAATGAACAAAGAGGAAGATAAACTCGCGTAATTGCTAATGGAAAATGTTCCATGACTGAAAATGTTATTTTCTTGTTTTAAATGCTCTTGGTGCCTTACTTTGAAATTTACACTGAAGACTGTTGATGAAGGCGTTTTATGAAGCAATGATTCTTCCGCATATGTTTGAAAGGTGAAAGTTCTGCCTTTTAATGATATGACGTCATTTTTTATAGAAAAAGGGTAAAATAATCATTTATAACAATGAAATTCATCACAAATGGAAATTTTTCTGCTGATTCAAATCTAATCTTTCCTAATCAGGTCATAAAATTGTTGAAAAAATGCCTATGTTCATATTTGAGGTGTATACAGTTATGGTATTCATACATCCCATTGATTTATATGGTTTGCATCATTTTGTTAAGGAATCATTGATTAATTATTTAGTTTAATCATTTCGAAAATCATTGCTATTTACAGTATATTAAAAAAAGTAATTTTCTCATGATTTCCTTTCATTTAGCATTATTTTAATGCAAGTTTCATTTAGTTTTCACTTCCTTAGCTACTTTTGTTTTTATTTTATGTTGGTTTAGTTTTATTGTAAGTAAGGAAATACTGATACTAACGAAAATAAAAATGAAGATAAATATAAAAAAAGAGAAATAATATACTATTCCGTCAAAACTGTACATATATATTACAGTAGGGAATTTAGTTATTAAGTACTATCGAGGATTTTTTGATAGAAGCCTTTTGATTATAAATTTATTATCTCATAGCATAAATTTGTTTTTCTTATATTTATTACATATATGTCATGAATATATATTTATTATTTTAGTTTTCATCTAAAATGATTAAATTCATCATTTTTGTATGCATCATGTTGATGTTTGAGTTCATGGTAAAAATAAATCCCACATTGGCCCACCGGCCTCATATGTAAAGCATTCCGATGTGTTTAACAAATGAAAGTAGAAATTTTGCTTTCATATAAAAAAAGAGTTCACGATTTGTGTAATGGGGAAAAATGAGAATGGTGGTAAAATCTGGAGTATTATATAGTGCAGAGTGAAAAAACAACAGCAACGATTTATGTTATGTTGATGAGAGCAAGCGTTATAATTGGCTGGAAATGCAGTACAATTTGACTCGAGATTGGCTGCCCGAAAGGGATGGAGAAAGGGTGTATGGCATATGGATGGAGTGAATTCAGCAGGAGAAACAGCAAAGAAAACTTAAATGAATGTGTTTGTAAATGAATAAATAGAAGTTTTGAGATGTTTACTAATGAAAAAGATTAGTAAAGAGAAAATAAATTTAAGGTGGATTATAAGAATCTAGAATTCTCATAAGTATTTTAATATTTTCGTGAGGAACGTAGTTATATTAATATTAATCATATTTTTATTTTTATTTTATGGAAAATCTTCAACAATTTTAATGGTGTTGCTCTGGATGTGATTTTTAATTTTTTTAATTTCAGTAGGATCGCACAAATATCTATATTTCTCATATACCTATTTGAGTTAAATATCCTTTTTATAATAGAATTTTGTGCATTATAGTGTTTTTATATTACTATTTACAGTATAACCTCCTACTGGACAAGCCTACGCTGAAACTGGAAGCAGAACGGTAGTGTAGAGAAGTACTATATAATTTATATTTAAATTGGAGTTACAGGAAGTTAGGGATAATATTTGCCTCACTGCTATCCGAAACTAACTTCTCGCATGTACAATGTGTTGTTTCCAGGAGTAAGTTTTATCAAGGATAATATTTATGCATTTCGTAGATGGAGACTAGGAAGTGGAAGTCGCAGTTACTTTTGTGAAAAGAACTGTGATGTTTTTTCTACTTTAATTGTAATATATATCAGGTAAGATTGTTACTGTTTAACAGAGAAGAGCCTTACTTTTAGAAAATCCCTTCCCTTTTTTTTTTGCTAAGATATTTAAAAAGTTTTTATAACATGTAGATATTTTTAAATATTCTAAAAAACAAATAAACTGAACGTGTTCTCTACATGTCATTCTAGTAAAAAACGTAATTCCTCTATTTTATTTAATTTATTTCTATAACATATCAACTTTATTTTTTCGAAGCACTGTGTCTTCATCTTTTTGCGTGGTGATATAATTTTTCTAACTGTATAAAAAATTATCAATACTCCTTATATTGATAAAATACTACTGGAAATTTTGAACATATTTTGAAAAATATTAGTTGAGGGGGGTCTTAATATGTGAAGTAATAAGTGAAAAGCTTTTATTTTGTAGCCTTTTGTACTATTTTGATATTTTTATTCACACTTTCAAGACTCCTCAAATGGTTTTTTATTTAATAAAATTAATAATCAGAAAATATTTTCAAGGTTTCTTAAACTTGAACATTTAATTACGCATATTATTTCTTAATATACAACTATTTTTTTTTAAAAAATTCCATGGATTTTTTTAGGAAAATATTTTATCACTTAAAAGTGATAACTTACTGGGTTAGATGACTATACATTTAAATATGTATTACATAATGATATATATCTCAGCTAGTCCACACTTATTGCGATGAGTTTCTTAGTTCATAGTACATAAATGTTATTCGTGTGTTTTTCATTCTTTCCCAGATGCCTTTAAAATATTCAATGTTTTTCCAAAACTGTTTTTTCTTGTTCTTTTCGCAATAATTTTTTACCTCGGTTTTTATTTAAACATATATTTAAACCCAATAAAGCATAAAAAGCTCAAACTTTTTAATAAAGTTTTTATTTCAAAATGCAGCAGCACACTTAAACATTAAAAAAACCCTCAATTTTAAATCTATTAAAGTCTAGTGAAAATATTTTTACGTTTTGTTAAATCTTTTATATATTTTTTTAATTTCATTTACTTTGTATCATTAAATAATTTCATTAAAGTACTCAAATTGAAACTCAAATATCTATTATGAAAAATTCTCGTCTCTTTTCAATGGAATTAAATTTAATATCGTTCAAGAGTCTGCAACAAAACAGTATTAACTCTCCTAATACAAAAAGCTCTCCTAATGCCCTTGAAAATAAAGAAAAATAGTGGAATAATCTCTCTAAAGCAAAAGTTATTAGTTTTGAATAAGAAGAAATTTAAATGATTTTCGTAATATTTTCTACAAACATAAGAATGATGAAAAAATATAGTCAACAATGTAAACAAAAGTATCGAGTTTTATCGAAATATATTTAAATGTTTCCCCTTTTTTCTAAACAATTTTTTTAATAAAATGCTAAGTGAATTACTTATGTCCCCTGAAACATTCTTCAATAGAATAAGAATAAAAAAAAGGAATTTTCATTATTTTTCATAAAATAAATATATTTTCGTTTAAAGGATAATATCACTATATATACATATATGCATCTGAATTTGTTACTTGTCAGACGATATTTTCAAGGAAATTAAAATAAAATATCTGATATTTTAATCTAAATAAATACACATTAGAATTCTCAGTTTTTGAAATTTTGCATATTTGGAATTTCAAATCTAGACCATTATATTAAAATTTACAAAACTTAATGCTTAATTGAATTTAAATATAGAAAAACGTGATAGTTATATCAGTTTTCTGTACAATTAAGACAGAAAGCTACTATTGAAGTAATTCACATTCACCCTTTCATATTCAATGAATCTTTCAAATTAATTGAATTTTCGAACTATAATGTTAAAAGTGTTAAATAGAATCAGCTCTCTCCTTTTACAACTAACTGCGAAATGCTAATTTTAGTTTAATATGAACGTTTCAGCATTTTCCAATTAATTTTCTACGATTCAAATTTCTTTGTTTAATTAGCATTTCAACTTAGTCAGATTCTCCTGAAAATGCAAAGACTACTTCTCCCAGAACAGCTAGAAGTTTGGCTACTTTTTAAATATTCTACATCCTACGTTTGTGCAGAAGTGCAATTCAATTAAACTTAGAGAATTCGGTTCTCTTATAATAACTATCTAACCGAGTCTAATTTTGTTTTTTATTTTCCTGTTATATTCCAAGAATAGTTATATTTACTAATATATTTTATGTCTAAAATGTGGTTAATTTAATTGAATACAGACAAGTGTACTTTTTTAGAATTTATTCACTATGAAGGAAATGAATAAATGAAGCTTTTAAAAATTTCTTTGAAATAATTAATGCCTTCTTTATTGACTTCTACCATAAGGAAAAGTAATATCTACTGCTTGATGAATCAAACATATATAATACCACTAGTGTTTTTAAACACTCCATTTTTAATTTTATATTTCTTTATCAAATGAACTTTTATATCAGTTCTGATTATCATTTTTAAAATGCATAATTATGTTATTGTATTTTGTCGCATAATTTTTATATATAGTATTTCTTAATGCTCAATGTATAAAATTTGAAATTATTGACTAAAAAACTGGAAAGAAAATCAAAACAACTGAAAAACTTGTCATTTAGAATGAAGCAAGATTATTCATGTAAAAAAATAAGAATAAATCTCTAGAGAGCAACTCTATATGCAATTTCAGGCTTAGGACAAAAATGTGGGGTTAAACTAACTTGATAATTCTTTTAAGCTACTTTATGTGTTATATAAAAACCAATTAAGTTCTTTTAAAATACATTTAAATAAAAAAGATGCGATGTTAAAAGATGTGTATGTGTGTGGGAGAATTGATATTAAACCTCTATTGAAGAGAAGATTTAGTTCATAAAATTAGAAAAAAATTATCTTTTGATTGGGTAAGTTTATAAATTTTGAATTCGTGTAACTATGACGTGTTTCTCGATAGAAGTTTTATTAGAATGTAGGCTCAGCAATATAAATAGCTCGCATAGAATTTCTTTAAAAACAATCCCTTGTGTTGATCTATTGCTCTTATGGAAATCACTTCACGCCGCATTTTCCTTACCTCATTATCGTTAAAAATGACTATGTTTAGTGAATATTTTTTAAAAATTGGTCATGCAGTCAAACACTTTTGTTTGTGTATTTACAGCATTATTTTTATTTTTCGTGTAGAACATTTTTAACAATAATGAGTAGTTTTTTTCTTTTTAACTCATACGTGGAGTAACATGCGAACAGTTTCTAAATGATCAACATTCGTGGACATTTTAACCTGTAAATTTTTTTGAGAAATCTCTCATTAAAATATTTATTTATGTAGTATTAATATGAATATAAAGTTTCAAATTCATAAAATTTGTAGAAATTTTCCAAATTATTCTCTTATGCTGTAATGTACACCTTTGAGAAGTTGAAAAAAAATTAATAGTAAAAATCTTTATCTAATGTACTAGCTCCAAAGTTTGAATTGCTAAAATACTTCTAATTTATTTAGAGAAAAAATGTAAAGTACATTAAAGCTGAAAGAGTAGTAGTTTATTTTCTTATAAAAATTTTAAAAATTAGTTATTTCACTGATTTTTGTGAAGCGTAACCTTTTAATGATTTTATTAAAATTCAGGCTTCGAATGGAGTGAAACAATGTTAACCTCTTCGTAAGGAATAAAACATAATAGTAAGTCAGGAACGGGAATTGATTAAATATTTTGGTAGAATACTCTCTCTTTATCCCCTTTTAGTTTGAATAATATAAGAAAGTACCATATTTTTTTTGTTATGCAATTTAATCACAATTACGTTTGAATCAATTCATTTTTTGTTGGCATTAAATAATGGACTGATGCATCTATATTTTGTTATATAATGACAAACTTCTGTACTGTAAGGACAAATAAAGTTCCCACTTTGAATGTATCATGAAAAATAGTTCATTTTCTAAACATATCTGAATTTTTTTGAAAGGGAAACAGATTTTGCAAAATATATTTCTCCGGAAATTAAATATTTTCTGTAATAGTTTCGATTTAATGGTTGAAGCAGTTCAAAAAAGTTTATTTTTCTATCTTTAGCTATCAACATGTTGTTAGTCATAGCATTTTTTTCAACGAATCGTTTTTTTCTCATAATAAAAAAATAACTAAAAAAATAAGAACAAATGCTAAAAAAGAAATCAGTTACACATTTGGAAATAATCCTTTATTATCAGGTAAATATTAACGCAAGTATTTTTTTATATTACGCCACACGCCAGAAGTCATGAAATATGTTATGAATTATTCCTTGAGGCGTGGTTCATTACTTTTCATTTATTACACAGAATTTTTTTATTCCATTATCATAAATATCCAATGCTTTGAACACTGAATGGCTCTTTGTTTTATATTCTTAACATTCATAAAGAGGGAGGGGGTATCAGGGTTTCTCCAAAACAGGTCGAAAGAAATAAAAGAAAGGTCTAATGACATCAGAAATCCAGAAGTTGCCCATTCTCTACATACTACAGTAGAAGTCTATCAATCAGAAAAACGAGAGAGAGAACTTTTCCATTAAATTTCCAGATTTCTTATCTTCTTTCTGCAGTTTCGAGGAAATCGTAGTAATCTGATCTTTTTCCAGGACCCCCGAGAAATTCGGATACCCTTTTAGTCAGAGCCTGATGTAGAGGGCTGCCAGCGGGATACCTTTTGCCAGGACCGCCAAGGAATTCGGATACCCGTTTTCCTGGACCTCCCAGAAATTCGGAAACTCTTTTGCCTGGCCCACCGAGAAATTCGGAAATCCTTTTTCCGGGTCCTCCGAGAAACTCAGAAACTCTTTTTCCAGGTCCTCCCAGAAATTCTGACAGACGCTTATCTTGTCGATCTTGTATCCAATCCGGGGAATAGGCTTCTTCTGGATCTGAAAAAGTAACTGATTAGCACCAGCACATGATGTAGTTGATTCATTCGTTGAATTTGGATGCAAATTTATGTGTTTTTTTGTAACGTGGCAGAAAAGATGAGCAAATGCATTGCTAGAATAGAAAAAGTAGAATTAATTTTTATGTAGACCCAAAGTTTTATAATTAAAACATATGTGTAAAGCAATTTATGTCTAAAGTTTTAAATGAATTCGAAGAGAAAGTATATTTTTGAATTTTAAATGAAAAACAAATTATAATTTGTAAAAAAAAAGGATTTATAACTATATGACAATTAAATTAATAAATTGCTTAACACAAAGCACTTGATTCATAGTAAAATGTCTTTATCAGTAGCTATACAAAATGTAAAAAATCGATTGTTTTTTTTTGTTTGAAATCATTTTTTAAGAAAAATTGTTTTTAATACTATTTAAATATTCACTTAAAACTTAACGGTACATAATTAAACTGAAGAAAATATTGTCTTATTATACAAGGAAAATGCCAGGTTAAATTTCCTCTCTCTTTGTTGTCCTTTTAACTTATAATACTCAAATATAAATTATGGAAACTAAAAAAATAATTTGGATATAATAAGAATAATTTTATTCAATTTAGAATAAAGGAAAATAATGTTTTATTTTCTATATAAATGAAGTTTCATAAAAAATACCAAATTAAAAAAAACTATATAAATATACTACAATTAGATTTAAATAAAATAAAATAATAAATATTTTATTCCCATACGTTTAAAAATTGATTAGAATTTATTTATTTAATTATTATTTGATTTTGTTTCAATTTCAAAGGTACTCTGACAAATTCTTTTAAAAAATCCAGACTTTTTCTGAAAATTCTATTTTATTTAAGTTTATACAAATTCTTTAAAAGGGTAAATTAAAACTTAAGTATTATAATGTACCAGTACTTAGTTGAACACTGAAACCAGGAAAATATTTTGGAGCACTTCCACATTAAAGGAATAAATATAAATGCCAAATGTGAGTCTCAAAAAAAGTTCTATTTTTTTTCAAATGGAAAAAAAAATCAACCCTCTCTAAGGATTTTAATATATATACTAAATACCTAAATATATTTCAAAACAGTTGTTTTAATTTGCTTTTTTTTCTTTAAAATTAAAATTTAGGTCATTTTATAAGTGATTAATGACTCCTATTCTCTATATCTGAAATTTATAGCATTAAACATAGTAAAATGTTTCAAACTATGCTTTTTTATATTCCACACCAAAGAACTGAATCTTAGCGCTTTTTAAATTCAACAGTATAGTAAGAAATGTTCCATTTTTACTACATATAGGCATACAATTTTTTTCTTTAAAGAATAATTCTTATAAATATTTTTAAGGTTAATTTATTTTCTACTATAAATTTTCTGCTTTCTAAACTATTAAAAATGTAATGTAAAATTAATATTTATTTGGTTGTTTATTCTCCCCCAAAAAAATACTTGCTATAAAATTTAAAAATAGAAATTTAAACTATAAGCTAACTAAATGAATTTGTTTCTCCCACGTTTCTGTGAAAATATAAAATCTGAATGAAAATACTCAAATTTTTAACAACATTTATCATTGTTAGTTATTTTTAATTTTTCATTTATCTTAAAATGATATACGTATTTGAATTTTGTGTAGTGAAAATAATGTGAAATCCTCTTATCATAAGTTTATATTGTTGGCATACAAAACAAGTTATCATGTCTAAACTAAATAAAAAGATTCTAAATAGAAACTGAAGTATTGCTACTTGAAAAGATAAATTAAAATGTAACAAAATTGAGAACTTTGAGCTTTTGTCGCAATTTTGAACTTGTACCAAGAAGTATTTCTTATTTTAATTATATGAAGCCTTACTTTAGAACTGACAAATATATAAAATTTTAAACTAATAATTTGCAATGATTTTATTTATGATGAAGTTAAAACATTATACTACATGGATTCTTTTTTAATATAAAAGTAGAATATTTATCCTTTTGGGCAAACCATGTTCGATTGCATATCAGAATTGCAAACGACACATTTTATTTCAGTTTTCTTTGATAAGCTCTTAGTTAGTATTTCTTTATTACTAAACACTATTTGTAATTCCGGGAAAGCAATTAATTGAACTCAATGTACAATAAACAAAAGTTTAATTCTAGAATTTTTATTCAACATTAGAAATTTTCTACATCGAAATCGTTTTCTTCAGATTATGAAAGCTATTAAAACATTAAAAAATATATATTTAATAAAAATGAAGATTTTCATTCAAACTTTATATTTTAAAAATGTATTTGAGAGAGAAATTTGAGTTTATAATAAACTCTTTAGAAATATCTTCCATGTTTGAGTCTCAAAAATTATTCTTAAAAACTTTCTTCATAATCTTATTTTCATTACACTAGAAACATGTATTATACAAAATCAAATAAAATTTGACACTTTTAATCTTGCAAGAGGTAGTCAAAAATATAATTATATTGTAATATATTTAAATTAATTTTTAAATTAACCCCATTGATGAAAACTTTCTATAAATTTCTTTTAGAATGATTTTATAGATTAAAACATTACTACTTATAAATATTTGACTGATTCTTTTAAAAAGAGTTATATGTGAAACGAATGTTTAAGTTAATCCGTCATATTTTAAAACCTTATTTATATTATGAAGTGAAAAACAAACTAAAGCTGATAAATCTAGAAAATAAGAAACAGTAACTTGTTATTATACATCGTAAATTTGATACCTGTATAAATTTCATCCTCTAACTTTTAATTTAGATACATAAAGGGATTATTTTGAATTTTTTTTTCATAAAATTATTAAATTAACTACGTTTATATATCTCAATCAAAGTAAGGACAATTTTGAAATTACTCTCATAATTTCTTTCATTCTTTAAATATTGCAACTTCCCAGTTGGAACATATTTAAATGCATCCTTTAAATAAATAATAAATAATAAAGAGAAAAATCAACTGATGAAAAAGAATTAATAAGTCAAACTGCATAACGCCTTATTTCTGCTTCATAAAAAGGACATCTTAATTACAAGGTTGACTTTAAATGCTTTTCTTAAACTAATAATTTGACATTGCTATTTAAAGAGTGTCTTGAACCATGTAATTTTCTTGGTACAGTTTCTGAAAACATCAAAAACGATAGATTTAAAAAAAAATATGATAATATATACATGCTACTTAAAACCACTTATGACAGCATAAAAATTGCTCAGTGTTCTTTAAATGTATACTGTCTGTCAGAGAGAAACTCGAATAAATAAACAAAAAATCATCTTTCAAAATACACTAAAGCATTTTAAACGAAATAATAAGTTCAATTTCATAAAATGAGAAGAATGTCTTTGTTTCCATCCCCACATAAAAAAAAGAATATTTCAAAAACAAATAAATAAAAATAACTATATAATGATAATCCACCTAAAATAAAATTAAAATAATACTTATATACAACATTTAAAAATTATTCATCAAACTGTTAAAACCTTATTTCTTGTTTAAACAATATAATTAAGTTATCATATAAAAAAATTAAAAACTAGAAAAATTATTTTCATGCATTCAAAATATTCATACTCTTCAAAACAATAAGTATAATTGTTTAAAATACCAAAAAATTAGGATGCATTGATAACAATTTTAAATTGTAAGTAATCTAAATAAAACCCGAACTTATATATATTTGGAGTATACATCCAGACAATTAAAAAAAGAACAAAAATGTCCAACACGGCACCTGTTTTCACACTGATTCTTACCTTCACTGAGGACAGAGAACCAAAAATACTTCAGCCACCTGTACTCTGTTATTTCTCCACTCTATGAAGAATTAAATATAGAAAGAATACGTCATATATGATATACCTCAGAAAGACAAATATTTAAATATTCCAAAGTCATTTGGCAGTTTGTTATTTTAGCATGGGTTGAAGGCGAAATTTCAATACAATTAGATCGATAACGATTATTTATTGAGCATTCTTAGAAAAATCAGGATTTCAAAATTTTATAAAGTTGGAAAAATTTTTACTCGGGTAATTTTTTAAATAATCCATTTTCAGATATCAATTGAATTTAGACGTTTTTTATCAAGCTAGTATGGCTGTTATGTGTATAGCTAAAAACAAAGGTTCTTGCTTTATTTTTTTACCTTATTTATTTGTTTTTATAGTAAAATTGAAGTTAAAAGGCGTTATGAAAAAATTTTACGTTCAGAGCAGAAATTTAAAACTGCAAAAAATCTGTAAATTGCACTTTGAAATAAATCTCAACTTCCCATTAATTATTTTACTATTTATTTAAGCATTAATAATAATCTATCTATAAATAAATTTTTTGGGAGAATTGCTTACTTGTATTATATATCAATATTTCCGCGCATTTAAAATAATAGAGGTGGGAAATCAAAATCTAACAATTGTAAAATAATCATTTTTGGTGTAACAATTTGTATTTAAATTTTTATTAGAGTTTAGATCCTAACTTCTTAAAAATTTCAATAAAAAAACTACTCATTTAAAAATTTTAAATCTATTACATTTAAAAAAAATGCCATTTTACCTTATACATATATATATATATATATATATATATATATATATATATATATATATATATATATATATATTTGAGTTAATTTAATAATTTCCTTAAGTATTCCATACCTAAATAATTTAAGATATAGTATTCACAAAATTAATGTGGTAAGTGATAAAATATTTATTTTTGCAGATAAAATTTATGCTTTATATTACTATTTTTTGAATTTTTTATTATTTTTTGAACATTTTAAGCTGAACATTAAGCTATGTTAAAAATATTTCATATTATTCCTATGCATTTTGTTAGTAAGGAATTCTTTTAACGGAATGACGGTCTATATATTACGATTAAATCTCGAAAGCTGTTAATGTGCAGATTATCTTGCTAATCTGCAAAGTAACTGATTGGCTCTGTGAAAGTGCGGAATAAAGAGTTTTCTGAATTTTTACAAGGCAATCTTCTCATTAGCGGTTTGCGCATCGTTGAAATTCAAAGGTTGGTTTATGTCATTTACTTTCTGTTAAGAATTTGGATTGAACGTTGATTCATCCCAGAATAATTAATCCCAGTGGCATAACATACACCCCTGCAACTTTCACATCTCTGGGAGGGATAGGGGAAGAAAGTTCTATCGGACCCTAATACTACATTATTTAGGGTTTTGCAATCCTTTGTAAGATCTGGCGTCTAAAATCTGGCTTTGCAGGGGACTCTAATATTTTCCTTTACGGCATTGATTAATCCTAAGCATTAAAGATAAAAAATAAATAAACGACATTTAATTTAAGCGTACAGAAACGTTATTGTTGTTCCACCAAATATTTTATTTTCTCTTAAACGAGTACCTAGTAGGCAATGTGCAGATTAACGAGTGTCTAGTAGATAATGCGCAGATTATCTAGATCATTCTCTGATTACGTTGGTAATTTGAGAAATGATGAAACCCCTTGTTAATGTGTCGATGAACTAGCTAATATGCAGATTAACTGGCTTTTGCACATTAGTTGTAACATATATGTCTACATTAATTAAATTTTGTGTTAAAACATTAAAACTATAAGACTTTAAAAAAGTATAAACACTGCTTCATTTTAAGTATTATTCTACAGAATAAAAAAAAAGTTCAAAGATTCTTTTCTTAATATTCTTTAATTATCTTTTCAATATCCTTTTAACTGACAGAATAAATAATTTTATATTTTCTGCAAAATGAATATTTATTGTGCTGTTCTTCGCTATTATATGTCAAAAATTATTCGTAGAATAATAAGTTTTATCGAAGAACATGAAATAATGCATGTACAAAAATTTACAGGCATAATCGATACTCGACAGGTGGTAAGAAACTTTGTTTCACTTATTAAACATTGTTCCACTATTTTTTTCTTTAAAAAAATATATATAGTGCAATACGTAACAAGGAAATATTCGTAAAGTACTTTGCGAATAAAATGGTAATTTTGTTTCGTTTTCCTTTTACTTTGGTTCATTCGTTGCTAACATAAAGCATTAAATTGCCATTTTAACGCCTAACGCCAAAGCAAACAATGAAACTAAAATGCAAATAAACTTCAAATCTTTCGTGTTTGAATACAATTTAATGAAATTTTAGGTCATTTGAAGAAAAAATATTACCATTATCGTTGAGTGGGAACAAAGAAAACATTTGTTAGTGAAATATCTGAAGCACCATTTAATTTTTCTTTTCTAATGAATCTTTTGTTTGATTGGTGTGTACTTAAGATGTTTTAAAAATCACCAAACGGAAACTTAAGAACATTATGAAAACATGTGAGTCCTTCAATAACTACTTAATTTTGCATATATTTTCATTCGAAAATAGAATCCAATGATTCAAATTTTACCATTTACAAGAATTTTACTTTTCCTTTTACTAACCAGAAAATGGATTTCATGGTTTATATCAAAAAGGTCAAGAATGCTCATTTCATAAATATGCATATTTAATCAGAATTTAGGATTAAAAAGTCTTCCAAAAAACTTGATTTTAGAACATTAAATTTTAAATTTATTATCGTAATTATAGAAGCAATGTATTAATTTTCTTTTTAAATTACATCTATTATTTAAATAAATCTCTAACAATGTTCGATTACTTTTATTTATACAGAATACTTATTAAAAGTTCAAGTACTATGATTACATGTTTAAAATTCAGTATCTTAAGTATTAATTAAATAAATTAACAAAATATTTGAATACATTTTTCACGAGCACAAAAGAGCAACATTTATGCAGACAATCAAAGAACAAATTGAAGAATAATTTAGATTTCTATAAGCTTTCTGGAAGTTTGTTTTAATATATTTCGCCTTCTTTAAGCTCATGCCTTAAATCAACATATAGTATGTGATATTAACATTTTAAAGACAGCCAAGATGCTTTGGAAAATTTGTCCATGCAGATGTTTCACCATGCACCGTCCATCGAGATATTTCAGAACTTGAAATCGACATCGAATTTCATGCATACATGCAAGTGTGTTCTTAACGAAAATACGGTTTTTTTTATTAATTCTTGAAGATGATAGGGTTTTAATGTAATAAATCATGAGTCTTATTAGGAAAATAATGGCAAGATAAATACAGAAATCATTTATAAAAGTGTTGGTGAAATTTAGTTCACACCTGAAGTAAGAGAAAATGACGCCAAGTTAAACTAACTACTACCTTTTCTATACCGGACTTCTGTCTAATATGGTGACAATAATTTGCCAAGTTGGCGACTAATAAAGGTGTGGACTAAAATTCGATTTAACTAAAAGTGTTTTAAGTTTTGTAAACTTAGTAAGTGCTGTTGTCTTTTCCATGCAGTGAAATGAAATGGCGCCGAGGGCGTCCAAAACGTCTCTTGCTATATCGACAACCATTGACTAATAAAGCAGTTGATGGTCCGTGAAGGTTTGATCTATGTTGTAAATTTTTCCTAACGAAAATCAAAAATATGGTTAGAAGAAATTTGAATGCGAGGCGAATTAGGACAAGCGTTATAACTTTTTGGGCCATCAGGGGATATTTCCATCATTTTAAAGTGTTTTGTACGTAGTCTGGCTATGGTGCTCGACCAACTAAGACTAAAATTAATTAAAGGAATTAGCATAAAAGTACTAAGAGTTAAGTAAAAGTGTTAAAGGGTTTAGTTACACAGTGAATTCCTGCGTATTATAAATGTTTATGGAGTTGAATAAATCGTCTTCAAGACTTTTTTGAATGTGTTTCATTATTATACTGTATCTTAATCTACATATATCAGCTCATTGTGTTCTCCGAAGCATGCACTGATTAATAAGAAAATTTGTTTAACAAAACTGTTCTGGGAGGTTTAATAAATATTATTTTACATCGAGAATGAAAACAACATCTCTTGCAAACATTGTTTCAAATTGCATTCCAACATATAATGACAACACTTAGATGTTTAGATAAAATTCTTAATTCTTGGCATAAATGCAGTTAATAATTTGGATACGCAGATAGTATATTCCTGTCTATTGCAGCAAGCAACAAATAGGAACAAACACGACAGTAAACATAAACACATGCACATCATGCAAGTAATTAAAATATATTACATGCATTATATATATTTTAATTACTATAGTATAACTAATTTAATATTATGATTTTAGGTAAATATAGTTATTAAATTATTTTTAGAAATTACATGAACACAGTTACTGTATTCTAAAATTTTCTCAAATATATATTATTTAGTAATTCTTAAAAAGTAAAATTAAGCAAATTTTCCCTAAAATTTTCTTTAATAATTCTGTAGCCTGTCAAAATAACGATTACTCTTCCACTATCCCTTGATGTTTTTATAATTTTGAAGTAAGGATGCAAAGAATATTAGTTAAGAACAAGAGCTATTTTTATTTTAAAAAATAAATTTTGTTTATTTATTTATTTTGAAACAGTATCTTTTTTCCTGTTATTGTTTGGAACATCAAACATATTTGAGCTGATAATCGTATGTTTTGATATTATCTCTAACTTTAGCGTGCAATTGGGAAAATTAAGGAAATTAAAATTGCCTGTCAAAAATTAATTAAAGCAAAAATATAAATAGAAATATGAACCTTTTTGAAATTTATTATTATTTTTTTATAATTGGGAATTATATATCCCCTAGATATCATTCAAAATTATTCTAAGCTCTCTAGAAGGAAATACATTATTTTCCAACACTTTTGAAAATCTATGTATTATATCGGCTAAATATATCGAAACATTCCTCCTATAAATAACAATAGAGATCATCAATTGGTGTTCCAGTTTTTTTAAAGAAAAAATTGCATGCTTTTTATGTACTAAAAACTACAGGAGCAAAATGCACATTATTAAACAGATACATCCAAACATAACACAAAAATATGAATTTCCTTTTTTACGCTCTTTTTTGCTTCATTACACATTCATGCATTTTATTACATTTTATTAAAATAAACTTTCTTCAATTATATTAGAATTGAAATCCGTATAAGGCAATCAGACAAGCACTCCTTTTATAAAAGAGAATTGTATAAAATTACAAATATTTCTTTAAAACTGCAAATATATAAGTGAAAAAATCTTTAATATCTATTTTTTAAAGTATTTTTGTTAAAATATGGAGAGGGATTAGTTTTTTTATATAGTTTTAAGGAGACGAAAACTTCATACATTATATCATTGCTGTAAAACTAAAACATACTTTAAATGTATTATTACAATACCCTTTCTCCAATATTTTTTGGTTAAGTTTCTGATTACCTTATAGCAACAAAAGAGGTTTATGTGATTAGCAGAACCTAATATTACTTTCAAAATGTGTCATATCATTTTAGTTGTAGATATATAAGATGCATACATAAATCATTCCACATAAACATAATGCAACATAAATAGACAACATGCCATAACTACGTATCCAAATTGGGAGTTCCATTAAAATATTTATTTTTCGATATATATTTATCTGCAAAGGGAGATTTTTTTTTCAATAAATTTCCGAAATCTTAAAGAAAGATAGCGGATCAAGAGTAAAAATATATAATTGATTAAAAACTTTATAAAAGTACACATTAGGAACAGTTAATTTTAAAAGTCAGTTGCTTAGTTGCGGTATCTATTATTTATAAACTTTTTCCTTAAACATTTAAAGCAAGGTTACTCCTTCATTTTTTAAAAAATTTCATTAACGCGTTTCAATAAATGCAAAGTATCTGAATGCTGAAAATATTTAAGCAATTGAAAGCATTGTACAAATTAAAAGGATTAAATAGGCTGGCTACGTTATTAGAATAAACATAGAACGTTCAGCTCAGAAAATCTGTTTGGCCACTGAAACAAGAATTAGGTGTCTTCCTAATCTCAGGTAGGTTGACTGCCTAGAAAGGGATTTTGCTACCCTAAGAGTGATTGATTGGAAGACTGTGGCCAAAAAAGAGAGGCATGAATAAAAATTCATGAAAGGCCAAGGCCCGCCTTTGAGGAAGAACTTATTGTATGAGAATATTATTCAAATTTCGAAATTAATTTTAAAGAGTAGAAGATTTTTTCCGCATTTAATTACAATGGATTCTGAATGCAATGTAAAATTCATTAGTCAATCCAAAAACAGTTTTTTTTGTTTAAAAATCTTGATAGTTATTCCTTCCTTCCTCAGTGGCTCGGCTGCTCAGGGTGGGCCTTGGCCTTCTCAAGAAAACTGCTTCAGGCCAGTCTTATTCCTGATAGTGTTTTCCATTCTCATAACTAGAAGACACTTTTCTGGATCATCTTAGATATGGCCTGCTCTTTCTCCGTGTACCAATTAGTTGAGAGTTGAACACTTTTTTAGTGGCACGATCTTTATTCATTCTGACAACGTGGCCTTCAAATTTAATTCGTTGTATTTTGATGAAGTTAACGACGCCAGATTCTTTATATGCATGATATATTAATAATTTTTAAAGTTATTTAATTTTAGGATCTTTGAAAAGTATTCGGTATCTTATCATCTTTTTAATTAACATAATAACGTAGTGGTAATATTTTAGAATTACGTTTAATTTTAATGGAACTCAGTAAAAACACTGCATTTCTTCCAAATAATATTCTTTGAATATAAAAATAGTATGTGGGCATTCCATGGACACACATTCCGACAAAAACACATATTAACCGCATTCTCCCTCTCACCCTACGCTCCAGCAGAAGTTGGTTGATCTGATGTCTTCGTCTGCCTCCGCTTCCTTCCCAGGAACTCCGACCCCATTCTTTTTTCGGTCTCGAACGACTGAGAACTATCCACACTCTCCCCCAGGATTTGTTCATCTTCGTCCTTCGATCGCTTACCCAAAAATTCAGAGCCCATTCTTTTGAATGGTGTCTCATCTACAAATGAGTCATCATCGTCATCATACATCTCAGATCTTTTACCCAAGAATTCAGAACCCATTCTTTTACCTAAGAATTCTGAACCTATTCTTTTGCCCAAGAATTCAGAACCCATTCTTTTGCCTAAGAATTCAGAACCCATTCTCTTGCCCAAGAATTCCGAGCCCATCCTTTTGCCTAAGAACTCGGAACCCATCCTCTTGCCCAAGAATTCTGAGCCCATTCTTTTGTCCTTAGGAACGGATCTTTTGCCCAAAAATTCTGAACCGATGACAAAATCCTGGTGGCGAGGGTGTGGTGCACTTATGCGTGCTCTTTTCAGGGATTTTTCCCTGGATCTCAAACTTAAAGGTGGAGGGACATCTAAGCCTGTACCTAATGAAACTAATTGCATGATGTGACGTAATGTGTTCTCGGAGAGCATTGTGGGTGGTTCTCGGATGATGTCCAGGGAGTAATCTGTAACATAAAGCATGTAAAAAGAACAACACACATAATTCACTAGAATAATAATAAAGTATTTGAAATACAAACATTAACTAAACAACTTGCTTGTGAAATATTTCTTCACTAGTTGGATTTAATAATAACCGGATATTATTTTTTAAATAACAATAAAATGGCAGTTCAAGAATAATTTGAGTAAAGAATATCTGCTTCAGCTTATTTACTCTTAAGATGTTTCAGTTTATATAAATTCTCCTTACTTAAATCCTTTTTTTAAAATAATTTTCAGAATATTATGAATCTCTATCAGTTAAAATTGCATTGACATAATAAGTATAACTTAAAAATATCATTATTTTTATTTTTTATCGATTTTTTTCCAATGTATTTCGAGATTTTTTTTCTTTTTTCAACGTTTTACATGAAACATAATAAATTATGACTGTCAGAAGATCGACTATGAAGCTTTGAATTCTTGCTGGGTGAGCATAGTCTACCTTGGATGGAAAAATAAATTATGATTGCCATAATAAGCTTGAAATACTAAAATAGCTTATATTTTTGATAGAGAAAGTTAGATGTATGAGAAATAAAGCTTTTCATTCCTCAAATTCTATTCTAATGAATGCCTTACATATGAACCAAATGTGTGTGTGGTATAGCTTTCCATCGAAGACATACAATCAGAATTCTTTTAACGCTTTTCATTGATTACAAATTGCGACGTTATTCGAGATAGTAACTATAATGTGATAAAGATTCAACCAGCCAATGAAAAATTAAATTTTTTTTCATTTTTATTTAAATGGTCTTTTTCAATGTAACAGAAAAAAACCCTAGAAAATGAAATATCTCAGCAATCAGAGTTAAAAAATCTTTCAGTTTAAAAACATTATAATTTAGTTATTGCTATTTTATAATTTGTATTCAGTAATTTTTAATGTAAAACCCTAATAATGGAATAAAGAAATGGTAGCAGTTTAATAGAACAAAAATTAATTAAAATTGATGAAAATAAAGTTCTACTGTATTTAATATTAATAATAGGTGCTATTGTGTAATGTATCATAGACCAATTTCGTCAAATCAAAAAACGTCTCCAAATGCTACATAACAAATTCCGCGTACGTTACATTCAGGAATAATGACGATTATTGCATTTGGCGATATTTTTTGAATTGCCGATGTCTTTTCGTTTGTTGAAATTAGTCTCTAGTAAGTTTTATTAAATAGGACACAAAATATGGTAAATATGTTTTGAAAACAACATCTCAAATATGTAAAAAAATTTTTGGAGATTTAACTGCATTAAGGACCTTTGCCAATTTCATAATTTCCGAAAAACATAATATTCATTTTACATAATATAAACTCAATTACAGCTAACATTAGGTGCTGATTCAAACACAACTATAACAATAAAACAAATGGCATTATACTGGTAATTATATGTGCTGATTAGTTTTTATTAATCTTTTTTTTTTGCATATCGATGAACATAGTTTTAATCTTTTAATAATATTTTCACGTGGATGCAGAGATAGTTTAACTAAATTCAAAGAAGAGAGTTTAACTTACACTCATTGAATAATGGATAACTTGATGCTAGGCAAATTAGTAAGGCTTTTATGTTTCTTTCGCCTGAATTAAAAATTTGATATTGCATTTAGAGTTTTTTTCAACAGTTATATTTATATATCTTAATTTTAAAAAAATTACGTGGTTAATTTTGAATAATTCTTTACTTCAAAAACAATTTCTTTACTATTTAATCATTGTTTGGCTGTTAATGTCTGATACATTTTTCGTACTTCTTTGGTCATAAGTTTAAAATAAATTATTTTTCTACTTATATTTTTGGAAACAAAAAGAGTAAATATTCATATTATTAATTGATTATTTGTATATCAGAATATTTTATGTGTTATAAATATAATTTGGCGATGAAATTAGTTTAAATAGAAAAATGAGGGTACTTACGTATTATCGCAACCTATTGGTGACATTATATGAAAAAAAGCACCTTGTTGCCAATTCAGCACATACGACACAATGGAAATCGGGGTTGCCAACTTGGCGAGTTATTAATACAGTTGGCGATTTTTGAGGTGATACGTAAATACCAAAATGAGTTAACATTTAAATTGTTCAAAAATCACAGAACAAAGAGAAAATAGGAGAAGGAAAGAATAGTTTAAAATCATAGGATTTCTATTCCATTTTGTTTCTAACATTCACGAATTAGGTGAAATGATACGTGATATCTTTCGATTATCACGGTATGAATGGCAAATGAACAGTGATTTAGGTACTTACGTATTATCGCAACCTATTTCGTTATTTTATGAAACGAAGCATATGGTTGCCAATTCAGCACTTCCAACACATGCGAAATCAGGGTTGCCAATTTTGCAAGTTATCTTGAACGTTGGCGTTGTTGCGATAGTACATAAGTACCTATAATTTCTCTACTTAAAGAATAAAAAAGTACTTGGTATAATATCACAGTCCAACTTCTTCAAATTAAAAGACATCGCCAATGACGCGATATGCAGCCAATAGAGGAAAACTTTTCTGTTTATGTTCAGACACAATAATAATGATAACGATAACGATAAGATTATTTAACGATGGCTGGAATTGGTGACGTCTTTCTATTTGGTGTATTTGGTTGACGGTATAATATATAAGTACGGATAAAAACTTACCATGAAAAAGAAATTAGAGGTACGAACGAATTATACCGTGTCGACCTTCACCAAATGTTATAGTATGCGTGAACAAGATTACTGTGTTAGTAGATCCATGAGTAAAGTTTTATATTATTGGCTGCTTATCGTGGCATTTTCTGAGGTCTTTCCATTTGATGAATCAGAAGACGGTACAATACATAAGTGCCATTAAAGAACATATATTAAGTATTGCTATTTTGAAAATCGCCAAATTGGATTGTTTTTATTGGATTTTCCCGAGAGTAATTTAATATAGATACTACGCAGTTGTCAAGGTAGTAGTATTTTTTACATCTAACATATTTTCATCGACATAAAAAGCAGATTGTTTGATTATATGTAAGCAAGTGAATTTTTGTCCAACTATTTAAAAAATACGCATTTTCAAAACCAATTTTATCTTGAAGAGTAAGTCTATTTTGTTTATATTTTCTAGAAATACTATTATTCTCAACATGATTAATATAAATTGTTGTAATCCATTACGATAAATCAAAAAATAATAATTATAAAATGAAAAGGTGGAAGACTATTTTTTGTACAAAAATATAAAAACACGTAATTCTGGATATTTTATTTCTATGCTTTTTTTTAACTAAGCACCCCACTAAAAGAGAGTCGTTTTTACATTCTAAAATTCATTGAACTTTCAGTAAATCTACATCCGAACATAAATTGAAATTTAGATAATGGAATTTGAGCATTGTTTATGCATCATTGGTAATATAATACTTCCACTTAGGATTACGTTTTAGACCCAGTTTGTGAATAAATATTGCTTATGATTAACCCTTTTGTTATATCAGAGAACATAACAATTTCAGTTATGTTATATATATATATATATATAACAAAGTCTTTATTTTGCATCATATATAATGCGCTTTTGGTTATCACCAAAATAAGTATCAATAACAATTTGAAAGTGACAAGAAATATGCCCAAATAATTTAGAACTGAAATTGAAATAGATGTGATTTAATATTCTGGTAAATAATAAATATCTTCTGGAAAGCCTAAAATATAATATTACCAAAATAGCGTGTAAATTATTTACGTACATAAAAAAGGTAAATGAAAATTTATTGAATTTTTTTATTGAAAAACCTTGGTTTGTATTACGTAAGCTAAACTCCTTTCTAAATTAAACTGATTTGTTTTATTTATGTTATGGCCATTCTTTGTAATAAGTACTAATTTATGTGTCCTGATAAAAATGAGAATCTTAATTGCACAAATATATCTTGTCTTATTACAACATGAAACAAGAAAATAGACTAAAAACTTCATTAAGATCTAAGCAAACAAGTCAAAGAAATAAAACAATTAAGATGTGCTTTGTTAAAACGTATAAAACAGAATAACTTTCATTTTAGCTAGTGTTTCCTTGGTAGTTTCTTTTCAAAAATGCTAAAATTCTATTTTTTTTATTTTCTTAAATATTAGGCACATATTTTGATAAGAAGCTTAATATCCAATCTCAGTTATTGTGTGTAACAATGAAAAGCAATGAATTAAAAATCGAATTAGTTCTGAATTTGTAGCAAGAAAAAAAACTAACAACACTTAAAGAAACTTATACGAAAAGAAATTTAAAAAAAGACTTCGTTAAAAATTAAATCACCAAATTATTTGAAGGTATTTGCTTTTATTAAATTATAAGTGAATGCCAAGCTGTTTAATTTTTTAAAGTAAAAAAATTAAGTTTAAAAGGTACTAAACATGTTTAAATCTTTTTAATGTATAAAATTAATAAGTTATCTCTTTTTAGTTATTTAGTCATCCCTATTTTAAGAGAGTCGATTTAATTTTGTTGAAGTGAAAGGAAGAAAAATTGATAATTTTTAAGCAAATATGCTTTCAACATGGAAATAGCTTTCTTATTAGTTTTAGAAATGAAAATTTAACTATGCAATTAGTAAAATTTATAAGAAAAATAAAAATCTTAGTAACGAATCATGAAAAAAAATGAAAAGGAAAATGAGATTTCAGCATTAAGGAATGTTGAAATTGTTCATGCTACTGCGCACACAAAATATGTAATTGAGGAAAAATATTTGTGTCTTTACAAAAGCCGTAAAATTGGAGAGTTAATTTTTTTAAAAATTCTTTTCGAAGGATATGTATTTTCTTCAGGTGATTATTACTAAAATTTAATTTTTAATGAATTTTTGAATTAAAAAAATTGTTTTAGAATAAGAATAAATGAAAGGAAAGAATAAATATCATGTTTCCACGCCACAGGCCCAGAGTTCAAAACTCCGGGTTGGGCAAGATCGACTTAACCTTTCAACTGTTCAGTGGGTTCATAAATGAGGACCAAGCTTGCTTGTGAACTAAACATTGAGGGTTTCGCGTCAAACTGAGCACCTGGCCGAAACACCTCAGCGCCCAATGTCACGAAAACTGAGATGGGAACAGTAGGTCTTGATCCTCATGGGCTGTTGTGCTACCTAGTTTGTGACGGGGCTTAATCGCGTTTTTCCAATTAATCCTCTTGGGGAATCCTAGGGGCCAGAATGGCGTTATTTCATATCCAATCCTCTCAAGAAGAAACCGCGACATGCAGATTAGTTAATAGATATATAATGGAGCTTTAGTATTCGCGTGGTAGAATAGAAGAAGGAGAAAGAAAGCTGAGATGCTGAACGCCTGGAGCTGATGGTAAGATATTAAATCTAGAAGCGTAATTATAGAACGGGCTTTAGCGTGTTAAGGAATTTAAGGCAGATAAAGATTCTTATGATAACTTCTGACAAAGATAAGTGGTTAGGATCCCAGGCGCTATTTACTTAGAATCTAGAAATACGCTATATCACTCCTGATTGCATCCCTGTAGTAAGACTTGTGTCGTTTGAATCGATATATTGGAATAATAATAAATTAGTTTGATTATGGCTAACTTGAGTGATCAATCGAAATGATTGATCACTCCTACCAATTTAGGTCACGTAAATGAAGAGATGATACCCCCGGGTCGGGGGTTCACAAGTTATTTTAAGGCCTTGGCTAAGTTTTTTCGTACTTACGTATTATACGGTAGAGCAATTTATCCAAATCAAAAAACATCACCTAATCAAAAGACGTTGCCAAATGCTGAAATACTATACGCGAACAAGATTATTGCGTTTGTACATGCATGCGATCAATTTTTTACTATTGACTAGATAATGCGGCATTTGGCGATTTTTTTTAATGAATTGGTGGACAGTTTTTTTATCTTTTTTGTATAGTTTTTTTGTATAGTTTTGTATATAAAATGTATAGTTTTTTTTTTTTTATTTTTTGAATTGATGCCTTATGATTGTACCAGACACTCACAAAAAAAACCTGAAGGTCTTGTCATTTCTTTGATTTAAAAACGTATTTATGAAAAATTTTCAACACATAGGAGATATAAAATTGAATTCAAAATTCTCCAACATGTAGTCTGAACTTAATTTAAATAAATTAATTATCTAATTTTTTTTATACTCTTTTAAAGAGGAATCTTATTTAGAAAAACCAGAAAATGCAGTTTACTTCAATTCGTGATGTACTGACACAAAACTCGAAAAGTTAGAGTGGACTCTGAAAATGGAATGGATTGAACAGAATAGAAACATGCAAAATGGCGGGATAAAATTTAACAAGCTTACAATATGCAGAATAATTACTATCACTGCTGTGTGTATGAATTTCACTTCTGACATAGTTTAAAAGCCAAGTAGTTCCTGCTTTTCTGAGCAATTCAAACGAAACTTCTCGTGTTTAACCGTTAATAAACCAAACGTTTTTACACGTATAATTTTAAATTAAGCATAATGTTATTTATTGCTCTTTCTTAATCGTATTGCTTTGTTTTGGGAAATGCCCACCATTATGGAATAGCATTACGCGATATATCATTATAAAATTTTAATTTATGTGCATCAAAATTTATTCTAGTAGTTTTGAATTACTTTGTATAGAACTAATTTTCAGATTATTCGGTATCTATAGATGAAATATTTAAAAAACTGTAATAATTAATAGACGTATACTGTTTTTTAGGTTAATGATAATAAAGAGATGAATTGTAATACATGGAAAGATATGCTGCACTTCAAACAATAAAACCTTTCAAGTATGGTAACGTATTGCAATCTGCGTCAAAAACTCAAAGAGATAAAAGATACATTATGTGTCTGTTTTGCAACAATCTTGTTAGCGTACGAAGTTTTAAATACAATGATCGTAGATATTTTACGACCAATCGATTACAAATTCTTTAAAATTAAAGGAAGATTTATGCAAGAAGTGGATGGAATTATTCCTTTAATCATTTTATGTTTCAAATATTTAGCCGTGAATCTGTCTCTTCCTTATAAAATGACTGTAACCAGTCTGGAATTTTTGACAACTTCACCACTGTCCAAGATTCTGTTTTTAAGAAATTTGTTCACAATTTTGAAGCATCTAATCATAATTAAAATAAAAAACTTTAAGCTCCTTCGTAGATTATTTATATTGCATAAAACAGAAAAATATGTCAAAGATGAAGTATGCCTGTCTGATTGTAATACAAATGAGGTTGAAGATGAGTTTGTTTCTAATAACAATACAATTACAGTTCCTGATTTATGTGAAGTGGAAAAAACTCACACTTTTTCAATAGAAGCAGATACTACATTATTAAATGTTGATGTTATTTTAGAATGCTTGACATCAATAGTTATAGATGTTGAAAATCAAGACGAAGCTTTGGTAATCAATGGTGAAGCTGAAGTCTCAATAGAGAAAAAAGATGAGAAAGAATCATATTGTCTTGAAGTGAATTCTAATAAGAAAATTTCAGAAAAAAAACTCACACCAATGCTTTTCCACGTAATAGTGCAAAACTCTTCCGCTCCGTGTGCAGTTGGATTGTATCTTATGCCATTTATACAGAATGAAGCGCTCAAAGTAATTATGAGTATTGCAATTTTTTACAAAATAACTGCAATTTAATTTTCATTAAAGAATTATTTTCATATGTGTCCGTTCTGTATTAGTTTTTCATTTTCTCGATTTTATATCTTTCTTGGTTAAAAAAATACACATTGAGGAAATATAAAAATGAAGTGTGTTAAAAATGTTAACTACACACACACACACACACACACATATATATATATATATATATATACAGTGGTGGCCAAAATTGTGGACACTTTTTTAAATTGTTAGGTATCTTAAGTTTGTATGCTTATAGAAAATTTTACGTTGCACAGCATGCTAAGTATTTTACTTCATTTTAAAAGAAATTTAATACTAAATTCAATACAAAAATTAAACTTCAAATATTTGCAATGCATAAAATATTATGCTGTATATAATAACTGTCGATATACATTAAATAATGATGATAGCAGTGAGTTACCAGGTCTTAGTGAGGTTTCCTTTATTCTTGAGTACAACTTCACGTCGATGTTTCATTGAGCTGAAAATAATTTTGAGCTCTTCCTTAGTTATTACATGGTGCCAAGAAACAATTTATCCTTAATTAGTTCCTTTTTATTTCATGGGTACCTCACTAGAACAAGAGCTTTCAAACGGTGCTACAAGTTTTCGATAGGATTGAGGTCAGGTCTATTTCCTAGCCAGGGTAACAATGATATTTAGTCAAAAAGCAATGGCATCAAATAAAAGAGTAAATTGATCGCATATAAGACGAGCAAGGGATATTTCCTTTGTTAAAATTTCATAACGAGTGGGTAGTTTAGTGACTACATCTAGAGACTGAGAGTTTTGATTAAGATGTCAAGAAACAACTTTAATTAAAAACATGCAGGAAATGGTCGAAAAATATACACCACATCTATTAATGACAGAAGAACAAAAAATACTATGTTTTAAAGATAAAAGAATTTTGTGGACATCCATAAGAAGTGATCTGAGTGATGCTCTGGTGTTTCTGTAAGTTCAAAAACAATCAGGAGTAGATTAGAAGATGTAAGACTCTAAAATGTAGACTTCCACGAAAAATGCCGTATCTCAAATTACAGCAGTGCTAAAAAAAGGGACTACAATGGGCAATGGAACACATTAATTGGACAAATGTTTATTGGTCACAAGTTATATAGAGGGACGAAACTGAAATATCGTAATTTGGTAGTGATAGCCTAAAATGTGTAAGCCAAAAAAAAAGCAGAAATGTTACATCCTGACTGCATCCAGACAACTGTGAAGTACCCACATAGTTTTATCACTCAGTCGTGAATATCAGCAGATGATATTGGTCTCCTTCACATCATCGATGGGACACTGAATGCCATAAAATACATTGACACCATTCTAGAACCTAAACTTCTGCCTTCCATCAGGGATATATTTGCCAACAATGCTTCATTTATTTTTCAGCAAGATTCTGCTCCTTGCCACACAGTAAACTAATTGAAAGACTGGTACCGTTCTAAGATCATTGAGTTGTTGTCCTGGACAGGAAACTATCCTGACCTCGATCCTATCGAAAGCTTGTGGCATGGTTTAAAAGCTCTTGTTCGAATGAGGTACCCATGAAATAAAAAGGAACTAATTGAGGATGTAATTGTTTCCTGGCATCATGTAATAACTAAGGAAGAGCTTAAAACTACATTGGTGTGCAAAAATTAAGGAGCAGACGGTTTTTTCAATATAACTTTGTACAAAAGCTTTCCAAATCAACACATTTAATACCGTAAGATCCCCAATACGTAAGGACATGTGTAATGTAAGCAACACTTACTAAAAGAGAAATCAGAGGGATAAAAAGAAGCTTGATTGAAAAAGTAGCATGGAGCGCAATGCGACTGAAGGCCGAAACATCCCTGTGATGGGTGTCCAGCAAGAAACATCCGGTCTTTAGTAGGGGATATGATCTCCCCTGACTGCTAGGCAGGTTTCACAGCGTCTTCCCATGCTGAGAATGAGGGTGTCAATGAGTTGTTGAGGCATTGCTGCCCATTCGTCTTGCAGCGCCAATCGAAGCTCCCGAATCGTTACTGGTGGTAAGGTACGAGCTGCCAAGCGTCTGCCTAGAAAATCCCATACATGCTCGATGGGATTGAGATCCGGAGATCGTGCCGGCCAATCCATACGTTCAATATCCTCACTCTCTAAGAGCTATTCGGCAGCTACTGTGCGATGACATGGTGCATTGTCGTCCATGAAAAGGAACTGCAGACCCATAGCGCCACTAAAAAGACGCACATATGGAAGAAGAATCTCGTTACAATAACGGGTCCCGTTGACTGAACCTGCGTCGAAGATGTGAAGGTCTGTACGACTACCAAGCATGATGCCTCCCCAAACGAGAACACCGCGACCTCCATACCTGTCCCTTTCAATGATGTTCGAGGGATGATTGCGGCTTCCCCGCTCTCTCCAGATGAGTATGCAATGAGAATCGCTACTCAAACTGAATCTGCTCTCATCTGTAAAGAGTACTCGTCCCCATTCATTGTCTCTCCAATTCCGGTGTTCCCGGCACCACAGAGAACGCTTTCTCCGATGGGCAGGCGTTTACACCGGTAAAATGCGATATCGGTCGTCCAGTCGCCTGTGTCGTGTATCTAGCGATTTCTCCCGCTGTCTGCCACCTGTTTCTTCTGGCCTGTAAGACAATGTACTTGTCATCTGCGGGTGTGGTTCCTCGTGGGCGACCACTACTGAACCCCCGGATAGCTGTTCCTGTAGTTTGAAATTGTCTCCAAAGTCGTGAAACGATGCTGTCAGCAATTCCGAACTCTGCAACCACACTTGTCACATTGCGGCCTTCCTCCAACTTCCCAATGATTCGACCTCGGGTAAAAGCATCCAGATGTCGTCTAACAGATTGATTATTCGCCATTTCTCGCTGAGGCAGCAACTAGGTGTGATTTTAACTGCTATACGGAGTGCAATCTCTTTGCCAGAAATACTGATCTTACACCGACAACATGCTTTATACTACTCAGACACTCCCCCATCACGTCTACCTGCATATCTGCGCATGTGCTACCGTACATCACCTTACTTAATCTCCTGATTGGTCTTTCTGTCCGCTCTGACTCTTCGTTCAGCTGATATGCTAATTTTTCGACTTCGTCCTTAATTTTTGCACACCAGTGTATTTTCAGCTCAATGAAACATTGATGTGATGTTGTACTCAAGAATAAAGGCAACCTCACTAAGATATGGTAACTCACTGCTATCATCAGTATTTAATGTATATTGACAGTTATTATATACAGCATAATATTTTATGCATTGCAAATATTTGAAGTTTAATTTTTGTATTGAATTTAGTAATAAATTTCTTTTAAAATGATGCAAAATTTCTATGAGAATACAAACTTTAAAAACCTAACAATTTTAAAAAAGTGTCCACAATTTTGGCCACCACTGTATATCCCTTTAAGATCCAATCCAAATGATCGTGCGAGTTGAATATTCTTACACGTTTTTGCTTCTGGAATACTCGTATGTAAGAAAATCGTGAATCTAACGCTTGAACCAGTTTGCAGAAAGTGTAAAGTTACTTTTTATCAACAGACGATGGTTGCGGTCCATGTTTTACTTTCAGCTGGCAAATCTAGCTTTGTTTTCAAATACAACGAAAACACGTCATCTTTTTATTTGTTGTAAAAAAAGGTAATTATCAATTTATTTCAAATTTCTTGGATACAAATTTTTGTATCAATGTTTAAGTAATTGTAAACTAGAAAAAAATATATTAATTATACTCTATTAATGTGGCTTGTAAGACTCGGGTTTCGTTACCCGCACGATCGTGCGGGTTGGACGTCACTTGAGTCACTTCACTTCAGCTGTAAAGGTAAGTACTTACCATACTAATTTCTGTTTCAATAATTTTGATGAAAGCCTACATAGAAATGAAATATATAGTTATATAATTAATACCAAATTTTCTTGGGGGTCGCCAGGAATGAGTCCCTTTTTTTTCTTTCTCTCTTTCTCTCTCTTGAAATTAATTTTCCTTTCCATATATTTGTTGAGGATTGTGGCATTTTTATCCTCTCCATAGATATCTGCATCCATATCTCTTACTCCCCCCCAAAAAATGTAGGTTTTCCGGTGGTGTGGTTTAAATATATATATATTTTTAAATGATAAAATTTTCTGATACAATTTATTACTTTTTCATTGAATACTGTGTTAACTTTTAACCAAAAAAGTTTTCAGGTGTCTAAAGGGGAAAGAATTCTCACAGAAGAAATGTTTCAATTGGTGAATAAATCAGGTTGAACTTAGATCAAAACTTAGTGATCTCTCGGATGATGACAATGCTGCGAAAAAAACATGCGAATCGGGTATACTGGAAGGAGAATTAAGTTCAAATGAGAGCGATGAAGAAACACATGGGAATATTTAAAATGGGAAGATAATTTTGGATCATTCTTTACCATAAAAGTCTCTTGAAAACATTCATTACATTGATTTAGCTGTTGCAAATTCTTGGTTTCTGTGCAAACAAGATGCAATATCAAATAAAATTCCTCCAAAAATCAAAATGGATCGCTTAAAATTTAAGTTACAGATAGTTGAAGCATTATCAGTCATTCCACTAACTAACAAAAGTATTTTAACTGATCATGAAGATAACAGTGTTGCAATTCCACTCGAAAAAGGTTCGAAGCGTTATAATCCATCTGCTATACATAATGTCATGGCTTTTATCCTGACCATTCCAGGATAAAAGGCTTGACATGTATAGCCATTTTTTATGTGTTGATGACATTTCAAGGCCTCACAAGTGCAGATTTGAAAACTAAGAAAGCAGTTCGAAAACATGTTACGAAACAATGCAATGGTTATTAATACTTGTTAAAAACAAAACAAAGGATTTTTACATTAAATAAATAATGAATTAATGAAAGAGTTAATTATACATCAATAACTTCCTTATTTCTGACAATTTAAGTTGAATTAAGCTTGTTTCTTCTATCAACTTAGAGCTAAAAATGTATAACTCGTAAAATTTCGTAGGTGACCTGTTTCACAGATAACGCCCAACCCACACTATTGTGCGGGTACCGTCTACGTTCCAGGTGGGGAGCGAGAATTTTTTTTATTATTTTTCCCAATGTCATTGGGGTCCATTTAGTATTAATAACCGGAAGAATTTAATATTTGAAGATAAAAATAATCCGGTATTAAAGGAATATGTGTGTGTGTGTGTGTGTGTGCACGAGCGCAAGTATGTAATTAGTTAGGGAAATGTCACTGTTTTAAACCAGGTCGGAATTTTATATTTTAATGAAAATATTTTAATGACAATGACAGATTAAAAAAGCAGAATTTTAACGAAAAATATTTTTTTAATGAAAAATTATATTTTTTTTTAATGAAAAAGGATATTTTCATAAAGTGTTAAAGAAATTCCTTTCAGGCGCTTAAAAATGATTTTTTTATTTTACAGAATTGCAAATCAAAGTTAAATTTTATTTCCAGCATTAAAATCCTTTGAGTCGAAGTAACATAAGGCAATGCTACGTAAAAACGTGCATATAAATTAGGTAAAAATGAAGCTGTAGAGATTCTCTCATTTCAAAACTACATAATTAACAGGACGCTAATATCAATAAAATTAGAAAAACTCTCAAGAGCTTTATGTAAACATATACATCAAAACACTATCTCGTCAGTACAACCACAGAATGGCTTTATTCACTGCTAAAACTAGAGCCAGAAATAAGAAAGCTTTTGAAAGTCAATCAGTGATGATGTATGAAAAATATGTAAGTTTTATTTTAGGCTTTAAATCATTCAACTTAGCTATATGCATATGATAGAATCACAACATTAAATGGTAATTAATTTTTATTAATTATCGTTAAATGATCGTATTTTCATCCAAAACAATCGTGTATATAAAATTTCAGTTCAACTGAATGCTTTAAAAAGTCAGAAAAAAAATATTTTAAAGTTTT
This sequence comes from Trichonephila clavipes, assembly GCA_019973935.1. Taxonomy (NCBI): domain Eukaryota; kingdom Metazoa; phylum Arthropoda; class Arachnida; order Araneae; family Nephilidae; genus Trichonephila; species Trichonephila clavipes. The sequence goes on along the minus strand of BMAU01011883.1, from coordinate 529,734 downwards.
GACCCTCCCCTCCCCCCAAGTCGCTAAAAGTGAAATCAACGCCAAAATGGTCACTAAGTCGCCAAAAATGATGCCAACTTAGCTGTGTTTGTAATTCTTTAAATAAATATTTTTAGTTAATTTTTATTAACTATGATTAAATTACTGTATTGTCATCCAAAATAATCATGAATATAAAATTTCAGCTAAATTGAGAGTTCTAAATATATTTTATTAACGATTGAAAATTCCACCAAGATAAATAAATAAATAAAAGGGAGTGTGAACTAATAGTAGGAATTGAAAAAAGACACTAGTGGATGTGTGAGTGTAAATGTCCTTGTCATAGTATCGTAATAATTCTATACCGAATGTTCTAATCAGCAGAAGCACTTCTTTTAACCATTCGATTTTTGCACAGGCCAAGTGAGGAATGTAGGTTGTCGCTACAAAAACTCATTCATGTTCTTAGTGATCTAAATTTTTGTAATGATTTTGTTGTCTGTGTGTAAAATTGAACCCAGTGTAATAAGTAATTGTTATGCTAAAGGTCAACTTTATTGAATCAAACCCCAAATCTATCGTATTTATAGCTCTCTTTCTCTTTCTTTCTCTCTTTATGTGTGTGTGAGTGTGAGTAAATATAAAAGAAATGAAAGTTTTTGATTGACGTAAAAATTGCTTTTGAGGCAGTTGGAAAAATGTGTTGGAATATATGCAGTCGAACCGCCATATAATAATCTCTGTAATGCGAATTTTTCTATATAGCGAACTTTTTCCTGGAACCAAGAACATTTCACGATTTTCTTTGTAAAATAATTTTCCAATAGCGAAGTGCATTTTCTCTTGTGACTCAATTTTTTCTCTCGCTATTTTTGAAGCATTTCTGGACCTTTCGAGTTGTTCTCTATTTAGCACATTTTATGGTGGTCATAAATCTCAAACTGGTTTTATTAGGTGTTTAACTCGCCGAGAGCAATAGAAATCTGAGCGTTTCATCCAAGAAGTGCAACCTTTGACCTTCATTGTCCGGTTTACTGGAAACATCTTCGGTATCCCCTTTCACCCTCAGTGGAGTCTCATATCCTTGAACTAGTCTCAGTTCATTTGAACTATTAAACGATCGTACTAGTAACTTCGTTTCTTGTAGCTCGAAAATGTCGAAATATAAGTTCTTGAGCATCAAAACAAATTTAATTCTTCACGAATAAAATGGATAAAGGTGTCAAAAAACTTTTCTTGCAGTTTTTCTTTCTTTTTTTATAGGTAAGATTTATAAAATAAATATATATTAATGTATAAAAATGCGTGAATATTTCCTTTTTTTCGAACATAATGCATATGAATTTAAAACTTGTTTTATGGGAGTCATAAAAGAATTGAGAGATGAATCTCTATATAACGAATTTTCCCAACAACGAACTTTTTTTTTTGGAATTTAGCGACTTCGTTATATAGAGGTCCGACTGTATATCTTGTTCAAATTTTCAATCGTTTATAAAATACTTTCTATTCATCCAATCAAGTTCAAATAAATTTTTTTAAGCTTGTAGTGGATGACACTTGATGTTAATATAGTTTTTTCAAATATTAATTCATTGATTAAATTAAATTACTTTAATTAATTACCGATTTTTGATACCAACTTAGATTCGTCTCCATTATTATAACAATGTAAGTGTTGAAACAATGACAAAAGTAGGAGTCGAAAACCAGTTACCAGAACGCCAAACCGCATGTGCATTGTTACAACAATGCAGGCAAATCATGCTCTTTTTTTAATTCCTACTAATAGTCCTCTCTATATCTCCATACATATATATTTTTATATATATACATATATATCTTGTTCAAATTTTCAATCCTCAATAAAATATTTTCTATTCATCCATTTAAAGTAGGAATTGACAATTTTTTTATATTACTTGTTCTGTCTGTCTCTCTCTATGTGTGTATTAGTGTAAATAAATATAAAAGAAATGAAAGTTTTTGATTGAAGTAAAAATTGCTTTTTGAAGCAGTTGAAAATGTGTTTTTTTACTTATTTAGTGTCATTTTAATACCTATAATACAATCAGCATTCTATTAATACATGACAATTTTTTAGTTATGAATGCAGATTTTTCTCTCATTTACAGTTTATTATTCAATAAAAGTTACTATGATGCAACTCCTGTGTGAAAAATAAAAAGACTTATACAAGAATGTGCTGTATACTTTTTCGAACTTGGAGTACTTTTAATTGAATAACAGAAAAAAAAGCTGATGAGATGAGAAATATACAATGTAAAATTTGAAATTTAGAATTACAGTGTCTTCGATTTTTCAATTTTGAGTCAAAAAAGCAAAATTTTCCTCAAATTAAAAAGTTAAAATTTTATAAAAATTCGGAAATAATCAAAGGATATTAATTGTATTTTATATATAGGTATTTTAATTAAAAGAAAGAAAATTCTAAGTACTTGAATTAAAATATAATTTATGAAAACTTAAACAGTACTCACACATGTAGTGTAACAGTAAGCAGTTTTAAATTAATATACGGACTCAGTGGGTCCGAAAGTCTTACGGGCTGAATCAGGAGTGCAAGGGACTGAAGAATATTTCCCTCCCCTTCAGTTTCACGCCTAAATTGTGGAGGTGGAGATAGGTGGTGTCACCATCTATCGTCCCTTCGGGGAATTTCTCCGAGCCAATTCGTACTGTCACCTGTATGGTGCTCTAAGCCACCGACCGGCGAACTTCTAGCCCCTTGCCACGATGAATTTCGTGGACCTCGACCTGACTACGTCAGACAGGTGGCATTAGAAACAACAACAAACAAATTAATGTAACAGAATTTTTTTCCATCTGAATCAACTGGTTATCAAAAGCGTTCAGTCACAGAAAAAGTTTCAAGTGCAATTTTTTTTTTCAAATATTTGAAAAAAACTTAAGCAAATTAGTTAAAATAAGATATGCGAAGCTATTTTTTCAAAAATTATCTTATGTTTTTTAAGCTCTTAAAAAGAACACTATTTATTTTGCATGGATACCGAGTGAAAGATTAATATGGTACAGAAAGTATTAATTTATAACATCACGAAATAAATTAAGTAAACATTAATTGATAATATATGGTTGTTAGATTTAATTTAATAGTAAAAAATTTAATTTATGAGTAAGAACTCTTCTAATAATCACATTTATCTTCGATATTTTAGAATTCAGAAATTAATATCTTTCGTCTTAGCACATAAAAATACTATTAATACAGAAATAAGGATTTTTTAGATCAAATCCAAACAGAGACTATCCCAAATACTAGTAAAATTAAAAGATTTTTTTACAGTACTAGTTTTTTATTGATCAACATAACTCGCCTCGGGATAAAAACTCCACACATGCATTTTTTATCAAATTATTTCTTAAAAACACAGACATTCCTTAAAGCATCCAGCCTGCAAGATTCTTATGTAAAAAAAGCATTTTCTGCAACTGCTCAAATATTCTGACTTGTTGCCGATGCTTTTCTCTTCATAACATGGTTAATATGCTAATTTGAGGGTCAAGATAAGAACAAGAAACGTCAATAAACATTGAAATGTACCGCCTCTGGGTTGATGTTAGGAATGTGTATGTTCTACATTTACTTTTTGGAAATTTTCAAATAGAATAGGGCAGACCTGAATAACGCGATTTCTTCCAAACATGTAAATTATGAGAGGGAATTTTGACTAGTTTATGCGTTGCCTGTACTTTATATAAATTCGACTTTTGGACCCCTCTTTAAATGTATTGTGAATAATCCTTAATAAGACACACACACACACATAAGTTGTGATCATTTGCTTAAAAGATCAATCATTTATAAAGTGCATTATCTCCTGTTTGCCACAAGCATTTCAAAATAGAAGTGGCTAGTAGTAAGCGATTAGTGTCGCGAAAAGTTCAAGAAAACTACTCGGGAAAGTTTTCGGAACTTTATAATGAAATTTATATTAGATTTAGAAAGGAATGTGTTTGGTGATTGGGGTTTTGAGAGAAAACGTTTGTGAAGTAAAACAGAAAAGGAAGAGTTAATTATAATTTTTCCAGTTGGTTAGTATTCGTTGGTCTTCTCTGTAAAAGTAAAGGGAAAACATTTTAAAATTTGTAAATGTTTTCTGAAAGATTAATTTAGAAAAACCTCATCCATAAATTCATGAAGGTCTCATAACAAACACATTCACGTATGTTTTTCATTGAATTAAAACTGATACACTTGTTGTTCTACTTGTAAAATTTAGATAAAGTCTCTAATTTGATAACTGAGTAAAAATGTTCAAGTGTTAAAACTCTTCAAAAAGTTTTTCAAAATTAAAAAATTTAAAAATATTACACGTCTATTTTTAAATCAAGTGAATTTTTGCACCTAGGTGTGAGCTATTTTTGAAAGAAAATTTTCTGTAAAATATTTTTTTTTAAAAGAAAGTTTCAGTAAAAATCAAAAGCTGTCGGCAGAAAAGCAGCTAATTGGATGGGAACACATGATTCCATTTATCAGGTGACTATGACGTAACATGAATTTATGAACTGATTGGCTGAAAATACGCTATTTCAGTTAAATGTGACCTCACAATAATTTAGCTCATTAATTAATTTGTTTTTATAAGAGAAGTAATTAGTTTATTTCTTATATTATTTAAAAAAAGATCTGTGTGTTGTGTGTTTTAATCTCATTTCACATCGAAATTTATCCACGAATACTCTTCTAAACATAATAAATTTCATTGTATTTTAGTCGTTTTGAATTTACGGTTTTACTGTTGTAATTAAAAATATACATCAGCAGACATTTATTTATGCATGTTTCAGTTTTATAACACTATATTATTTTAACAGGCAAATTTTAAACTTTTTTTATAAAACTGAAAAGAGATAAAATATCTTTACATAATCAGTTTAAACTTAAATAGTCTGTGAAAGGTTTCATAAAATAATTCAAACTTTGTTTTATGCTATTCAATTTAGTGGTTTTATGAAAACACTCATAAAGGCCTAATTTTACAAGTTACTTTACATAATTTCAATACTCTTGTAGAGGCAATTTTCACTACTCCCCCCCTCTCTCAGTATATACATTTTTTAAAACAACAAACTTTACAGTGATTCCTTTAAGAAATTAATGATAAAGTCACATTTGTATAAAATAAAGCTATTGATTCATGAAGTTTCTGCGAAGAAAATGAAAATCTGAGTCAACTAACTCAAACAGATGTATCAACGATAAAAGGAGAATATAGTTCGAAACATCCAAAATTTTCAGTTTATGACATACGACATTTAAGTTAACATTCTCAAGACGAACGTATAGATATGGTACAGAGCGTATAATACTTAAGACAGCAAAAACATAAGAAGTATAACTCCCTTGAAATAAATTCTCCTTTCAAATCTTTGAAATCAATAATAATATTGAAGCTTTTCCTAAAAGAATAAAAATAAGTTCTGCAATTCCTTTAGAAATGAATTCAGACGTAATGTCTTCAAGTCTACATATTACTTGAAAGACTCAAAGGAATCGCGTTGATTTTACACATCTATAGACTGCAAAAGACTCTGAGGAGCAGGCGTTTAGACTGTCAATTTGATTATTGAAAAGAGTTTGGATAAAGTTCCACTTAATTCAGTCTTTATTTTTAATTCCATGGAAGTTCACTAATTGATGCCTTTTAAATTTTATTTGATATTAAATATTACTTTAACTGTTTGAGCCATCCCGACTTCTTAAGTGATTCTAAATGCCTTTAAAAGGGATTTGTTTCCTTGAAATGGTGGAATAACTACACAAACGTTTTTGTCTTGAGGTGTTTTCAGTTTGTTAACTTTTTCACGCCTTTTCAACCAGGCTTTTGAAGTTCATGAAGATCTTGAAAGATTAAAAGGCTACCATCTTTGTAAATATATTTTAGTGCAAAGCTAAGATATTTTGAGTGGTTACCATTAAAGACATTAGTGAAAGAGTAGCCTTTAAAATACACACACAATGTTATTTACATCCTTTCAATGGAAGCGTTGTATAGCTGTGATAATATCCATAGACGCAAGGCTTTGAGCACTAGTTAAGAGCTTTGAAAATCAATGACATTCAACTGCTATTCTCTTAAAGTATCCGACTACGTTCGGAATCGAGATTTTAAAAAGGCACATAAATGGATAATTTTCATGATATTTAGTAAAATTTAGATTATAATACATGTATAAAACTGTTTTAAGGACATTTTGCTAAAAACATTATTTAAATAATATATTTCAGCTAAAAATTAACTTAGAATAATGTTTTATTCTCTCTCTCAAAATGTTCTCCTTTTGTTAAAAATGCTTCTATTATAATAATATTTTGTCTGTATATAGCTAAGATCTCTGCTCAGAGGCTCCACTATGATTTTTTGAAAAATTCACATTATTTTCAGAGTTAGAACCATTTAAAATAATTATCGGTGTGTTTTTCTTAAAATGTCTCCCCTCTGTTGTCGTTAAAGATGAATAAGCCCACTTCTAAAGTATATATTTTTAAAATTCTAGTTGAGCCTCTGTAGAGAGGAATGAGCTATGTACAGGCAAAATATTATTACAATAGAAGCATTTTTCAAAAGAGGAGAATATTTTGAAAATGGGTCATTCTATGTTCATTTTTTGTCAAAATATTGTACTTCAATAATTTTTTATTGTAATACTATTCTTAAAACAGTTTTATGTATATTTTGTAATTTAAGTGACACTAAATATCAGAAATATTATTTATTTATACGCTATTGCAAAATCACGGATCCGAACGTAGTCGGATACCTTAAATGAGAAATGGTAATAGTTAGTTTTTTATAGTAGTTTGAAGTCTAACAATATGTCGCAAACAGATTTATTAATAAGTATATTTTACTAGCTAGTATACCCGTTCTTCGCACAGTCGAATTGAAAAAGTAAACAATACAGACTGAAGGATAAAGAAGTTTTTATGGAGTTTATTTTAAATGAATTAAAAATTAAATGAAAAAACGCTTTTTGCATATCTCAGCTGAACAACAACAAAAAAAGCTTATTTGTTAAATTTCAAATCTGCAGACCTAGTAGCTGACAAAAATGATTTTTTTTATTGATAACACCCGTAACTCTCTTTTCGGTCGATTTTTGATAACACCTTCCTAAGCTGATCCATGCTCAGAAAAAATAACACATTGTTACAAATTTGTGTAACGATCGTGTAAATAATTTATATCTAGAAGTATAATACGTTAATATTACTTTCTGTTGCATTTAATTTATTTTAAAATTGTAATATTCTCAAACAATGCCGTTTCTAACATTATAACAGCGATTCAATGGAAATATAGCGAACTGTTGCAAGTTGGCAGCATTTTTGGCGACCCTGTTGGCAGCTTGGACATTGATTGAACGATGCAGAAATTGATATGCTGTAGGGCCACCTCGTGGGGAGCTGCAACAAAGACGATATGACACGAAAAAATACATATACTTGCCAATTTTCATAGTGATTGGTTGAAGGGTGTTGGAGTGGTGAGGGCATATATAGAAACATCCATTATATATATATATATATATATATATATATATATATATATATATATATATATATATATATATATATATATATATATATATATATATACTCATGTCCATAAATTAAGGATAATTCAGAATCACACAGAAATTGAACTCTAAAATAAAAATTTCACCTGTGTAGAATTATCACACACATCTTGAAGAAGAATATGCAAATTACAGGAAACCACCAGATGATGCGGATAGTACGTCACAATGACGAGAGTGTACGAGAAGGGTATATAAGAAATGGTGGCAAAGAAGTAAAATTGTTCACAAGCGCTTTAAAAGCTTTTCAGTTCAATAACCGCATAGTTATGGCACAGAGGAAGCATTTGGATGATTTTTTACGTGGTAGAATTTTTGGACGACTGGAAAGTGGACGTACCCAGCAGGAAGTATCCGAGGAACTTCGAATCGACCAGAGTTTCATCTCCATGCTTTGGCAACGATTCCAAGAAGATGGTAATGTGAGTAGATGCTACAGCACAGGTCGCCCCTGAGTTGCAACGTCGAATGAGGACCGGTATTTGGCAGTTACTGAGAAAAAGACAGAGCATAGCACCAGATCTGTCTCGTCAGCTCTCTTCAGCTACCGGTATGACAGTTTCAAGGCAGACCGTGTACAGACGCTTAGGGCACACTGGTCTATTGGCTCGTAGGCCTGTCAGATGTGTTCCACTCACCGCAACTCACTGTCGCCTGCGATTAACTGGGAGTAGAGAGCATGCATTGTGGACACCACAACAGTGGTTTTGTGTGATGTGTTTCGACGTATCCAGGTTTAGTTTGCAGTCTGATTCTCGGCGGACTTTAATATGGAGAGCGCCAGGTACCGTTACCAACAAGAGAACACCATTGAAAAAAACCGTTACGGTGGTGCAGGATGGCTCGTTTGGGGAGGAATTATTCTTGTTTCCAGAACTGACCTGGATGTTCAGAGTGTAACGATGACAGGTCACATCTATCGGTATGTCATTCTGGAACAACATGCACGTTTGTTTCGGGGTGCCATGGGTGCTGAATTTCTTTTGTGGGGAACAACGCCCGTCCTCACCGTGCAAACATTGTAGACGAATGCCTTCAATCGGAGGATATCACCCGTAGGGATTGGCCAGCATACTCACCGGACCTGAATCCAATAGAGCATGTGTGGGATATGCTTGGCCGACGAATTGCAGCCCGTCAACCCCCTTCCACCTGTATACTGGAACTTTGGAGGGCATTGCTTGATGAGTGGTGTACTATCCCGCAAGATCATATTGATAATTTGATACTCAGCATGCCTAAGCGTTATAAGGCCTGGATTGCATCGTCCGGGAGACATACTCCGTATTAACCATCATACTAACCATGTTATACTGTTTTTCGTAAATAGGTTCTTTTTTGAAATTTGCTCCAGGGAGTAAAAATCGCAATTTTTATTAATTATCTCAAACATATAGCATCTTTTTTGCTCTTTACCTTTTGTTTAATAAGTAAACTTTACAAATAAAGCAAATTAGTTTTGCTTCTGTTTCTTTCATTGCCTGAACTTCATTATTCTTAATTTATGGACATATATATTAATTATATTGGTTCGATAAAATTTTGGTCACAACACTTGGAATTTGTAGGGATTTTATATAATTGTCTTGAAATAACTGTATTCAAATAAGATTATTAGTATTGAAAGAAATATAAATAAAATTCGATGAAACAGCTTATTTCACTTTTCAGCACAGTTTTTTTTCTATTTTACTACTCAATTTACTATGAATAGAATGGGTTACGTAGTATAATTTTTTTATTTTATTTATTTGAGGGATTCTAAATTTGTTGTAACATTGTCAATCAAAGTAGTCAGAATGTTGAAAATTAAAATTTCCTTTTTTTGTTAAAAATTCGATAAGAAGGCTAATATTTTTAAAATATTAAATTTCCTCTTTCTTTTATTTTTCGTACAGTACTATTTAATTCTGACGAACTTTCTTTAAGCCATGTATACTACTATTCATGAACTATTAAAAATAATACGCAAAAACAATATACAGAAGGAAATAAATTAAAATTTTTAGTTATGATTGATTATAATAACTAATCTGAATAAAATATTATAAATTATTTGATAAAAATTCAGAAACTTTTTATTTATAGGTGAGTCACATGGATAAAGTTCCTGACTAAATTTTAAATCAAAGCATACGTGATAAAATTTGACATATGAAGCCTCGGCTGCATCAAGTATACATATTGTAGTTAAATATTCAATCCTATTTAAACCTATGATCCGACCATGTATCTGATTATACAGAAAGAGAAGATGTATATCCAAACAGTGGATTACCTTTTCTGTAGATCAGGCATTTGCATAATTAAATAATTCACTCTTAAAATAACAGAAATATAACGGAACGTTCCTTTTTCGTCCATTTCTTTGAAGCAAGGGTATCACGGGATCAAAATAAGGATTTGAAGATGACAACAACGGTTTAAATCCGAAAATATCTTAAGCTGAAAATGAAATTCAATGAGAAAAGAGAAAGGGGATTTTACTTTGAAATAGGCACTTTTCATGTTTTATGATTCAATAAGGATAAAGATTGTGAAGTTCTTTAATATATTTTAAATTAAACAATACACACACACACACACACACTTACTCTTTTGTTAGTAGAAATAAATCAAAATACTTTCAAAAATGTTATGCTCATTCAGACAAAAAGCAATTGATGATGACTGATTGATGAATATAAAAATATATTAGCTGTGTGTGTGATATAAAGTCTAATAATTGTCTAATATATATATCCAATTATATATAATAATATTAAATATAATATTTTTATATATAATATACTATTAAAATTCGGTCCTGTCCCTTAGAGGTAGCGTGCCCGCATCGTAAGCCCGAGGTTGCGAGTTCGTTCCCGGCTGAAGTCGAAAGGTTTTCCGGATGCGAAAATCGTAGACGCGCATGTCCTATAATTGTGTTGCATATAAATTATCCCTTGAGTATCAATTTGGCTTTGGTGTTCTCAGCAAAATTAAATCATGTCAATATTTAGCATCCGACGAGAGCTGGAATTAAAAATTAATTCAAGCGTTTAAGTTTTGTAACGAGGCTTCCACTAGATGGTGCCACCATGAAATGTCTCTCACATTTGGGGACTTGCCATGTCAGCAAAAGCTAAGTTGCTAATGTGCATCCCATTAGGAAAAATATGTACTGTTAAAAAAATATTTTATACAATCATATCTATATATATAAAGGAGAAAAGCGACTCACTCACTCACTGACTGACTGACTCACTGACTAATCACGATATCTCCGGAACTATTAAACCTACAGACTTGAAATTGGGTAGGTAGGTTCCCTTCATGGAGTAGACGTCAGCTAAGAACGGATTTTGCAAAGTTCGAACACCAAGGGTTGAAGGTTACGGTGGTTTAAAGGGCGTTATAGATAATTATTTCCATTACTAAACTATTAGATGTACAGTCCTGAAACTTGGTACACATATTTCTTTCATAAAGTAGAGATTCTCTACATAATGATTTTTACAAAAATTGACCTCCAAGGGGCGTTGAGGGCGCTTAAGGGGCGTTATACATAATTATTTCCATTTTTAAACTGTTAGACGTACAGTCTTGAAATTAGGTAAGCGGATTCCTTTCATAGAGTACAGATTCCCTACAGAATGGGTTTTGTGAAAATCGACCCCAAGTGGCGTCGGGGAGAATTAAGTGGCGTTATAGGCAATTAACTCTTTTTCTAAACTATTAGACGTAAAATCTCGAAATTTAGTAAGCTGATTCCATTCATTAAGTAGAGATTTGCTATAAGATGAGTTTTGTGAAAATCGTTTCCTAAGTGGCGTTGCGGAGGCTTAAGGGCCGTTATAGATAATTATTTCCATTTTTAAACTATTAGACGTACAGTCTTAATATTTGGTAAGCGAATTCCTTTCATGGTGCAGAGATCCGCTACAAAATCATTTTGGGGGAAATTGATCCCCAAGGGTCACTGAGGGGGATTAATGGGTGTAATAGATAAATATTTCCTCTTTTCAACTAATAGAAACACCTGCTTGAAAATTAGAAGGTATGTTCCGTTCATGGAATAAAGTTCCTTTTACAAAGATTTTTGCGAAAACGGACCCCCAAAGGAGTGGGATTGCGAGGGATTAAGGGGTGTTATATAAAAATTCCTGTTTTTGAATTTAACTCATTTACTTGAAATTTGTTGAGCACTTTTCTTTAGTTGAATAGAGTTACACTAAGAATGGATTTTACGGAAATCAACTCCAGGGGGAAGCGGGGAGAGTTATTGGGCCTATTGATAGACAAAATTCCCGTTTTCGAACTGCTAAGACTACAATAATAAAATTTGGTTTGCATGCTTCTCTTGTTGAATCGGAATCCGCTAAGAGTGCTCTCAACGAGGTATTGATGATAAAAATTCCGTTTTTGCTTTGTAGATTTAGACTTGAAATTTAGCAAACATGTTTATTTTATGAGTAGAGATCCACTGAAAGTTGCTTTGGTGGAAATCCACTTGATTATTAGGTTAAGTGAGCGAAAAATATCTTTCTCCTTCTATTTTAGATATAAATAGAAATAAGATATTATAATTTATGTTCTTTTTATATCAAGGGGCGAGAGTGTAACAGCTATAAATATATTTTTCAATACAATCGAATTCTTAATGCTAGATATCAATAATTAATATATATGTAAACAGTATACATATATACAACACCGTGAAATACCCAGTGAAGCGGGTGGGTAACGGCTAGTATAGTATAATCGCATAAAATATTATTATTAAAGCTCTGATTATTAATTAATAATGTTTAAATCCTTCATTAACTATTATTATGAACCTAAAGTTATTTTTCAAATAATGTCACTGAAAGATATCGAAAGGCGGCATAAAAATATAGAAAATTTAATCAATACAGAGCTGAATTAAAATGCCGCAGAAATATTTTTTCAAATTTTGTCATGATTTTTTTTTTTTGTCATTTTCAAAAAGTATAAAATAATAGCGATCTATTGGAAGAATATTTTTTTTAATAAAAAGAAAGAAATATTTCTTCTTTCTTGATGTTAAATAAATGCTTTAGGTAAAAAGTTGATCAAATCTGATCACAATGATTTGAAGGAATTTCACATATCAAAAAGAAAACCAAATGTTTTTACATAAATAATGTTCTTCAAATACAAATATTGAACTTGAGTGTTAAATTCTATTGAAATTGCTTAGGAAAAATTTTTGAACCTATAATTTTGATTGAGCTTTTATTTCAGATATATTGATTTCAATTTTTTATTAATATTTTGTTATGAAAAGTTATTGAGTGATATATACAAAGGAACTATGGAGAATATAAAGAAATTTCAGAATATTTTCCTCCCATCTCTTGGAAAACAAAAAGGACTTATAAAGTTAAAAAAAACAAATTTGAAGTTTTACAACTTGTAGTCCTTAAGCTGTCAGAAGTAGCTGCGAAACTTGAAAATACACTTAACTTAAATTATATTTTTTATCATGTACATACAACAAGTGAAGAAAATTTAAGTTTAGCTTTTTTATCAACACATTAAAGTGGATTTTTGAATAATTGTTTTCTGCATTTTAAAATTTTTTCTCAGTTACAGTAAAATGATTCTAGTGAGTTGCTGTACTGGAATATTTAAAATTTTCACCAGAATGTTTTTGCAGCATACACATTATTTAACAATATTGTAAGAAACACTAAAAATATCTCTACCTTAACTCTAAGAACATCTAACAGTCAGAAAAGCAATTACATGAATTTTGGTGAGTGCCCTCAGGCAGTTTTTGTCTGAGCTATCAAAAGGTTAGCGAAGTATTTTTCAATTTTTTTTATGTAATTCACGCTGTCCTTCACCAATAATGAGCACTATTTTATAATAAGTTACTCCAATGAAAATTTTCTTTTTAGTTTTATTCCGTTCAAGTATATCTTTAACAACATAGCCTTTGGTGGCTAAAGCTTTTTTAGAAACTTTTGGCCAGAACAGTTCAATATGTTATAGTTAAATGTTGTTAAGTCGGATGCTATAGTTCAGTTGTTGATCTCGTTCTCATAACATAAATGCTTATAATTTTCTACCTATTGTCAACATTAATATTTGGATAAAAAATGAAACTCATAAAACTTTGTACGAGTAAGTACACTCATGTCCATAAATTAAGGATAATGAAGTTCAGGCAAAGAAAGAGACAGAAGCAAAACAAATTTGACTTATTTGTAAAGTCTATTAAACAAAAGGTAAAGAGAAAAAAAGATGCTATATGTTTGACATAATTAATAAAAATTGCGATTTTTACTCCCTGGAGCAAATTTCAAAAAAGTACCTATTTACAAAAAAACAGTATAACATGGTTAGTATGATGGTTAATACGGAATATGTCTCCCGGACGACGCAATACAGGCCTTACAACACCTAGGCATGCTGAGTATCAAATTATCAATCTGATCTTAAGGGATATTACACCACTCATCAAGCAATGCCCTGCGAAGTTTCGGTAGACAGGTTGGAAGGGGTTGACGGGCTGCAGTTCGTCGGCCAAGCATATGCCACACATGCTTTATTGGATTCAAGTCCTGTGAGTATGCTGGCCAATCTATACGGGTGATATCCTCCGATTGAAGGCATTCGTCTACAATGTTTGCACGGTGAGGACGGGCGTTGTTCCCCACAAAAGAAATTCAGCACCCATGGCACCCCGAAACAAACGTACATGTTGTTCCAGAATGACATCCCGATAGACGTGGCCTGTCATCGTTACACTCTGAACATCCAGGTCAGTTCTGGAAACAAGAATAATTCCTCCCCAAACGAGCCATCCTGCACCACCGTAACGGTGTTGTTCAATGGTGTTCTCTTGTTGGTAACGGTACCTGGCGCTCTCCATATTAAAGTCCGACGAGAATCAGACTGCAAAGTAAACCTGTATTCGTCGAAACACATCACACAAAACCACTGTTGTGGGGTCCACAATGCATGCTCTCTACTCCAGATTAATCGCAGGCGACAGTGAGTTGCGGTGAGTGGAACACATCTGACATGCCTACGAGCCTATAGACCAGTGTGCCCTTAGCGTCTGTACACGGTATGCCTTGAAACTGTCGTACCGGTAGCTGAAGAGAGCTGACGAGACAGATCTGATGCTATGCTCTGTCTTTTGCTCAGTAACTGCCAAATACCGGTCCTCATTCGGCGTTGTATCTCGGTGGTGACCTGTGCTGTAACATCTACTCACATTACCATCATCTTGGAATCATTGCCAAAGCATGGAGATGAAACTCTGGTCGATTCCAAGTTCCTCGGATACTTCCTGCTGGGTACGTCCTCATTCCAGTCGTCCAATAATTCTATCACGTAAAAAATCATCCAAATGCTTCCTTTGTTCCATAACTTTGCGATTATTGCACTGAAAGGCTTTTAAAGCGCTTGTGAACAATTTTACTTCTTTGCCACCATTCCTTATGTACCCCTCTCTTA
This sequence comes from Trichonephila clavipes, assembly GCA_019973935.1. Lineage (NCBI taxonomy): Eukaryota > Metazoa > Arthropoda > Arachnida > Araneae > Nephilidae > Trichonephila > Trichonephila clavipes. The sequence goes on along the minus strand of BMAU01011883.1, from coordinate 514,656 downwards.
CACTCTCGTCATTGTGACGTACTATCCGCGTCATCTGGTGGTTTCCAGTAATTTGCATATTCTTCTTCCAGATGTGTGTGATAATTCTACAGGTGAAATTTTTATTTTAGAGTTCAATTTCTGTGTGATTCTGAATTTTCCTTAATTTATGGACATGAGTGTAAATTGTGACTATGTTTATGTGATATCTTTGTGCAAAAATTGATAAAGAAAATGTTGTGGCTCTTTTGAAAGAAAAGAAATATTGGTTAGATACATATGAAGATCACTGAACATGTCCAAAAGAATAATGTGTTACACAGTAAGCGAAGAATTTAAACTAAGAGGTATTGAAAAATAACTGGTCATTTTCTTACAAATGGATTAAAGCACTAAAGGTGCTTTAAAACAAAATCACTGTTGCGGTGGGCATGTATATAACGACCACAGAAGAATTTTGTTGACCAATTACAAACCATTTTGATGTAGAAAACTCATCCAACGTCCAGAATGACCCTGCATGCACAAGGAACGCCTAAGGAGCTAAATAAAAGAAAAAAATGCTTGCAGAGAGCTCATCATCCAGCCTCTGTAGTAATCTGGGGAGTGTTGGCAATGATGGCGTCTCAAAGAATCGTTTTTGCCAGAAGGGAGTGAAACCCATGGTTATATATATATATATATATATATATATATATATAATGAGACACTCTCTTGGAACCAATAGTAATGCCCCCGAACTTAAACCTGTTCATTGGAAACGACTGGACTTTTTAACAGGAATCTGCTCCTTCTCATAAGGTGAAGATGACCCAGTGATGGTTGGTAAAGAATGACTGTACCGAACTTCATAGAATACTAAGATGGGTCTTCCAACAGATTGGATTTAAATCCCCTTGATACAAATAGCATTCTGTATTGAAGGCGAAGGTTTGCCCACAACTGCCTCCCTTTGACCTCCATCGCCCAGTTCACTAGAAACATTCTTGATATTACTTTTCATCCTCAGTAGAGTTGTCCCCATGCTCTAATTATAAAATAATGTAGGTTTAATATTACTTGTATGTTTTAAATTATAAAATGTTCTTAAAATTTATTCATTTTAGTATAAAATTATTTTCTTAATATTGAAAATATAGTGAATTCTTCGACATCTTTTTTTTTTGCTTGTTTTCCTTGCAGTTTTTCCTTCTATCTTTTTTGTTGATGGGTAAGATATATAAGATAAGCATTGTATATATATATATATATATATATATATATATAGGTGTGATTAATTACTTTTTTAATACATAGTGTTAATGAACTTAAAATATTTGTTTTATGTGGTTTTTAAAGTATATTAAAGGATGAACCTCTATATAATGAATTTTCCATATAGCGAACATTTTTCCGGGATTTAGCGACTTCATCATATAAAGGTCTGACTGTATATATTTATATATATATATATATATATATATATATATATATATATATATATATATATATATATCAAACGGTTCTTATTTCAACCTCAAGAAGTTATTTAGTACATTGGAGAAGAACATAATCATTGTTGAGTACATATTTTCAATATTCCTAAATTTATCAAATTATATACATTAGTAACAACGTACGTAAAAGAAAGTGAAAGAATTAATTAATTTCTTAATAAACGAACAAGCTTTAAATGAATCGTATACACGCTTTCTAATTAAATCTATATAATTCTTTCGAAATTCAACTAATTTTTTTTCGAAAACATTTCTTTTAATTAGTTTTTGCAATCAATTTTATCACTAATCATTTTATCGTAATTCAATTAAGATTTCTTATTCATATATAATGCCAGGAAATTATTTTCTCTCGTCCTCATTCAATAATTTTACTCAGGATTAAAGGATTTTGTCGTTTTGATTTCTTATTAATTATAAAAAAATGCAATTAGGGAAACAATTCGCCAGGGATAAAATCCCTTTTTCACAGAATCGTATTTTAACTGTTCAATACAATTTAGTTCATGAGTGCTATAATTAATAATGAAAATCCGAACTCATTTGGTTTTATTCATTGCAACTATTTTGATTTTCATACATGGATTTCGTTAATCTTTAATAAATCAGGGAAATTGTTATTTTAATGGAACAAGTTTTGAATGTTACAAAAGTGATATGTAGAAGAACAATTTCAAAATAACGCGATTCTTCAAAAAGTGTATTGCAATGTGCTAAGTTATCAGTGTTTCTTATTAAATCCCGTTGTTGGTTAAGACTTGTTTTTAAGCATGTTTAATTATTCTAATTTGAAAAGATTTTCTATTAATACAGAAAATGTACCTATACCTCATAGCAAAGCAAATTAAACGATTAATGACAGTTAACGATTTTTCTTCAGATATTATTATTTTCCCAGCATAAAAAAAACAGTTTACACACATAAAAAAACAAATACGTATTATTTTTAAAAATACTCGTTAAATTATATATATATATATATATTATTTATTAAGTTTAACGAATATTTTATGTAAGTTACCTTTTTATTGTAATGGATTTAGATCTTTTTATTACTTTCAATAGGGTTTTTCTCAGTATTATTAACAGAAAGGGAGAGGGGTGAAGGTTGTCTGGCCAAAACCCATGTTCAACCCCACTTCTATATAAATTATTTTATATATAAGAGCTGCCCTAGGTCAACGATGTTTATAATACTGTAGCATCCATATTTTTATATATACATTAAATTCTATTTTTTTTATACTTTAAATTCTACTATTTTTAATTTCTAATATTTCTAATCCTTTCTAAAATCTCATGTTTGGTTATCTTGAAATTTCAATTTTTTTCAGTTTTGATTATTGAAAGAAGGAAACAGAAGAAAGAAGGAAATAAAGAAGGAAACAGCATTAAACCAGACTGAATATTAATTTCTAAAAAGTTTGTGATTTGAATTTATTTGTTATAATTTATCTCTCAGTTATGTATAAGCTTTAATTAAATCTTTATCAATTTTTTTCAAACGCATTTTAAATAATCTGAAAGAAACCCATTCCTAAAATTATTTAGTCATATTTTCATGGAACAACATAAAGTAAAAGCGTAAGACATTTTATGAACAAAAATTATTATAATAGCGCTTATAATTTTTAAAATCTTGGGTATTAAGTTTGTTAAATATTTGATTTGGTATTCAAGTAGGATTGAATTGTGTTGCTTATTCTTTTCTTTTTTCACTTATATTTCGTTAATATATTTATTTTTCATTTATTGAAGATATTTGAATTAAACATGACGTAAAGAAAATGGAATTAGCAGGCAAACACAAAGATTAATAAATAACTGAAAAATTAGTTAAAATATTCCCTTGAAGTGTTTTAGGGAGATTGATTAAATATTCCCTTCATTATCTGTATTTCTTCAAGGATAGCCATATTTTCACAAATATAGTAAAAACTTGAAAATGAGTTGTGGATAAAGTAATTTACACATCAATGAAGAGATAAGCATCATACTTATAAATCTTGTTAGTATTTCTTTTAACTTCAGATTCAAAATATCGTCTCTTTTTAGAAATATTTATAAATACTTTCACCTCAATCATTCTTTTTTTTCCTAAAAAAGTTAGAAAATCTTCATTTCCGTATAATTTATCAGTGTACTTTGGATAAAAATATGGCAGGCAATTTTAAAACTAAAAATATACACAAAGCATACAAAGCAAATATATTTTAAGTATTTACGAAAACTAAAAGCTTTTTCTTTTAAAAATTATTAGTGATTTAAGGTAACATTTGTTAATATTTTGAGCTTGAATGCGAAAATAATATATTTAAAATAGATCATCAGCAGCATTGGCATGACCCTTTGTGAGCCTCAGCCTTCCTCAGAAGTTTTTCCCATTCGCCCTTCTCCCAGAAAATGGTCAGTTCTTCACTTTTAGAATGGTAAAATCGCCATCCATACAGTATTTCCTTTTTCTTTTGGGACTTCCATTTGATCTTTTATTGGATGGAGTTGCATTTAAAAAAATTTCAATGCTGTCCGTTCCAGGCTCATTCTTACTATTGGGTTGTTCGGAAAGTAATTTCGTTTTTTCGGACAGAGAATTTAATTGTATTTTTTACACTCAACTTGACACTTAAGCATAATAATTATATTTTTTTAAAACTGATAGAGCAAGGCTAGCTTGTAAAAAAATCCACTTGATTCTACGCAGTAGTTTTTAGTTGGTGCTTCAAATACGAAGAGTGAAAAGCAGCTTTTTCGGCATGTTACTTTTTTACTATCAATGAGGTAAAAATGCTGTTCAAGCAAGGAAAAAATTAGCCTATGTGTAGGGAAAAGATATAGTGTTGAACCAAAACTGGTTTGAAAAATTTCTACCCGAAAGTTTTGATTGTGAAGATGCACCACTTTCTGGAAGGCCAGTTGAAGCCTATAAAGACACAATAAAGGCATTAAGGGATGCAATCCGGCGAATAATAACTCGGGAGATAACTGAGAGGTTAAAATCCTTGAATTCAACTGTTCATTTATAAAATATTTATTCATTATGTGAAAATTGTATTAAATTTTCTCACAAAAAAAATTATTTTCTGAACAACCCAATATATGCCCTGTCCATCTCATTCTACTTAGTTTTATGGATCTAATAATATCATCACTATTAAAAATCTTATGTATTTCAAAACTATATTTTTTCTTCAACTGTTATTATCTAGAAAAGGACCAAATATGGTTCGCAGGATCTTCCTTCCAAAAGTAGCCAAGATTTCCTCTTCTTTTTTTGTTAAGATACATGTCTCTGAGGCATAAGTCAAAATTCATTTAATTAGTACCTTATACAACAAGTTTTTGTCTTTATTTTTAAATTAATATAGATATAAGAACAAAATAAGAATATAAATTACATTGTTTAACGTTTTTCATACATTAAGGTCATAAGGACACAAATATTAATTAAAATAGCAGTATTACAAAATTACGAACTAGATAACTTGGATTCAGTAATCTATGGGAGCCTGGGGGATAGCGTGACTCGCATTTTATCCAATTACTGTTCAAAACATGAAATTACCTCTTGCTAACAGATTATTTTTATGAGTGAACATTATTTTGTTAAACTGTCAGCTTTCTAAAAAGTCCTAAAAGTAATTTACTAAGTCTAAGAAATATTTTTGTAATAATCCTTACTTGCTTTCTAAAATCTTGATTTTCCCTTCTATAAAGGCAAGAATGCCCCTTACATTTTTCTGATTTTTATCAAGAAAAGATCATTTATTTTATTTTATACAGTGGTCCACTATTTAAGGATTCCACATTTTTTATGATCTTATCCATTAGTTAATCTACGGTACTGGCTAGTTCATTGTATATTTATGACTTCATTAAACTTCAGCGGCAAGATGAGAAATAAAATTTATAAATATTTTTGCAATAGAATGCGCTAAAACATTTTTGTTTATATTGGTTTATATTTAATAATTGTGATCCATTATTTTTAATTATACTTTTACGACGAAACTTTTAATTGAAGCGAAAAAATATAAGCAAATTTTTCTTGCATTTGAGTAGATTTTAAATAAAGGTTCAAATTAAAGTTTAAGTATCTGTTTAAACAATTGTCCGAACATATTAAATCAGTTTTATAAAACTGATGCATCACTTTGTAATTATTCGACTAATTTCCTTTAAACTTTTTTTCAGAATTAAGATAATTCATTATATGAAGAAGGATTCAAAAGTTCCTGGACTGAGCCTGTGACATGAAAATGTTTTGCAGTAGAGTGCCTACGATAACGTTTCTGTGTTACTGCGTTCTTCCGTATTTCTAAAAAAGATTTTCCCTAAATCAAGTAGTCAGTGGCTCACCTCGGTGTCATATTTTGTAAGCGGATGCATGTAGTAACTAGCAAGTGAAAGAAATGACGTTTGCAGAGCAGGGAATGAATATTAAATTTTGTTGAGTGCTACGGAGATTGACGAAATGTTGAAGCATATGCACATCAGAGAGACATAACCGCAAATTCAAGTTTTTAAGTGGCATTAACGTTTCAGAGAAGGCAAGGAAAATGCCAACGATGAAGAACGCTCTGAACGTCCGTAGACTTCCCACACCGCTGAAAACATTGAAAAGGTTTCTGCGGTAGTACGTAAGAACGGGCTTCAAGCAACGCCGGGTGAAAACAAAATCAATTGTTTTGGCTCATCCTCCTTGCTCCCTTGATTTCACCCCCTCCCCCTGAAACTTCGGAATATTTCCGGATCTGGCATTTCGTTTTTAGGGTCGTCTATTCCAATCGGCAGATGAAATTAAAACTGCCTCGCAGGCTGAGTTAAAGGACATGGTTAAAAATAGATTCCAGAAATGTTTCGATGACCTTTGTGAACGATGGCAAAAGGGTGTTGTTTCTCAAGGGTCTTATTTCAAAGGAGAGTGTGTTTCAGAAGTTTAATTGGTAATATTGGTTAAAGTTATAAACTCAGTCCAGGAAGTTTTGAATCCAACCTCGTACCTGCTACTTTCTATGAATTCCTTACAGAGATGACAAACAAATTATCTTCTTCAAATGATTACACAGTAATATGTATAGATTATCTATCAAGGCCCAGTGGTCGAGTGGTAGCGTTTCGCGCTTCCACGCCACAAGTACAGGTTCTATTCCCGAGCTGGGAACGTTCGACTCGGCCTTTCATCAATACTGCAGTGAGTCGATAAATGAGTACCAAGCTTGCTTAGTGACTTAAGCACTGGGGGTTTCGCTTCAGACTGACCACATGATCGGGACATCTGATCATGCACCTCAGCACCCAATGGTCGCGTATATTGGGAGGGGCAGAGTAAGCCCTGGCCTCATGGGTTGTTGTGCCTCTGAGTTTGAGTATCTGTATATTACTTTCTTTATGTAACTTCTACAGGTCTATCTCATTTTATTTAAAGTGATACTTGTAAAATGCTAATCTCTAAGAAACATACCATGATAAAAAAATTACAATACACTCTTTTTCTAAAAATATATTAAAGGCAAATATAAATTGATCATTATAAAATAAAAGCAATACACATTTTAATTCCATTAAACTTCAAACAATATGAAAGCGTTGCTTATGTAACATTTATAAACTCTAATAATTTGACACATTAAATACTAATTATAGTTTCATATAAGATCTGTATCGTTTGTTAAAAAAAATAGACGTAGTCAATTCCTATTGCTAAAATATATAAAAAAACACTACATTTTTATTAAAATAAATATCCGAAAAAATATATATAAAAGAAAGATGCGGGACACTTAACACTGTTTTTGTTAAAGAATTATTTTATCCTTGTTTATTAAATGCCACTTTTCAACCTCAAATTCGCTACAAAAAATGTTATCGCCTCACGAACCGGAAGACCGTCAAAATTGACATAGAAGATTAAATATCAGAAAAGCTGTCTTATTATTCTTTCAAAATATTAAAGTATCAATGCCTCATAAACCGGAACCAGTGCTCCGTTGGCGTTGAATGCCCCATAATTGGGAATGGCGTGATGTCGTGATTTGGGTGTGAAGATTAAATCACGCGTGTCAAACTTTTTCTAACCAAGAAAAATCACAAGAAAAGAGAATAAAGGCAAAAATATCAATATAAAATGATCCATATACGTCATACTTATTAAATAAATAGATGTAACTTTTATTTTCTTTGAAGCCTTGAACGAATAGTTTTTAAATCTTTTATTGTTTTAATTTTTTTTTCAAAAGTAACTTTTTATCTTTACTGTATGTTAGTTTTTGGGATGCAAATTAGGTATCTAAAATCTATGACTATATATATATAAATATATATATAGTCTTATTCTCTACAAACAAGAAATAAACTTCCAACAATCACATTCGAAAAACACATAGACAGTAGGAAAATCACACAATGAAGGACACATGAGCAACTGAGATTAAAAATTATAAAATGGATGTTGAAATATAATAAACTTTGCTGACTTAGGATAGCTAATATATAAAAGTGGTGTTGAACATCTTTTTTTGTTTATATATACATATGTATATATACAGTCGAACCACTATTTCACGAATTTCTCTATGAATTTCATATATGATAGCAAATTTCTAATAATTTTTACTTTCAACCTTAGTATTATCATGCAGACAATACAAAAATATTCATAATTTTACTCCTATAATTTTCGTATTTAATTTATAATACTATAATTAGCTTATATTAATGTAGCCTTCATATTTTTAAGTTTCCAGAATGTGTATGATTTTTTGTCTTTAAAATGTATATGTTCACAAGCAATTTCCCTCTCTCTAAAAGAAATGATTAAAAACTGTTTATAGAACGGGATTTGGGAATTATACAATTAATTATTTTATTATTTTAAGTTTTATTTTCAGTAAGAAAAAGAAAGAAGAAATTAAATGCCTTACATTTTATATCAATGAATGTAAAAGAATACATTATCACATAAAGAAAATAGGATAAAAAATGAGAACATGATTGATTAGAAATGATATTGAAGTTTATGGTTTAATAAAATAATCTGATTGTATAATATATAAAATGCAAGCTACAGTTCAGCCAAACAATAATGTAATTTAATAATAATTAGACAATAAAGTAATGTGAAAAACAATAATGTAATTTACAAAGTTTCAAGGAATAAAAACAGATATATTATTCATTAAAATAGAATTTATATTTCTAATTTGTTTTGATATAGAATGTTACAGAAAAAAATCCATTCGTGTAACATTTTATTTATAGATAGTAATAATTTATCGCATATTTATTAAAAATAATAACGGTTTTATAACCAAGGCTTCTAATTTTTTAATGAGAGAGTTATAGAAAATAACTCAATATTATAGTAAAAACGCAATAAATATTTTCCTCTTAAAAACCTAAAAATCATTCAAAAAATGAAACATTTCGATTGAAGTTTTTTCTTGTTGTAGAATGAATCTGCGAGTAAAAGAGAAAGAATCTGCATCATTTCCAGAAACCGATAAAAGAAACAAGAAAATCCTTTTGCTCTTGAGTAAAAAATAAAGTCTAGAAATCTCATAATTTAAAAAAAATAACCTAAGAACCAATATTGCTTCAGCTGCAATTGGCATACATATTAAAAAAATATACATTTTTTTCATAACGTTCTTCCTGAAGGACTAATTTTTCCTACAGGAAATACACTTCATACATAGGATGTATTAATTTAGAAAATAATTTGTAATTTGTGTGTAATTTATGTTATAAATACAATGTAATGTTATTGGAATTATTTTTCAAATTATGAATTTGTGGAAATCCGACTACAAAGTAACTTCTGAGAGAGAAATAAATAAATACTTCAAAAAGTAATACTTTTCTAATTAATGGCAAGAATTTTTCTAACCATATAGAGGACTTACACAAAGCCAAATTTGAATTAGCAGCATAAATACAATAAATAAAAAATGTAAATTTTATACTTAAGACTTGGAAATATTTTTTAAACTCTCCTTTTTAAGAATTTTTTTTCTACAGTCCTTCTTTTCCCTTTACATTTATTAGACTTCTGTGTTTGCATACTTCGTTTACCATTATTTTTATTATAGAATACCTATTATAGAACTATATACCTACCTATACCTTTATACTATATATCCCTACTATAGAATACCTACCCTGTAAACTAAATATCTGTATTCTAAAATTATTTTTTCAAGTTGCTTTGATTTCTTTCAATTTATTTTGTCTTATTAAAAACTAAAGCCTTACTTGAAAATTGTATGTATATATTTACTGAATAATGTCCTTCTGATAATTTTAACCAATTATTTAATTATTCATTTCTTGTGACTTAGATAAATTAATTTCAGATAATAGATATTACAATTTGCGGATTATTAATAAAGAATACGAATCTCCATTACCGTCACCAGACTTATAATTTACATCATTAAAGGAGAGTAAAAAAACGTTTTTTCATGCAATAACTGAAATGAAATTTGATTACCAATGAGAGAAAGAATTCTTTCGTCCAAATATTTGGTTGTGAAAGAAAGATAAGGATTTATTTATTAAAAGGAAGCAATTAAATAACGTATTAATTTAAAACATTTGTATTTCTTTTTCACAACATCTAAAAATTAAATAAGAAAACAAGAGCGCAAAGAAGTCAACGTGCATAATAGTTTCGAACAAAAAAAACAATGTAGCATAATTTTTTTATAAGTAAAACCTGTTGGAAATATTTCGGAAAATTTTATTGTTAGTTGTTGTTGTTTATAAAAAAATAAGGAAATTCTTGGGGCAATTTGTTTGAACTGTCACATAAAATATTGAAATTCCATGTGTCTGTGCTCACGGTTTTTATATATGAGCAAATACTATATGTAACATCTCATATTGTTGCAGTAAAAAGGACAAATATGCTAAATATTTACCAAGAAAAATCACCAGAATTTAAAGCTCTATGCTACAATTGTAGTTTAAAGTGCCTCTAGAATCATATTTTACTATGTTGGAAGTATTCTATTCCTGTAATACCAGCGGTACCTTTCAGGATTAATGCTAAATAATTCCCTTTGCCATCGGCAGATGATATCGGTAGTTGTGCGAAACTGAAAATGTTTATGAAGGAAAAATTTCCGCTATCTCATTTCAGTTTTCATCTGGTTGTGTGATATGTGATATAAAGTTTCTGAGATAAAATATGTCAACATTTACAGGTAAGCCCTTTATGTTTTTTTTTCTTCTTATTTTACAAACCTTGAGAAACATTGTTATTTGTAAAATTAAAAAAATGTCAGTCTTCTTTACTTTATCTTCAAAATCATTTTTAAAGTGGTACTTTTAAGTACCAATGGGACAAAACTTTAACAGTTATTGTATTTAGTTTTCACTTACTTTTAAATACTGTCAAGTCTATATAGGAGGCATATATTTTTTAGCTTAAGATTTAAAAAATAATTTTGTTTATTAAATTTTTAATAATAAATTTTTAAAAAAATCCTTGATTTCTTCTCTTATTTTATACATATACAGTGTGGTCCTAAATTCATGGTACAAACTTTAAGGGTTGGTACAAGACATTATAACAATCATTTATTGTATAGGAACGTATGGGGGCAAGTGACGCGATGATTTACAAACACAAAACATAAGAGTCGAAAGGAAAGCCAAAGTGTTTATTGAATGCGTTCGTTCACAAGAGAGTGTAATGTTTACAATAACTGGTCAGCACATGAGGTATGAAGTTCAATTGCAACTCACATTGCTGTACCACCCACTGGCAGTCGGAGAAGATAACCTGCCGAATTCAAAGCTTGTACTCGCTGAAAATGGAAGAAGAGTAAGTGATTTTCGCTTAACACTCTACAAACGGTCTGACGACTCACACTTATGTGATGAGCAACAGCTCTTGTACTTGACTCTGGTCTAACAGCCACAACGTTCAAGATGCTTTCTCCCCGGATTGAACTGCGTACAGCTCTTTTTCGACCAGCATCATGTCTGGTGACGTGGAACGAACGCATTTCACGAAGTTGACGGTGCAACCGCTGTAAAATTCTGTGATCCGGCATTCGTCGATCAGAAACTGCGCGGGAGACATTCGTAGCGCAGCTCTGCTGTTACCAGTTTCATGGTCGTACACGTAATGCATATCTGCATTTTTGGAATATGTAAAGTCTCTCATCGTAAACGTAAGCCCAATTGTGAATGGCGCTTTCCACTACTGAGATGCACCACGTTGAACGGAGGCTAGACATCTACTGCCCCCTACCGGCAATGAAACCAACCGATAAATCCATTTTTTTCCCTTTCCCCTGTTTGCGCCTCACTGAGTCCCTTACATCCATACATACCTATACAATAAATGATTGTTACAATAAAAGTTAAAACAATAAAAGAAAATAAAAATAATTAATCTTGTCTTATAAATACACAAAATAAATGTACATAATTATCGTTTTACAATGAAATGAATACGTAGCTTTGTAAAACTATATAAAACTTAGGGGGAAGTAAATGACTTCATATGATTAAATATGTCTATACGCCTACACGGAAACATAGGGTGTGAAACTCCCTCTTATTTTGATCAATTTATTTAGTATGATTTCATTCTATTCTATCACCTGTACTTCGAGCGAATTACAATAATGTCCCGATGTACATTATGCAAAAATGCTAAGAACGGATCTGTGCTTCCTGGTTTTGCATACACTAATGATGTTAGTAGCAATCGGAAGAGGCTGATGTGGAGAACAAAAGAGATGAATCCCATTTCCTTTGACGGGGAAAATATCCCAATCCATCGTATTGCGTACTTAATATGAAAGACTTCGACTTAAGGCTTAGGATTTTTTATATCGTGAGTTCTTATTTGCAATTTACATCGACTTCCCACTGCTGCTATTTTTTATTATTCATGATAATCTACAGTTGAATTTTTTAAAGCGACAAGAGAGAAAATTTTCATGATTAATTAAAGAAATAAAAACGAGCTATTTTGCTCTTTGTTCATTTTGGGAAGATTCTGTCTTTTTAAATTCTTGATTAAGTTAGTCAAAATAAGACTAGATGTCTTACTAGTAGGTTATGTAATATGTACAAATAAATAATGCTAAAATAAATTAAGTGTGCTTGGTGCTTAATTATCATTCATTACATTTATTTATTCTTTCAAAGGGTTACATTTCAGCAAAGAGATTTAATGTTCTTATAAAGACGTTTTCTTAACTATTTAATCGAAATTATAATAATGGAAATTTGTTAGTTAAGATATTGGATACAAGAATTCATAATATATAAAATCATGTGTAACGGGTTTCTTTCGTGCCCTTTTACTAATCCTAAAGAGAAAACTTTTGACGCATTTGTTTGATTAAAGAGCCTCTTTCTGTAAAGGAGCCATGATTTATGCAAAACAAAACTACTGTTTAATTTAAGTAAATTGAGTTCGAGAGAAAGAGAGAGAGAGAGAGAGAATGAAAAGAGAATATAGCGGTTGAACGAGTTGAATTAAATTAGAGTTTGCATCCGAATCGTTAAGAGCCTGGTGGTGGAGTATGAGGAATTCACAGCGGAATATCTACATTTAATGAAGGCGTTTTTTATTATTATAAGTATTTAGAGTAGACTAAAACTGGCTCGACCCTCACTGGTTTAGTTAAAAGTTATTAGCAATTGTAAGGTTACCAAATAAAAGTTTTTTTTTTAAATTATAACCATTCTTTCTATACACCTTCTCACCACAGCGAGCGGAGTTTCACTGCACATGATACTACTAGATACCAACATCTGTAAGCCAATTCGACCCAAGGCATTAACATTCTCCTCGGGCAGATTAATAAACCAAGTGTACTCCAATGGATTCCTACCCACGAGGGCATTGAGGGTAATGAAAGTGTGGACTTGTGTGTTCTCGCTAAGGAGGCTCGTGACCTGTATCAACGTTTCACTATGACCTCGGAGGATACAAATGCAGTCTCCAAGCGCAAAGTTTCTAACCAGCGTTTCATCAAACCAACTATCCCAGAGCTCAATTGCCTTCTAAATTTGTCGTCTACAGTAGCAAGCTTCCACACGGGTTACTTCAAAAAGGTATGAAAATATCTCCAGATAATTCCCGATATGTAGAAATTGTCCGAAAACCCAATTAACAGCAGACTAATTAACAGCAGACCAATTAACAGCCATTCTTGTGTGCATCTTTTTTAAACTTGCCGCATCACCACATGACTTTCTGTATAGTCCTGAAGCTGCAAACCAGGCCTCGCTTGCTATTGAAGCTTTGATGCCAATGTCGAAATGCACTAAATACATAGACAAGACAAGAAAAAGATCTGGGATGAATACTTTTAATTTTAGGAGTTATAAAGCTATTCCATCTGCAATATATCAACACTGACGCGGAAGTCTTTACAGAAAATGAGACAATTTTGTAAAAGTCAAACCTCCAAATTATTACATTTTCCATTCGATACAAAATTTCTTCATAGACGAACTAATAATCAAATGGCTTCTAATGTGAATCAATGTCTTCCATTTTAAAGTTATGTAAATATTCTCCGTGACAAAACCAACAATAAAATAACAGATGATACAGAAAAAAATAAATGCCAATTGAAGATAATTAACTGTAGAATAGAACACATAGGTACCAATACAGCTGGAAGTAACTTATATGAAAGAAAACTATCAATTAATTAGTGATAGCTGATAAGTTTTTTTTAAGACTAAAAGCTAAAATAACGTAGTTTTAGGGTGAATAATGTTAGTTAAGTCTGCATATAGTATTACTATACTTTGCTTATATTATAAATTTCACAAATAATTACTGCAAAAGATTATGATTATAGTAGCTGGTATACCCATTCTTCGCACGGGTGAACTGAAAAATTAAACAACACAGATTGAAGGATAAAGAAGTTTTTAATGAGTTTATTTTAAGTGAATTGCAAATTAAACAAAAACAGATTTTCACATATCTCAGCTGAAGAAAAAAAGGAAGAAAAAAATACCTTTGTTAAATTTTAAGTCTGTAGATCTAATAGCTGATAAAAAGGATTTTTTTATATTTATAACTCCCCGTAACACTCTTGAGAGGGGCGATTTTTGAAAATACCTCCCTAACCTGATCTCTGCTCAGCAAAAGTAGCACATTGTTATAAATTTTGTGTAATGAACGCTTAAACTAGTGTAAATAATTTATATCTGAAAGTATAATACATTAATATTACTTTCTGTTGTATTTATTTTATGTTAAAATTGTAATATTCGCATGCAACGCCGTTTCTTAAATTATAATGGCGATTCAATGAAAAACATAGCGAAATGTTAACGATAGAGTCAAGTTGGTAAATGCCTAGCTACTTTCACAGCTCGAGCTTTATTAGAGCTTTGTAAGACCTACCGTGTAGGGAAGAAATGCACTTCAATACTTTATCCAACCGCATTATGATTTTTTGCTATTTTTTTAATACAATAAAAATTTTTTTGGATCACTACACTTAAAATCACGGAATATACATAAACAAAATACTACACTTTAGAAAATTTAATCCGTTAGAGCTAATAAATTAATTAAAGATGTTCCACAGTAAAATTAATTACCTACACCGTTCACTTAAAATAAGTAGTCAAATCACATTTTCTAAGGTCTTCATTAACATACAAAAACATATAAGACACTTACATTTTCATATAAACTATTTTTTCGGGACAAAAGTAATAATCTTTGCAATCCGCTGAAAACACCGTCAGCTGAAAACGCAATATCTGCTACAAAACTATTCGCCTTCCCCGCTAAAACACTCATCATAGAACCCGCGCTGACATATATCTTGGAAAAGTGGATTTCAAAAAATATTCCTGTTAAGTATTGGTAGAATATTCCTTCTAAGTAGGTGTGGTGTGGTAGTTAGGAGAAGGGGGTGCCAGCTCAGGTGTCTTCCACGTCACTTGACCATGGTTCAAAATTACGTGGTCCGTTGCCAAAATTCCTCGTGTAGCTGAACAGTGCGACGTTAATATTCACTCACTCCAAAAAATACAGTACATTAGTTATAATTATTTTTACACTTAAAAATGCAATATCCGCCTATTCAATTAAAATTATAGAGTTATAATTAACTACTAACCACAAAGAAACTATGCAAATATGTCCAAATGATGTGGTGTGAAAGACAAAGTTTATCTACTGTAAGTACCAGAAGCAACAAAAGTATTTATTTTGAAAAAAAGATGTATTGCTTACAACCAAATGTGCATAATAAAATCATTAAAATACATTCAAATAAAGAGAGATTTATAACAACCTCTCCCTTCAAAACTTAATTTTATTCTGAAATAAAAAAATAGGCATTATGCTGATCACAGGAATTAATTAGAAGCGAGTGCCTTGCGTAGCCAAAACAAAAAAGGTTTTTCACGAACAAAAGATAGATATATGCTGACGTGGGCTTTTTTGCAGCGCATGCCAGAATTGCTAGCAGATGACAGAATTTTTTCCTACTTACTTGACAAATATCGTTTTATTTTGGACACTTCATACAATATCTATATAAATTATAGCCTATGCTATAAAATATAACCTATGTTTTATTCTGATGTACAAGCTATATTACTGTAAAGTTTCATTAAAATCCATTTAGTTGTTTTTGCGTGAAAGACCTCCAAACATCCTCACAAACTTTCGCATTTATAATATATATTAGATCCTTGAAATTGTTTGAAAATGTAAGTACTAACGTATAAGTAAAAAATAAAAGGAATTTAAAAATACATTGATGGGGAGGGGGAATGGGTCGTTTTACTTATTCATTACTAACTAATTATTACTTATTTTTCACTTATACGAATACAAAAGCTCACTGTCTTATAGAGTTAAAGGAATATACGCCAATCTAAAATATTTAGAATTATGTAACTTGATTATAGGATATTTATTAAAACATTCTACAAAAAATTTCTATAATACAACACAAAATAACTAGTGATAACACATAGTATTTTTTTATATGTCAAAATGTTTATCTAATGAAAAAGATGAAGTAATTGGCTGGTTTTTTTTCCTTATCACATTTCAGACATGTCATAAAAGAAACAAATATTTAGGATTTATAAAAATAATTCCATTATATATGTCTTGGCTATACTCGTATGAACTCTTTGTTTCATTTACATAAAAAATGCCCCATAAGCATTTAATCTTACCCTAATGGTTAATCTTCGAGTATTATGCTTTGATAAATATAGACTTACGGATCATATAATAAGCTAAAAAAGAAAGTGTATAAGGTTTATAAACAAATATTTCTTCATTGCTTTTTTTCCCTCATGAAAGCTGAATAGGAAAATTAGTTGACTATGTTCTATAATTAGATAAAGAATCAGCAATATTATAGCATGATGTCTGTCCATTTATATAAAATATAATTAAAGAAAATAAATTGCAATTAATTACATTAGTATATGAACTTCAGAGTCATATTCTGTAATGCAGTAATAAATTAAAATATTAAAGAACAAATATACTCCGGCTAAGAAATATCCTTTTTTAAATTTTAATGTGATTTATTCTCAACTTATTTATTTTACTTATTTTTAATTAATTCGAAAATAAATTTTGATTGCAGTTTTTCTACTTTAAATCTATCTGGCAAAATTACAGTCTATCTAAAAATAAATTTCGGTTTATTTGCATGGATTAATTTCTCTATATGATTCATTTTAAAACAAATATAATTGACTAAATAGTTTGAATGTTAAATAGTTTTATTATTTACAGCTTTTCAAATTACTTAAAATTTACATAGCTTTTTCATTTCAAGTAAAGCAGTGCAAAATGTATAAAAAAAAACTTGATTAAAGGATTGCTAACACTCTACTAAAGCAAATAATCCCTTATCTGTTCTTATTTTTAAAGCTAATAAGAAGCAAAAATAAGTTTTTATAGTCGATAATTCGTAAACAGCTGGATATATCTTTATTTTCTTAAAAATTAAGAAGATATTAGCTTTAAAATCTTTAAAAAACAAAACTCTTTAAAACTTTTAAAAATGAATATTCCCCAAGCTGTTTCCGCCAGATAAAAAGTGTTACCAGTTATATTAAATGAATTAAAAGGCTATTTCGTTTGCTTCAAAACCTTAATAAAAGTTGCTTATTTTATCGCTTCAAACTCAATTTTTTTATCAAAATAATTAAATACAAAAGATTTTTTGCAGAACTGCGTCATAATTATTTCAACACTTCTTATTAAAGAACTTGCTTATTATCCTATGTCGATGAACTGCAACAAAAAGAACCAGTTTGAACATGCTTACCATTGTTGGTACAATTTGAGATTTGCAGGGAAGCTAGGAAGAAAAGGGCAAGCACTGGCAGACAGGCTCCAGCCCACAGATTTTGTCGATACCATGCCATTGGTGATCGAGAATGAATGCAACGGTTCCCTTTTTAAAGTAGTGTGTGAACTGAAATGAAAACAGAAAAAAGGAAGATATAATATCCCATAAAAGGGTTTACAAAAATGGAAAAAAATTGCTGTTTTATAAAATATTAACACGCAATATAAATTGTATATTTTATAATAATGAAACAAAATACATTATTCTGATAAATTATTGGTTTTATAAGGTCAACACAAAATCACGTTAAAAATTTAAAAATATTTTTTCCCTAGATATATTAATCAAAATATTTCTTAAATGTTTTTAACAATTGCACATTTGTTATTTTGAGAACTTTTAAATGGCAAATATCTTTTTTCGTAATTTTTTACATGTACATAAATAACTCTTGATCTATACATCAGATACTTAAACAAAAAATTTGAGCTTTACAAATACGTACAAAGGTTAAAAAGTAGTTTAAAACCAGTGTTTTAGATTAATTTATTTAGATCGATTTTTTAATTAGTTTATTAGATTTCAATCAGTTTGGATTGTTTTTTGTATTTTAGTAAGTCGCAGTACGATAAGATATTCTATTATAATATAGAAAGAAATATTTTATTACAATTATTCCTTTTTCTGAAAAAGTAGCAATTAAAATAGTCTAAAAATCGTGTAATTAAAAAGTAGCTTCACATTTTTTTCCTACAATGTAAAAATTGTAGACAATTACTTAAACTAATGTATTAAATAAATGCATGCTACTCTTTTTGCATGACAATTTTTATAATTTATAATTTCAGAGTGAAGTAATTCATAAATTTTTTCAGAGAAAAATTATTTTTATATTTGGATTATTCATGTGGTCAGATTTGTTACTTGCGTCAAGATAGTTCTTAATTCTTTGACCATAAAAGAAGTTTAGTTGAAGTAAAAAATGATATCAAATCAATAAGTTTTCCCTTTTTAAACTAACTTTTGTAAGATTATTCATATTTCAATTAATATTTGTGTTATGAAATCTCAATCATACCATAAAATATTTTTAATTGAATTACATTGAAATGTTAAATGTTTATCAAGTAAACTATAACTTAATAAATAATAGTTTGTCAAAATTTAAAATGAAATTCCTAATCTATTGATAAATATTTATTTTCGTACATGTATGATAATTTTCTCTTTTTTTTAAATTGAATATAGATAAAATAATTCTCATGCACCATAAGTATGACACGAGGCTTACAGAAATAAGCAAAGCAAACAAAATAAGACAAATGTAATGAAATAAATAAATCACAGAGCAAAAAAATCACGAAACAAAGGAAACTACAAAATAAAACAATTAAGATATAAAGACAAACAAGCACATTATAAAATTAAACAATTAGTAACAAAACTAAGACAGTGAAGTGATAAGAGCAAAACAATGAAGTTATAAAATCACAACAATGAAACAATTTACAAAATCAAGTCAATGAAGTGACAAAATAATGCGAATGTAGCTTTACTCGAAACAAGTTGAAAAAATTACGAGGTAAGTTCATTTTAGAGAGCCAGTAGTTTAATCTTCGCAGGCATTTTCTTTCTTTCTTCAGTTTTGAGCGACAAAATATAAGATATTTAAAACTTTGATCACCATCAACATTTCAGTCATAAAGTTTCAAAGAGCATAAGTTAAATCTGTTGAGGTACACTTTAAAATTCCAGGGACCAGTAAGGAATCACGTGGTTTTAAAATTTGTAAAAAAGTGATTTTAAGAGAATCTTTGCGGAATGGTCGGAAAAAATTTCCTTGTGAGAAAAGAGTGAGCTAATTGAGAGCTCTGAGAGTATAATGTTCCAAAGAATTCTCTGAATGTTCCAAAGAGTGACTATATTTTCTTTAGTTTTTTTCTCGCAAAACGATTTTCGAACATTATTTGATATGTCAATAGCATGCTTACTTGAGGACTTAGCCAAAAAATCAGCCTTTTCATTTCCAACAATTCCAGTAAGGCCCCGAATTTTTCTGTTTTCAAGCATATTTATTCAAACTGATGCTACGATCTTTAATGTCCTTTTTCGCTTACTTGAATATTTATATTTACATACATGAAACGCATGTAGATAAATTTAATTTTTTTCATGTGTTATTCTTTTTAAAATTTGTTTTAGAGTAGCATGTCTTAACTAACTCTTTTATTTATAAATTTTGTATGATTTAGATGCGAAAACTTCACATTCTCTCAAATTTAAAGGGAGATTTTATTAAAGCCTGATAATTTTTTATTGTAAGGTGAAATCAAACGTAAACGCGCTAATGGAATATCTTGAAATATCCAATTGCTTTCGGAATCTTGATTTTACAAAAGCATATAAATGAATGATTTGGTTTTATATTTAGTGCCACCTGAATTAGAATATACATGTAAAATTAATGTTAAGAATGATATTGTATTAAAAAAAATTAATGCATTTACTTGGTAAATTTTTTTAAAACAAAAATGGCAGGTTTTCAAATTATTCTCTTTTTATGGAAAGTTATTTTATAATAATAATATTTTGTGCCTATATAAGACCTCTCTATAGAGCCTTAACTAAGGTTTGTGAAAAATTTACATAAGTTTCAGAGCTACTATCAATCGAATTCATAACTGGTGTTTTATGTGAAAAATTATCTACTGTGATGTAATAAACTATGAATAAATACATTTCTAAATTATACATTTCAAACCTCCTAGTTCAGACTCTGTGCAGAAATCTTAGCTCTACACACAGGTAAAATATTATTATTATAAGAGTCATAAAAGTAAAAAAAATTAAAATATGTTTTTTTAATTTTAGATTTTTGGCACACACAAATACTGCATTAATTTTTTTTATTGTATAATAATATTCTTAATCACCATTTACTTAAATATTCTGATTTAACTGAAACTAAAAATATCAGAAAAAATAATTATGTTCATACTTTTTTAAAAAACTACGGTTTTCAAACGTTGCATTAATACACACATAACAAGTCATAAAATATTAAGTCAACCCTACTTAGAGCAACAAAGAAAATTTTTTATTTTAGTTACTTTTTATTAAATAGTTACAATTAATATAAATATGCATATACAGATGACGAATCACAATATTAAGAGTCAAAATAGAAAGCGATTTTCCTCGCAATTTTCAATTTTCCTTTCTGTATATCGTGTTGGACTATTTTTTTGTTTCTTACTATTTATTCATTCATTAAATTTAATTTTTCTGCTAAAGTAGTATCGTAAAAAAAGAAATCACAAATACATTAATTAATAGAATTAATGAATTAATATTTGAAAAACCTGTATTAACATTAAGTGTCATCCACTACAAGTTTAAAAAATGTATTTTATATTGGTTGAATAGAAAGTATTGAAAATTTGAACAAGATATATGTGTGTGGGCGCGTATGTGTGTATGTATATATAGGGAGAGAGTGAACTATTGGGTTGGAGGGAAAGTTCTGTCGTATTTTAAAGAAAATATTTGAATTAACTTCTAAAAATATGTGTTTAATATTAATCATTATATATACCCCGTTGTTTGTTACAACTTGTTGCCACCTGTGAATTCCTGTTTTGTATAAGTTCTCGTCCTTGGAGTTAAAATAAATAGTCAGCAACTGCCTTAGAAACACTTTCAAAAGACTTGAATTTTTTTCTCGTTAGATAATTTTGCAGAGGTGTTAACAGGTAAGAATCAGATGGTGCAATGTCAGGTGAATATGGTGTGTGACCAAGGACTTCCCATCCTAACGCATTCAGTTTTTGTTGTGTCACCACTGCTGTATGCCGTCGAGCATTATCGTGGTGGAACTCTATTCCTTTTCTGGACGCTAATGCTGGCATTTTTCTTTGATAGCTGCATTCAATTTATCCAGATGATTGCAGTACAGATCCGCGTTGATGGTTTTTCCCTGTTTCAGCAATTCGTTGTACACTGGACCTTTCCTGTACCACCACAAACAAAAAGCAGTACTTTTCGTTGATGGATTCTTGGTTTTGGAACTGTTGCTGATGATGTTCCTGGTTTGCAGTAAGATTTTTTTCTCTTAATATTCTCATAAAGAATCCACGTTTCATCTCCAGTAATCAGCTTGTCCAAAACGGCTCCACATTGTGTCTAATCAGATGTGATGAACACATTCTTACACGATCAGACAAATACTTTTCCGTTAAATCGCGTGGAACCCACTTTGCTTTAACACAAACCCAAGAGATTTAATGTGATCTCCAACAGTTGTATGATGAATGCCAAACTCTTCTGCAATTTCTTGACTTGTTAAATGGGGACTATTTCTCAACATGGATCGCGAAACATCATTATCGATCTTGGAGGGTCGTCCAGATCGATCACTTTCTTGGAGGCTCAGATCCCCGGAACGAAATTTGCTAAACCTTCTTCGACAAAAGAGAGAGTACGAACTTTTACAATATCTTTTCCAAATACCGCACATAAATTTTTACATGCAACCAATGCGTTGCTTCCTTTTTGGAATTCATACAAAATGCAACGTCGTAAATTCATTTTATCTACTGACATGTTTTTCACTTTAAATATCGTAAGTAAATGATAAACGGTATAACGGTTATATTATACAGCAGGTAAAAAAACAAAAAAAAAATATCCGAATGACCCACAAGCCAGATGTTTTTTTTTATTTAGAAGAAAAATAACATGCCTATTTAAAATACGAATGAACTTTCCCTGCAACCCAATAATAGTAGAAATTGAAGAACGCTTTTTTTTAATTTTAAACAGGTATTATGCTCGATTAATTAATTTACATTTCAACACAAACTAAACAAGTTAAAACTATTTATTAACTTAACCCCCTTATGCCGGAGGTAGAAAGTTTGAATTTTTGCATGAAATTCGTATATGTTAGGTAGAAAAACGTATAAAAAACCTTTCATTCGACTGTTGTTTCAAAAAGGGAAGTAGGCATAAATGGGTTAAGCACGATATGCAATGTTAAAATACAAGTCTAAATTAGAGTTCCGCTGTCTTCAAAATAAACACAAATATGTGTGTCTTTGCTATTCAGCTATAAATCCCCCTACCCATTCCCTAAGGTCTTAATTTTCCCTCAAATCACATCTTATTTTTATCACCAAAAATCACGAAATTCCTCTAGGACCGTTCTAACACAATTTTGGTAAAAGTTACTTTACTGATCAATTACCGAATGATTTCTTGGAAACCCTTTGACCCTCCTTCTTAAGAAAAAAGTAGCAATCACAGTTAATATTTCTCTTCTTTTCTCTCTACCCTTTCTTCACAATAAGGAACTCCCCAGGGGTGTCGAACAAAGTTATTATGGATGCCCTTTCTTTCAAAACTGTGGATAGAAAGTCCTTTTTCTTTCAAAAGATTAATAGTTTTCTCTTGGCAAATACCTATTCTTTTATAGGAACAGTATTCTGGAATTTTGAGCTGGGAACTTCAACTATACTTCGTTTGCGAGGGGGACATTTCACAGCATCATATATATTGATAAACTTGCTGGCGAACTCTAGTTGTGGAGTTGGAAATGTAGGGTTTACATTGATCAGCTTTTAGTTTTATGATTTTGCTTTTTACTATAGTGGAGAAAAATCAGTTGGCAAGAGAAGTAGACATATCAATGGAAACTCTATTTTTCAATAAAACAAGTTTAGAAAAATGTTATTTTCTAAAATGCTGCTTACAGATTGATAGGTTTGAAGTTAGAATTTTAATAGTAAAAATATAATATTAAACAATGGTAACTTTGATTAACATTGGCTTCAGACGTCTTATTTGGCGTCAAAATCTCATAATTTCAAATTATATTTAAGCAACAAATGCGATACATCAGCAATTGCTCAACTCACCTAATTTTCACATCCTGCCAGAAAAAACCAACTGAAGGTAATAAAATAATTCACAACATCCATTATTTTGATTCACTGATGATTTAAAATTACAACTTACCTGGAGCGAAGCTCAAAATTACAACCATAACCTAGCAGATTACTCGGATGTCGTGGTAGATAAGGAAATGCAAATGTTCATTATATATATATGTGTGTGTATATATGGATGTGTATATATATATGTACGTATATATATATATACGTATGTATGTGTTTGTGCGTGAATGTGCGATTAATATTAAAGGAAGCATAATATTTAACAAAGCATTTAAAACTCCTTTATAAAAATGATAATATATTGTTAAGAATTTTAAGTGATGAATTTTTAAAGTAGAGTAAAAAAATTATATCTGGATGTGTGTAATGCTTTATATTACTCTGTGTTGTATGTACTATATGTTAAAATTGTAATGTTCGCAAGAAGCGCCGATATTAACATTATAATGGTGATTCAATGGAAACTTCGAGAAATCTTGGTGACAGAGCCAAATTGGCATCATTTTTGGTGACCATTTTGGCGAGTTCGCAACCCTATGGATTCTACTGGAAATTAATGGAGAAATCTACTAATATCAGGATCTATGACGCAAGCGGACTTTCCTTGAAAGATGCATGTGGTCTATAAATAAAGAGACACTAGCCGAAGTTATTTAATCTTGTTTTGACCGTGAAGAGTCGACCAGTAATTAGGGAATACTTCGGCTGTTTATAGGACGAGCGAGTTCTTGTGAAAACCCTTTAAACATACTTGTATTGTAGACACTGATAGTTGTGTCTAAGCGCCGTAGAAGGTGTGATGGCCTTCTGAGATTTAATCAGCGAATTTGAGTACTGTATCCTGTATTTTTAGGATTATTTTGCTACAATAAATTTCAATCGCTCCTGAAGAACTGACTTGCTTTTTGCGACTGATTTGCATAAAATCTTCGATCCCAGATCTTCGTACCAATACCAGTATGAGCACTTTCATTTCCATGGCATTTTCACAATTTGGAAGCAGATCCGATGTATTTTTTATAGTAGGAAACGAACAATCCAAAACAATTTATATGGTAAATGTGGACTGATGCAAAGTGTTTCTGATAAAAATTAAGGATTTTAAAAGTAATTTTCAGAAAGCAATTTTTAAAAACTGTTTGATTAATAAAGAAAAGAGGACATCCAAAGGGGATTTGGTGATTAAAATTCATGAGAATCAGAAGGAAAAATAACAAAGAAATATTCAAATCAGAAGTATATTTTGAAAAAAATGGGAGGTTAATCAGCCGTGAATTTCGTCACATATTGGAATTTATGAAATATTGTTAAAAATGAGTTAATATTTAAACTGTGAAAAAATGGATTATATTTTCAAGTTTAATTTAGACAACTGTATTATATAGATAGGGACTGGTTCAGATAATTTCAAAAGCCTCTTAAGTGGGGGGAGGGAGGAGAAAAACTACTAAATTACTAGATAAGGCTTCTGATATAAAACCCTTAAGTATTTGAGTATGAAAAGATAATGTGACATCTTTGAAATATAAAATTTTTGCGTAAACAGTATCCTTTGAAACAATCTTGATTAATTATAATGCAAGATATAAAGATGTTGCTGTTATTACTATAATGCCATCTGTCTGTCGATGTCAGATCGAGGACTACGAAATTCATCGTGGCAAAGGACTAGATGTACGCGCTTGTTGCTATCCGTAGCTTTGAGCACCATGCAGGTGACCGTACGTTTTGGCTCAATTCCATCTCAATTTTAAGAGAGAACACCCCAGGGTGCTTAGGGGCCCTCCATCCCTCTTCCACCAAACTCACGACAGGACTTGCAGCTCGATGGCTATTTAGAGTACCCTCATACCGCAAAAGCACTATACATTTACAAACATCCATGTCTTACCCGTGATTCAAACCCAGGCCCTACGGCACAGCAGTCAGCGCCACTAACCACTATACCGGATGGGTGACTTGATATGAAGATATGAGGTTCATGAAGATTAGAAATTTCAAAGATTCGGTATCATACATTTTTAATCTTTCACAAAACGGTATATGGGTGTAAAAAACTTTTGTGATTCGTTGCAATTTCAATAAAAACTGGATAAGATTAACTTAACAACATCGAATCTTTAATTTAACCAGAACACTAGTCAAATGTTTTTAATTTAGCTATAATTAAATTTCAAATATTCTATTTAAAAATTATAATAGACATACCGAAATACTAAATTATCCATAAAAATTCAAGCAGTATAGAGTTAATTCTGTTTTAGTTGACTTCTTTAGAAGTAAGTGTATAGTTACTAAATATATAAATATATTTCATACGAAATTTTATATAAAAAAGTGAGAAAGAAACATGTCATGGTGACCAGGCTCTGACAAATACACAAACTAAAGAATATGACTAAGAGCCACTAAAGTTATTCCTGTATCTACTAAAATTATTTTCATTGTCAAAAAATGTTACAACTTTGTTTTTATAAGCAACAAAACTATTTTTAAAGTACATTTTAAACATTAAAAATAAATTCACCTCAGATGGGTGTATTTCGAGCTTTTTGTGTCTGTCACATGACAGTGAATATGCTGCTAGGGGCCATAAGTTGTCAGTTCCACTGTCATTTGAGCATGTTATCAGTTTCGAATAAAAGTCTTGCACATTTTAGAAGAAACTTTTTTATACCTTTAGAGCATCCGACCCTAGGGCAATGGAGTTTTCAACATTTCAGATTGTGTACTCAATTTCAAAACCATTGATGTATTTGAAAGTAATTCATTCATGATTATCTCTAGGAATATTTGTATGTTATTTAAATATACTCATAGATACCTGAATTTAATATAAATGTAAATATGTTTTTCCTTACACCTGAAGGTAAGGAGCTTAGAATGGGATAAAAAATCAATTTAAAAAATTATTTTTGTTAACTCTAAATATTTCACACAATAAAAGTACAAAAAATGATTACATATACATAAAAGATATTTTTCTTGAATTTTTATAAGAGTATTTCAGTTATTATTACGGGAAATGCTTTTATGCACTGATTATTTGTTGTTATTAGAGTTTTTGGAAATTCGCATTCGATCAATTTTTATATTTTTTATATTAAATAATTCGGTACTTATTCGGTACTTACTACACGTCTACAAATTTCGTCAAATCATCTAAAGGTGTTGACAAATGCCGTGATATATAGCCAATAGTGGAAACCCTTTTCTTACATATTAAAACACAGTAGAGGGCATCAATTGGCTACATTATTTTTAATTAGCGATGTTTTTTCATTTGGAAAAATTGGTCGATGGTTTAATATGTAAGTATTCATATTTTATTATTTTTCTCTCATTAGAATAATAATACATAAAAAGAAAATGTGTGTCTACAAAAATAAAGAATCTTTTAACGTTCACATTAGAAACATAAACTAAAAAGTTTATAATTCTGCTAAAGCCCCATAATTTGTCAATAACCTAACAAATCCACGTCCGAAGGATACACCTTATGTATGTTCCTAAAATGCATAATTTATGAACTTAACGAATAAATTATTCAATAAAATTCTTATACGTGTGTGTATTATTTTAAATATTTTTTAAAAAAGTTTCAGTAGTGAGTGAACCAGAAAGAATTAAAAAACGAAGCTATTAAAAAGTTTCAGCCATGAAGACGAAACAGATGTGAAAGTTGTTTTCATTACAGCGATATTACGAAATACCATGTGTTGATCATAGTATGAATGCAGTTGTATCCAAAAAATACTATGGGTAATGCGAGGAGCTTTTGATGGAATATTACAATTTCCTGGTTCTACAATTATAAAAAGATATGTATTTTTAGTAATATCCTTATTTTGTATTCAAAGGATGCACAACGCTGAAAGTTGGGATTAAAGTAAAGAGACCTGACATCCCTCTTTTGTCGGGAAAGTCCCGATTTTAAACAATTTGTCTCGTGGCGTTTCAAAAAAGTCCCAATTTTTGAAAATAATGCATGACAAGCTGGGGAAGAAAGAGAATATACGGTTTTCGGGGGTCATGAGGCTATATCCCCAGGATATAATATTTTTGTTGATTTTATAATGTTAAATTTAAATAATAACAAACTATTGTTGAGAACTGTTTACCGAGAACTGCTCATCAAAGTTCGCATTGTTGATGAGTTGTTAGAATTTTACCACTATTATTTCACATTGGCAATGACGAAAACTTTTCGTAACTGTTTCTCAGATGACACTATAATGATATTGCACATTTTCATTGGGTTAAATTAGAACAAGGACTTACCTCGAATTATATGCATAAATCATTCGATCATATTACTCAAAATTTCCCATATAGTAATATTTCCGAAAATGAATTTTTTAATGAATAGATCATTATTTAAAATATACATATTTCTTAAAAAAAAGGTTAAATCTGAGGTCTCAGCAAAAATTACAATAGATAACAAATGGTTGGATATGTTTGGTTCATCATTTTGAAGCAAACCATACTCCGTACAAAAATGCACTAAATATTATGGAATACGCATTGTTCTTAACAGGAACTAATAATGCGATTGAATGCGTTTTTTCTGCAGTAAAAAGGAAAGAATCACAACTAGGTGTTGATACGGAAAGTCATTTTATGTGTGAAATATTATTTAACAAATTCTTTTGAAAAATTTCATGACCTTTTTAACAACCACAGCTATATATACTAAAAATTCACTCAAATGAGAAATATATGAACTTAAATCAGTGGCGCGACAGCCAATGAGGGCCAAGGCCTACTATGCCCGACTCAGTATACGCGACGACCTTGGGCCCTGAGGTGTATGAGTAGATGTTCCGGTCAGGTGGTCCGTCTGATTTTAAACCCTCACAGTGTTAAGTTTCCAAGCAAGCTTGATACTCATTAATCGACTCACTGAAGAGATGAAAGGCTGAATTAACTTTGCCCAACCCAGGGTTTGAACCTTGGACCTCTGGCATGAAAACACGATGCACTAACCACTCAACCACTGGGCTTCAAATGAGAAATATACCAAAGCATAAAATAATACGAGAGTACAGTATTATTTTATTATTTGTATAGCAAATTTACATAATTTTTTAATGCATTATAATTTTAAATTATACTTACGTTGAAATTTTAAGAAATATATTACAGTATTACTTTTGGGTTCTATGAAAATTTTTGTTGCTCCATATAGACCAAACTTTTAATGCAAAATCCCTTCCTCCCTGGTCAGTAGTGTCCTGCTTTACCAGTGTTAAAATCTGGTCATCTTAGACTTAGGTGTACTTCCAAAAAAACTTTTTAAAAACAAGGATAAAAGAATCACAATTATTTAATGTCAAAATTATTCAAAAAGATGAAGTTTTAATTTCAACTGGTAATCTGGTAATATTTTTGTAAATGAATCTAAAAATAATTATTATATGGATAAAAATGCGAAGATTTTCCTAAGCACATTTGCAATTTACCAAAAAGATCACGTCTAATGGACCCAAAAGCTGCAATTTTTTTTCAACTCTCCAATAAAACTGCATTGAAGAGATTCATTAATTTTCAAATATGCTATTTACAAACGAATATTTCGGTTTATTTAAGAGGAATGTAAAGTAACTTCTTTATATAGCTATTCTGAGCGTCATTTTTAATATAAGCAAAAAATAAGAATCATTAAAATTTCATACTATTTCAAAACATGACGCGAATAGGAAGATGACATCAACGCCACATCTATTGAAATAAAGTGGTTATGCAATACATATACACACAATGCAGCTCCAAAATCGACACTGAAGCAAGAAGGCTAAAGAAATGTACTATTTACTTATGAGTTGGTTTTAAAATAAATCTAAAATGAATTAACAACTAAAACTCGAGAATAGAAATAATATTTTTTGCTAATTGTATACAGTACAATGACATAAGAAATTTTTAAAAATATTTCTGACAATTTTCTCCACAGCTCAATTCAGTTATCATAGTTGAATTGTTTTTTTTACGCTTTCCCTTTAGAGTTTTTAATAATTATTTTGGAAATAACAAATTCAAAGAAATGATGCATCGCGTAATCTTTTTGTTGATTCACAGTTTGATTTTTATTTTAAAAAGTAAACTAATTGAAAATAACTTTAATAAAATGGTACAAATATAAAATAATAAAACTTTTTAGGAAAATATCAGACGAAAATTTTATTGCAAGTAATATTCTAATAATTCAATACATAGCTTGAAGGGATTGCACATTAAAATGGTTGAAATAACCAAAGGGAGCTTTTAGTAGTTTTTTCACTGTGCTTTTAGGAATGATGACTCTAATTACAAGAAATTATGAAGTCTAAGAAAACAAGTTTCATGAAAACATTCGCATTGTAAATATGTGAATTGCATTCTAAGATAAGAGCATTATTTTTTATAATATAAATAAAGAATTATTTTTTGATTGTATAAGCTTTTAACTATTAAAATCGCAATAAGAGATTTAGAAGCAACCATAACAAATTTTAGCTAAAAACTGTTTTCCAAAAAATATTCCTTTCGAACATTTTATTTAATTGAAAAAGATATGATAATTATTTCTACGATATATTTTTTTTTTCATTAAAATACATAAAAATGTAAATTAGAATCTACATTTTGACAAT
Organism: Trichonephila clavipes; assembly: GCA_019973935.1. NCBI lineage: Eukaryota > Metazoa > Arthropoda > Arachnida > Araneae > Nephilidae > Trichonephila > Trichonephila clavipes. The sequence continues at coordinate 484,261 of BMAU01011883.1, read as the reverse complement.
CAAAAAAAAAGTGTAAAATTTTAAAGCATGTAAGCAAATGTGTTTAATATCGCAAGTATAACGGGTGAACCAAAAGTTCTTTCAAACTAAAAATTCATATAATAAAAATGATTTTTTTAAAACTTCCATTGGAGGATTACAAGACAACTTAAAACAAAATAAGGAACAGAAAAGATTGATAAATAACAAGAAAAAAGAAAAGAAACATAAGTCCACAGTATAGTCTATAAATCACACAATTCGTGTTTAGCCTCAAAATACTATTCCACATGGATCCGAAGCTGAGTGCAAGGCAGCGTGCCAAATGACTGGCGTCCATTTCTTCGTTCGAGTCGCACAGTTTACACAGAGGCCTTTGGGCAATGCCTATCATGTTTAAATGCTTGAATAGGCAGTTGTGGCAAGCAGCAATTCGAAAAGTGACTATAGCTTTATCTCGTGGCCATTTTGGAATATCAAGAAATTTGCTAAACCACACTGTTTGATTATTCTTTTGGTTGAATTTCGACCAGAAGTGTGTGTTCTCTGTAGTACTTTTTATAACTCTTTTGGCACTATAAAATGGAACTGTATTGTTAGATATCTGGATGATTTTCCCCCTTCTTTGCCAAGCAATCGGCATCTTCATTCCCAGCAATGTCACAGTGTGATGGAATCCATTGCATGACAATGTCTATATGGCCTTAAAGTGAATCATCAATTAACAGTTGACATTCGAGAACATCTACTGATAAAGGTGCCTCGATGGAAGATATTGCTTGGAGGGCCACCCTTTAATTACTTAAAATATTTACCTTTGAAACACAATCCGTGTGACAAAGAAGTTGAGATAGAGCAATGTGTATAGCTGCAATTTCAACATCAAAAGCACAGTGCTGTGAATTCATATTGGTGTATAGAGAGAGGATAGGTCGTAGCAAACTCCAGTGCCTGCATTACTGTTATCTGTCAACTTGGAATCGCCCGTTAAAACGTATAGCCCTTCATACTCAGGGTGTAAGGTATCCAATGTCTCCAAAGAAAGAATCCTTAGGATTTAGCTATATGTTTCTTTCTTTCAGACCTCATGGAGCAACTCTGTTGAAAGCGCAAAGTCATACCTTTCAGTCGGAAAGGAAGATTTTGTTTGATCTTCTGGTTCTAAACGAAAATTATTAAGCTCTTTAAGAACCCTGACTTTCTGAAGGAAAAATATTTTTAGTCGTGCGAGCATTAAATCAAAAAGTGGTTTTTCTGTAATTACCTTCATGCAGAATAGCACATTTCTATTCAATGCCAATCCAGTAAAACGATTCCTATTAACTGCCTAAGACGAAGGCAGAGTTATTGGTAGAGGTAGCAAGATGGCAAGGCCACCATGCTCAACCGACCTTATTATGGTCGACTTCTGATTTTGGAATTATTTGAAATCAATTGTGTACCATTTATCTCCATCAACAGAAGCCGAACTTAAAGATGCTATCTGTTGTGAGGTTTTTGCAATTCATTCCGATATGTTGCACTCAACTGTGACAACTGTGACGGGCGTCGTGAACCGCTTTAGTTGGGTCGGACAATATCCAGGAAGCCATGTTGAACAGTTGTTATTTCAAGAATAAGTAAATTGAGCATACTGTATTTCGTATATTGGGTTTCGAATCTTCAGCTCTCTCTACCAATGATATTTTTAACTAATAATTCTTTTACTTCTAAGAAACTCCGACCTCTTCTGTGAGCCCTTTCTTGCACGCCACACTGCTTCATCATCATTTCTTCATTTTTTAATGAATTTTTAAAGTTTAAACAAACTTTTGGCTCACCTGGTATTTATTGCCTGCTACTGACCTCATCACTCACTTATGTGAGTGTAAAAAAATATTGTTACGACTTTTGAGTAAAATAGTTTAAATAATTTGTATTTGGATGTGTAATATTACTCTATACGTTATATTTATTTTATGTTAAAATTGTAATATTCGAGCAAAGCCCTCCCTTACGTTATAACAGCGATTCAATGGGAGCTTGGCAAAATCTTGGAGATAGAGCTAAATTGGCATCCTTTTGGCGATAAATTTAGCGACTTGGCGACTATGTTGGTGACCTTTTTTGGCGAGTTTGGAAATCTATGGATTCTTCTAGAAATTTGTGGAGAAACCCATAATTTCATGACGTGTGACACAAGCGGATCTTTCTCGAAGGATCCGCGAGACCTATAAATAAGGAGACGCTTGCCGAAACTAAGTTAGTATTGTTTTGACTAGTGATCAGTAGTCTTGCCTTGGCCGTGAGGAGACGACTAGTAATTAGCTCGGCTGTTGAATAAAACGAGCGTTGCTTGTGAATAACCTTTTACATACGTGTATTTTAGACACTAATAGTTGTGTTTGAGCGCTGTAAAAGGTAAGAAGACCTGTGTGTGTGTTTGTGTGCAAATTTTGCTGCTGTATCCTGTATTTCAAGGATTGTTTTCTCGACAATAAATTCTCATCTCTCTTAAAGAACTGTCTTGTTCTTTGCGACTGATCTGCATAAACTCTTCGAACCCCATTTAACGTAACAATATGATAAGAATCTAACAAATTGATGCGAAATTTATCGATAAATATAGCTTTACATACCTTATTCGTTAGCAATGAATTCTATTTGAAAAGTAAAAAATGGTTTTAATAAAACAAGTGTTTATACAAAAGTAAGGTAATGTAGAATATTTTTTTTAAATACAAAGTCAAATGTTGCAACTAAATACAATTATTAAATTATGTCTTTTGAGTTTTTTAAATACATCTTTTTATTAACTGAGAGTAAAATTTCTTTGTACTCCTTCAATTCAAAACGCATAACATCCAAGAGTTTTCTTAGATTTAAAATATTGGTAATTCTTAGGAAATCTGCCAAGTTAAGATGAATTATAATCAAACGTAAAATGTAATTATCAAGGAAGACTTTTGTTCAGTTTTGCTGTAGATTAAAAAATCCCTAGAGAGAGATATCTAAATATATTTTCAAAATCTTAACTTTCAGAAAGTCGCATTATTTTGCTTCGATGATTCCTTAGAGTTCGGCATGTTCAATGAGATAAGACATATTTTAATGAGATCTTTATTCTTTATAGTAGAAGAGAAAGATCGTTTTTCTTGGATTATGCTTTGAAAATAAGACAACGTATTAAAGAGTAAATAAGTAAGCATAAGAAGATAAATGACTAAAGATGTATCTTCTTAAAGCTTTTGCTTTGAAAGCTCCCGAGATAAGTTTTAAACACTATCATTTCGCTTAAACAATTCACAATGTAAGTGATTCTACAGTGTATGATATTGCTTTTCTCAAAAAGAATATAAATTAATAAATTAATTTTCATTATACGTTTTTGTCATTGCAAAGCGTTTTTGTCATAAAATGGACCAAATGAGATGAACTGTTGACGAAATGAATTATTAAGTTATCAATAATCCACTAAAATGAGGGAAAAGGGCTATAGAATAATTAGTTTTAAGGTGACAGAACACCTCTAAAACTCAATTTTTGGTCAATGTATCGATTTTTCGTTTTTAGTCTTATATTAAAATTCAATCTTTTATCTTTGTAAATCTGTTTAAATTTTATTTCTATCTTAATTAGAAGCCGACTTACAGCTTTTTCAATATTACTTAATCATAAATTTCTCGGACCCGAAATAGTTTTTGCTAACCGGAAGTGGCCGATTTGTTTGTTTACGTTTCTCTTTCATAAAATATGACATGAATATTATAATTAATATACAAATATTTAGTCAGAAATTAAAATAGAACATTTAAGAATAAATATAAATGTATTTGGAAATACAGTTTTCCTTTTTTATTTGTAAAACATGGCAGCAAGTTTGTTGTTTTGACTTTGTTTAAATATGCGTTTGATTTTCATACTGAAAGAATTGACAGCGTAAAAAAGTTTATTTGATTGTTTTATTCTGTTTTATTTTAACTTAAAAATGGTTAAAAGTATTACTAGAAAGCACAAGCGGCAATTTTATGGTAATAAATTCACAAACACTTCGAAAAAGAATAGCACTTCAGCAGTTCCTGAATGTACTGCTAGCTGTTCAAAGTTGGGAAAAGAGACTTTCTCAACTGCAGAAGAAATGCCTGGTCCTGTGTTTGGTAACAGAATCGTTGACCTTGAACTTATTGTGGAAGCTTTTGCTCAACTTTGCTGCCCAAATTGTTTTGCTGAAAAAGTAGAACTATTCGAGGATTCCAGATATGGATTGTGCTCCCATTTTACACTAAAATGTAAGTGTTGTGACCTTTTTTTATGCATTTGCTTCATCAAAAAAGGTTGTAAATGCCCCTGTCATAAATACCAGGCTAGTATATGGTATGCGGCAGATAGGCAAAGGTTTTGCTGAGGCATTTAAATTATGCTGAACATTAAATTTGCCTCGACTAACCAGAACTGCTTACAAAAATCAGGAAGCAAAGCTTTTAAAAGTGGTTCACGAAGTAGCGGAGGAATCCATGATAAAAGCTGCTACTGAAATTGTGGAGAAAAAACAAAATCTCTCATCCGATATTGTAAAATGTGGCATATCGGTGGATGGCACATGACAGCGAAGAGACTATACATCTATGAATGGCTGTGTTGCTGCAATATCAGTTGATACTGGTAAGGTGTTAGACATAGAAGTTATGTCGTCCTACTGTCCAACATGTAAGTGACTTCAGACTATGCCAAGAAACTTTGAATATGAGTCGTCAAAAGCCGAGCACATATGTCAGTGTAATTTCACAGGCTGTTCATCAAAAATGGAAATTGTGGGGGCTTCCCGAATATTTCTTCGATCTGAAAAAAACCGCAGACTGCAATACACTCAATATTATGGGGATGGCGACTCAAAAGCTTTCATGAGTGTGAAAGACACTTATGGATTAAACAGTGTGACCAAGTTTGAGTGCATTGGCCATGTACAAAAGAGAGTGGGTTCACGTCTGAGAAAACTGAAAACTAAAACTAAAGGACTGTCTGGTAAAGGCAAATTAACTGATAATTTTATTGACAGACTTCAAAACTATTACAGAAATGCTGTTCACAGCAATGTTGGTAACTTAACTGCCATGCTGCAAAATGTGATTGCTGCGTTATATCACTGTGCATCAAGTGATAAGAAACCGATGCATGGTCAATGCCCAATAGGGAAAGAAAGCTGGTGTTATTTTCAGCGGGGGGTGGCAAATGGAACAAAATGTTCCACAAAATATGCTGGTTTATCAAATGATGTTTTAAATAAAATTAAACCAGTATATTTAGAACTATGCGACAAATAAATATTAAGTAAGTGCTTGCATGGACGCACGCAAAATGTCAACGAGTGTTTTAATGGAATAGTTTGGCAAAAAGTACCGAAGGAAGTATTTGTTTCGCTCAAAACAATTAAATTTGGGTCGTATGATGCTATTATACACTTCAATGAAGGATTAAATGGTTGTCTTAAAGTTTTTAATAAAATGAATATAGAAAACCCAGGGGTGTTTACCTTACGGGGATATAAACATTTAGATAAATGCAGAATCCGTGAATCAATTCATAATGCAGACCCCAAAACAAAGAAAAACAGGAAAATTTTAAGAGCACTTAAAAAAAAAAAATTAGTGTTTTAGAAGTCATAGATGGGGAAAATTATAAATCTGGTGCATTTTAATAAGAAAGTAAGTGTTTATCTTGTAATCAGAATAGTTTAATGTTATTTTTGTCGTTTTCTCAAAATGAATTTTTTTACATTTTTTCTTACCGCAAAACACAATATCTCAAAAATATACTTGAATGATATAAAAATTTAACATGTATTTTTTTAAATACTTATACAGGTAATAGACCTTTCTTATGTGTTTGTGTTGAGTAGAATTTTTTTATATAGCAATTAAGTAAAAATTACAATAGCTTTTAAGAAAATTTCAACGTATAGAAGTTCGAAACACAATAACTTCCCACGTAATGGTCATATTACCAAAATAAGAGTCTATTCCCTAGATAAGGTTGTATGCTATATTATTCAATTTACAAAAAATGTCAATATATTTCTTTTATTTTCAATTATCATGTTTGTGTAAAATCTTATTTTTGCTTATTTTTTTATAAAATACCCCTTTGACAGTGAAAATGTGCCCTAATAAAACTTTTCTTGGGTGTTTTTCTAATTTTAGAGACCCATAAGGTCATAAAATATGCATTTACAGGCAAAATTCAAGTTAATTCAAAAAAATTTCTTCGAAGGTGTTCTGTTACCTTAACGTTTTTTTAATATATATATATTTGGATCGCATTTTTATTAATATATTTTACTTTTTATAATTTAATGATGAAGAGATTTCTTTTACTCTATCCTAAGAATTCTCCCTAGTGATTTTTTATTAAAATTTTTTGATTCTCTATTTCCATTCTTTTTTTAATGTGTATTGCATGCAAAAATATATGCCATACAAAGCAAAATGTTATCATAAATTTCACATTTAGCTTTCTTTATTATTATTATTATTCCTTTTTTAGTATTTCGAATTATGAGTTAATGATTTAAAACTATATTTATTTTAGTAGAGATTATTAAAAACTATATATATGTAAAAATATTTAAAATTTATAACCTAAACAAAATTCTATTTCTTATCTAATATTTATTTTGCCATCTACATATTCGAGTACTAAATTAAACATCTAATAATTCCTCTGAAAAGATCATCGAAACATCAGATTCCAATCTCAGCTCTTTAATTTTTAGGATCTTAGTCCGTACTTTCTTACGCTGTACTCTCCAATCCAAACCGAAACTAAAAAATGATGATTTAGCAGTTACAGAAATAAATATACAATTCAATTAAAAATCGATACGATTGGCGTTGGTTTGTCTCCCCCTGTGAAGATGTGTTGAAAGTTGTTTGAAAGAATAAAAAATACGAATAAAAGCCCTCATGCTTACTTCGAATCATTACATATATACATACAACTTTAGAGATATCTTGACTTGTGTTTACTTGAATTTTTTTCTTTACTTTCTGGTAAAAATATACTGCAGGTAAAGCTACTACTATGCATCTCAAACGTTCCATATTTGCGACCCAATTTTCAGTCATAATTTTCATCGCACCCCCTCATATGACAACTATGTATTGAATTTAATGATAATGTACTTCGACGCTTAAGTTACAATGTGACTTTAATATTATAAACTGCACAGCTTATCAATATATGTAATATACTTTGCCAGCAATATAATATATGTATTATATGAGAAGCCCATTGAAGTTATTAAGTAATTGTTAAATTTGTTTTTAATTTAGTATTGATAAATTAATTATAAAATACTTTTTGCAGTAATCATACTTTTATAAGCATCTTATATCAGTGTGAATATGTATTTTATTTTTTATCATGTCATAATGTATTGTTACGAATTTTGTGTAAATAGCGTAACCAATTTGTATTTGGATGTTTAATGCATTTATATTACACTATGTTATATTTATTTTATGTTATAATTGTACTATTCACAAGCAACGCCCCTTACGCAATAAAGGCAATTCAATGAGAACTTGGCATCATTTTTGGCGACCAAGTTGGCAGCCAATTTGAGGACTTTGGCAACCATGTGGGCGACTTCAGAACCCTCTGGATTCTTCTAGAAATTTGTGGAGAGGTCCATTAACGTCACGCTCTATGACACGAGCGGTTATATTTCTGAAAGTTTCTGCCTCGCCTATAAGTAGAGATGCTGACCGGAACGAGAAGCAGTCTTGATTAAACCAGCGAGTAGTGAGTATTGTTTTGACTAGCGATTAGCTCGGCTGTGCTTGTGAATAATCTTTCACTTACGTGTATTTTTAAACACTGATGATTTTGTTTGATTGCTGTTGAAGTGTGAAGACCTTCGGAGATTTACTCTGTCAATATTGCAGCTGAATCCTGTATTTAAGGGATTGGATTTTTGATAACAAATTCTTAAAGAACTGTTTATTTTCTTTGTGATTGTTTTGCATAAAATCCTCGAACCCGGATCTACGTAACAGTATTTTGTTTTGCTTCCTTTCAGTAAATTAATAATTATTTTAAATCTTTTATTTTGGATTTTTTGACATGCTCGCACCCTCACGTAGAGTTATCGCGCCTCCCACGGGGGGGGGGAGGTCCCACAGTTTGAGAGACTCTGGATTACTAGCTTCAAATATCTTATTTTAATACACTGCAAATTCGAATAACTATTTGTTAGTAGTAAATTTCAAAAACTATTCATTTTACGTTAACTACATGACAGATCGTTGCACAATCAGTGAAAAATTTCTCAAAATAGAAAAGCATTCTTCAGAAAATTAATTTTTAAGTCCATCACTCTATTCCAAAACTAAATCATCAGACATTCGAAGTAAACTTCACTGGAGTACGAATTACTTATTTATAGCTTCTTGTTCTTAAATACCTTCAGTCATCAAGAGAAGCTGTCAATAACTACCAATTATTACTCATTCCTTTCTCCCTCACTATTACTATCAGAACTTTGCTTAATTTCATTTCTGGCCAGGATGGACTAGATTCTAATGTCATAGGGGTAAAAGCAAATAATCTTCAGGGGATGTTTTATATCCTAAGGGGAAATCACGAAGATTTCTAAGGAACGTGTGCAGTGATGTTAATGTAACATTAACAAGACATTTCTCTAGACGTGAACATATTTTAATCGCTTTATGATGTAGCTACCTTGAAGTTATTGAAAGTTTGTGACGCCATTCTTGATGAATAATTTTCAGTAGCTTTAACATTCATGACGGGAGAGTCTAATACGAGGGAATACTTTCTTAATCTATGTAAAATATTAAAATAAATATTGGTGTGTTCATGTAATCAAATTTTGTATTATTTATTTACATGTAAAGGGAATTTAATTTGTTATCAATTGAAATAAAGAATTTAATATTAAAAATAGCTATCTATTAATTACTAGGGTGTTGGATAAGTTGTAAGGAAGACATCATTAACATTTGTGAAATCTATAATTTATTTATTTTTGCTAAAAATTATTCACACCATTAAGTAACAAAATATGAAACGAAACTAATGTTTAATTGGCATATGTAATTTCATGAAGCTATAAAATAATGTTCATAGAGAGAGAGAGAGAGAGAGAACAAGAAAAAATTTTAAAAATCATGAGCATTTGTTTACTTTCTTAATTCATTAATTATCTTTTCCGAAACGTGAACAAAATTCTTTAAGTTTGGTGAGATCAAATAAAAATTTATGGGTTTTTAGAGTTGATTGCGTTGCCTTGTTGTTCGCTTACAACATTTCGAATCGTGTAAAACAAACAAATTGAAAGTAAAACATGGAGAAAAGAATATGAATATAAAATAAGATTCACATATTAACATTAACACACATAGACAGAAAATATCACTTATAACTTCGTGCAAATTCTGATTTTTGTTGAAAGTGAGATACGAACCGCTTTAATTGAAATTCCTTTTAACACGAAAAATGTAATACCTAATTAAGTAAAAAAAGTTAAATTTGAAATGTTTTCTTAATTTATACCTACTTATACTTACATAGGTTTTTAAATCGTTTCGTAAGTCAGTATGGAATTTTCAGAATTTCAAGTCCTGACTGATTTATATGGAACTAATCTTAAAAAAAAATCTTAAAAAATTTTAATTTTCCTTACATATGCTAAATATTTACTTAAAATTTAAACAAACTATTTTTATTTTATTTTTACTGTACCCCATCATATTCTTCTGAGAAATCCCCTTCCCATCTCAATCCACCTAAAAAAATCTTAACTTTATGACAAAGATCTATCTAGTGTTTTATTAGTGTTTACAACAAGCACGTTGTTCGTTTTTGCGTACACTTTGCATCAATCTAAATACACGTTCCCTGGAAGGAAGAAAAAGAATAACCATGATGAGTACACGAAAAATGTTCCCCTAATTTCCCCAAAGGCTCAGAATGTGTGAGGGGTAAGGGCCAGAGAAGATATTTTTGGCTCTATACATCGAGTCAAGTGAATAATTGAGTGTATCTAGTTCCGATCCCTTTGTTTGGAGCAAAGTTTTTATCGGGCTTCATCTCTAAAATAAAGACAATATGTGTCTCCCCTCAATAACAACACATCATTTTGAATTTAATGTAGTAAATTGTGTAGCCTTTTTCTGTTAAAAGAAAAAATTCTTTTGTTGTTCACTCAAAAACGCCAATAATAAACTTCTTTCAAGATATAAGTCTCTCTATCTTAAGGTGACTGACAACTTTCGGAACCGTGATTTTGAAAAGTGTACAAATAAACATTCCTTTTGTATTTAGGGCCAGTTTTGAATTAGAATATGCATATAAAATTGCTTTAAGAATAGAATAGCATTACAAGAAAAATTATTTAAATGCAATCTTTTGGCAACAAACGTAGAAAGAATGACGTATTATCAAAACATTCTCTTTTCCCAAAAATTATTCTATAATAATAATATTTTACCTATGTGTAATTAAGACATCTCTAAAGAGCCTTAATTGGTATTTTTGAAATTTATTATGTAGAAGTGGATCTATATTCACATTTTAATGTATCTAAATAGAGAATTTTTAACGCCCCTCACCACCACTTATTACTTCAACTGATAATAACTCTGAAAATAATGTACATTTTTTAAAAATTCTACTTTATCCTCTGAAAAGATATCATAGCTATATATATGCAAAATATTAAGTGTTATCGAAACTCTTTTCATAAAAGAAGAATGTTTTGGAAATATGTTATTTTTCTTCTTTTTTTGCCAAAAAATGTAATTAAAATAATGTCTTCTTGTAATATTATTCTTGAAACACTTTTATATGTGTATTCTAATTCAACGGACCCTGAATATCAAAAAAATTATTCATTTATACGCTTTTTAAAAATCACGATTCCAAACATAGCCAATCACTTAAAGTTAGTAATTGGAATATGCATGAACATATGCATGCCATATTATTTTTTCTTGGCTGCTTATCCTTAAAATATATTTTATACACTTTTGATTCTCTCATTGGCTACTTTTCCTTCTAAAATTGGTTCTTTTCTGATTAATTATATGAATAGAGGTTCTATATCTTACTATGCAATCAAAGTTTTTATTAAAAAAATTAATATCAAAAGGTAAATTTGATTATAATGTAGATATCAAGTCTCTTTGACATTTGAAATTTATTTCAATTTTGAACCAGAGCATATTTTTGCAATATTGTAACAGAATTTGTTAAAAATTCATTTGCTTTTTATGTTGATAATTAGATCCTTTCCCGTATATAAAGTTCAAGAGTTGTAGGTGGTGTATATTCGGAATTTTACAGTAATAGTTTCTAAAAATAATTATTCCTTTGATCTGGGTTTTTAAGTCCTCTCATAACGAGAGATGTTTTCTAATTAATTTCCAGAAAATGAGAAAGGTGTATTTCAAAAAATTAAAATTATTTGAGAAAAATTTAAAATCGTGAACACAAATTTAATTTTCTTCAGAAATATATCATGAAATTTTATTGCGAATTTGGTAATTTGCTAGCCAAATTTGTTAAGTTTATAAATCAAATTCTGATTTTAATAAATTTTAATAATTCTTTGATTTAATCATTACAAAAAATAACAATTAACTTTTCTAAAACTGTAGAAATTTGTTTTTATAGGTAATGATTAAAAACAAATATATTAATGTAAAATGAAATATCAATCCAGTCTTACCTTTTGGAATATTTAATAATAGTTCGATTAACGAATTAGCAATGGCTTGGCTGGATATTGTAACAAGATTTAATAAAAAATAATTGCTGCGATATTTCGATTTTTCTTAGAACAATTATCGTAATTTCAAATGAAAAGTAATTCATTGACGTGCTTTGTAAATGGAAAAAAGTTAAGTGTTTTGAAGGGTTTCAATACTGCCTTGATTGTTTTTTTTCAATTAACCACTTCACATATGTTTACGTTTAATTTTTAATGTACTTTTAATTATTTCCTACATTACTGAATATTTTTAAAAATAAACTATTATTTGACGAAAAAATATTTCAGAAAAGTTCAATGGATTTTTAAATAAATGCATTTTTACAAAATGCTGAATTCTTCAGTTTACAAAATATTTGAAGACAAATCTTATAATATAAATATCATTCTCAGCTCTTTTGCTATGGATTAGTTACATTTTAAAGCATATTAGTCAAGTAGTTAGGGACATTATTTTTACTTATTGATAAAAACAAATAATTATTTATTCATAGAATGTTGAAAATGTTTACTAATTTTCAGCAATTTTAGCATTTTTTGTTACTTAACGATTTCAAATGAGATTTGTAAAAATTTACGCCAACATAGAGTGGGAGAATTATTAACAAACATTACATGAATAATATTAAATTATTTTTGTTTTAATTTTTCGATGTGTATGTGTCATTTAAAAGAATTTGGATGAGTTTATTTAATCATAGGTAAATAAAATTTTCTTTGTTTGTAAGTTAGAAAACGCATTAAGCACACAATTATGTATTTATTTAAAAATTTTCAGACACAAAGTTTGCTTTTTTTATTAGCTTTTATATTACGATACTTGTTTACGTAAGAAATATGACGTGCTGCATAAATACTTACCTAACAAAATACAGTGAAACTCTTGAATTAGCAATTTGAACAATGAATCGTTTCAATTTTAAAAAATATGAAAATATTTAATTATAAATGTAGCGTTGGAAAACATTTGATACGTGTGAAATCTAATTCATTAGTTTTAAAATAAAAGAAAATTGTTTCAAAATACACTTTGCTTCAAATTACTTAGTCATTAAATTAGGAGCTATATTTATTTTCTTTAAATTTCAAGAAATATTATATATTATTAGAGATTATTAATTATTGTCTGCATTATTATAATCATTACTAAATAATTAAATTTGTTCTACATAATGAAACTTCAAAAAATAATAGATAGTTTAAAAGAAATAATAAAGCAAATTATATTAGATGTAGAGTTTGACTAACTTCTAGCGTATAATTACTGACTTTGTTTATATTATTAAATACTGAAGTATTTTTAAATATATTTTGAAGCTTTCGAGGGTATGAAATTTCTAAGTTACTATCTAGTTTCAAACACAAAACAGAACTCTTTTATCTCTACTCATTTAATTTCTTTTCCATTCAAAATGACGAATTGAAAATTTTTATAAATTACTCTCTTGTCAGTAGATAACAATTATTTTTGTCTCGTGTATCCTCATTTTGCCATACAACCACTACTACTTCACTTATTTAACTCATCAATTCCCCCTAGCGGAATTCATGGAAACTCATTTCTCATTTTAAAACTGTAGTTCCTATCACTGATTAAACTTCTGTATATTCGATGGTTCTTTTAAAACAATGGAGAATTGCTTTAGATTTATGCAGGAGCACGTTTTGTAATCGCTAGATTTTCATCGCGTTTATTGATTTCAATCTGAATTTTGCTTACCAATTTCCTGAAAGTTTTAAATTTTCAGTTAGCATATGAATATGTGTGTGGCTATGTTAAATAGAAATACAAATACATAGTTTTAATTTTATGGTGTTATTTTCTCCACACTAATATTTCTTACAGTTCTTATTAGTCATTTCATTGTTAAGATAATCTTAGGCATTTATAACAAAAGAAATAATTATAATAACATTTTTATATTGTTTTAAGTTGGTTTGATAAGAGAGAGACAAAATATAAATATATATCAAATAATGTGCGTTAAGTTATTTTGGCATAATAGTACAATCCATACATATTTAAATAAAAAATATTTATTTATTAGTTACCTGGAACAAAGTTATTAATATATTTTTAAAAAGTTCATGGATTCTTAAGCAATGAAGAATATCAAAAAAATCATACATACTACCTTTTTGAGAAATACTTAAAAAAAGGATAAAATTATCAACAAGTTTGAAAATAAAATCAAGACAAAAATTGTGATATAAATGGAAAAATTATATGTGTATGCGATGTAAAGCTTATATAAAAAAAATTCCAACTAAGCCGTTTTTTTAAAATAAAGTATTAAAATTAGAAGAAAAAACTTGTTTAACTAATAAAAACAGTGAAAAATGGTTTGTAAAAAACTATTTTTTAAGTAAGATTTCATTTCAATCTTTTTTTAAATGCTTCTATTTGTTTATTTATTCATAATTACATTTATTCGGAGATTAACTATCAATCTGAAGATGCTTACGTTTTTAGAAATATATAAGCATTTACAAATATCATTTACTAGTAGAAAATTGATGCATTGAGAGATTTGTCAAGAACTACTGAAATACTTTCAGATAATATTCAAAAACTGATACTTTTAACTTGTACTTGTTATAAAAAACGGGTAATAGAACTAAATGTTGGAATGCTGATTGGCATTGTAGATTAAATTTATTTTTGAATGACTGATTATTTTTGTTAGTTAATTCAATCTGTTAGGATTTGCTCATACATGGACAAGATTCAAATACTTCTAATAATTACTAATATTGATATTACTAAAGAGAAAATGAATTTGAATTGTTTTTATAATGTAAATATAATGTAAAATAATGTTTTTATAATGTATTTAAAATTTGCGCTTGTTAGAAAATAGTATAATGTTATGCTTAATTTTAATTTGTTGCGTCAAAAATATAAAAAGATTATTTTTTTCTCCCCATATTATCTGTATTCGGATAACTGTTGACGAGATTTAATATGTTGCTGATATCCGTTTCATGATGTATATAAAAATTATTTTTCGTATTTCTTACAAAAATATCTTTCCCAGAAAAATATTAATACCGTAATATAAACCAAACTTTTATTTCTTTCAAATCTAACGAGCAAACATAAATTGAATTTCTTTCGCATCTAAAGAAATAAATCGCTTGCATTTATGAGATCGAAATAGCTTTTCTATACTAATTCCAAATTTTATTTTATTTATCTCATTAAACATTCGATAACATGAGTAGTATTACTAAATCTCATGCAATGTGTGAAAGGGAAATATAAGAACTTAAAACCGAAGCATGACTTAGAACGCTAGAAAGAAAAAAAAGTCGTGCATATTCGAAAGCAACTACGAAACAGACATGATTTGTGGAATAAGTTCAAAAATAAATCGCAGCACTTAAAAATTCGAGGGAAAATAATCTCCACGGAAATTTGTTGGGGAAATGTTTTGCTGATTAATATTTTTGATGTTTCTGAAAGGAAATTGATACGCTTAGTAAGCAGTGATTCGTAAATTAAATTAATAACTGTTTTTATTTCTCTGCTAAAAGCATTTCTTCAAGTAAAGCACCGAAATCTTTTGGTAGAACTCATGTAACAATAAAAAAAGAATTGCAAAAATATATAATTAATATCAAAAATAAATCTTATATAATCAGTAATCCTTATTAAAGTCTGTAAATAGTTCAGATATTTGTAAGGTTTTATTAATATATTTCATTTTTTATTGTTTATTTGTTTGTTATTTGATTACACTTCATACTTAATGATCTAATTTCGTATATGTCACAGCTGTAGATAAATTTATCATTTTATGTTTAAATGCAAATGAATAGAATAAATGTGCATATAACAGTTATTGATGGTTTAAATTTGAATATTATCAATATTCAAATTTTACTTCCAACTAAAGCTGCATAATAACTTACAAATTGTGATGTTATTGTTCAAAACATTAGTTTCCGTGTATCATATACATCTATATTTTTTTTAAATATATCATTTTAAAAATGCCTTTAAAAAGTCTACATTTCGAAACTTAAATTACTAAAAACATGTTTTCCCTGCTGAATTCTATCCCTATTTTAAATTAATATTTAGATCAGATATGTATTCTTAAATCATTATTAGAAGTGAAAGGAAATTCTATTATGTGCATTGTCAATTCAGTCAGTATCGTTGTGCTGTTTACATTTTCCATATCTATATTTCCATTATTTGTAAATCATAAACACGCTTATATATAAAAGTGGCCAAAATGACATATTTTTATATTTATGTTAATTATAAATAACTGAAATTTACTTTGATTTGTGCATTCTCAAAACTTCACTGTCAAAAAGAGTGCTTAAAAACAAATAATGTGATCGACTAAATATATACATATATGTAGTTCTTAATAATCTATTCTATAAAGACAGAAAGTACTTGTACATAAAGATAAAAGAATCATACAGATATATTGGTAACTTATAAAAATATGGATGCTTCAGTATATAATAAAGAATACTCATTGAGAACAGCGAATAATTTTAATTAAGTATAGTTTAGCCAGTTTTGTGGCTAGCTATACATATAATTTTAAAAGGTTTTTATTTTTGTATTATGTTACGCTATACAGAGTTTTTTCAGATATAAATAATTTTTATAAATTTAATTTATATTTATAAAGTCATAGTTAATATGTATTTCTCCCAAAAAATATTACTTAGTGTTGAAAAAAGGAGGAACTTCAATATTTCTTCATCATTTTATTTTTATAATGTTTATTATTCAGTACCTTAGATAAAGGCTGGAATTATATAATAAAAAACGTCAATTTTGAGGTAACTAATAATACGTGAGTGAATCAGCTTTTTAATGCTATTAACCATTCTGTATTAACTATTCTGTTCATAAGTTCATAGCATCTTTAAGAAAATTATAGTAAAAAATAATAATTAACTCTAAAAACAATATTTGTTACTTAGATAATTTCTTATTTAACTGGCAGAGAAAATTTAATGAGAATATTAGTCGAATACCCTGTCAATTTGTATTTATTATTTAGAGGTAAATATTTCAGAATAGTACATAGAAAGCCTTTCAGTTTAAGATTAAAAATTTTTTTTAGAATTTTATACCTTTTAAGAAAATAAATGTATTATTATAAACATTATATAAAGCTTTAATAATATATTACGAAAAAACTTTTGTAATAAAATATAATAACTATTTCATACAAATATACATTTTAAATAATGTAATTCATAGTTAACAGACTTAGATATAGTTTTAGTATTAGTTTATATTTTAGATATAGTTTTAGTATTAGTTTATATAATATTTTGTTAGGCTTTCTAAGAAGTATAGAGCGAGATAATATAAAATAAAAGTGATCTGCACAATTACGAGGTATTTTGTTTATCTCCGCGTCTGTGCTTCCCATTATTTTCTGCAAATTAAAATATTTCTACATATGTCTTCTTTATTAAGCATTGTAAAATTTATATGTTAGAAAAACCTTTAATATACTCTAAAATAAGCGTGTTTTCAAAAAAAAAAGTAATAAATATCTTTAAAACAAACGAAAATTTATTTTTTGTTGTTCTCTTTCTTCGTAAGAACGTGCATTTTTAATGAAACAGATTAATCAACAACGGTTATGTGTTAAAAATTTTAGAAAAAATAAAATGCACTCAGTGACAAACAAGCAATAATGTGTAATGCTCTGTTTCTCTTTTTTAATTAAAAAAAATGAAGTATGTGCCTTTTTTTTAAAAAAAATCCGTGATAAGAAGATTTTCGTTAAACTGTCCTCAGAAACTAATAGATCAAGCATTTTCACTTCATGATGATAATATATTTTAAGAAAGAAGTTAACAAAAACGTTTTAGCAGTGATGTATTTATTGATTTCTTTATGGAAGCTTACATATGAAATACCTAAGCAAAGCGTGATTAAAATCCACACTGCATAAAATAAATACTTTTTTAACAGCTTTTCCAAACACTACTCACACAATTTTATACTCATTTAAAATTAAAAGTAAAAATATTTCTTTCCATAAAATCTTAAAACACCTTTTTTAGCAAAGTATCTCATTTTACTTTATACTGCTTGAAGACTAGGAAACAAATTGTAATCCATTTTGCAAAAATAATTATTACAAACTTGGAGGTGTAATATGAGATTCCACTTAGGCATAAACAAACTGTTCCGTTGAGGAAAAAAAGTTAAAAACAAGCAAGTAAAACAACAGCATCAAGAAACAATTTTCAATTGGTGTAAACTGCCAATCGGCGCTTGCATTCAGCCCAATTACTCTAAAACACAAGGAAAACCATTTTCGACTCATGTTGACTACATTTATCTTTTGTATGTGATAAAACTCTAGTAAAACTTATAATTTATTCCACTATTTAAAACTTACATGAAAAGTTTCTTTGCTTACTATTTACGGTTATGAAATATGTCATGTAAAAATTTTCCACAAATTTTTATTAGTATTGAAGTATATTCTTCAAGAGTCTCTCAACTGCAAAGGAATATTTTGTTCGTATATGGTAAAGAAAAATACCTTACACAAGCGAATATCGCATTACAAAAAAAATGTTCTTTTTTCATAAACATGAATACAAATGGATGGATTTATTTGTCGCAAAATATGTCACTTAAAAGTTACTTTTATTTATTCGATGTCAATAAATAACAGTGAGCAAATCTCATACAGATTGTTGTCTAAGTTTTTCAAAAGTTTGTACAGAAACCTATTTTACGCAAGAAAAATCTAACTTTATAAAGCTATTTTATAGAAATTTGTTTTCATAAATCTTAGACTGTCGACAGTTATGACCAGCTTTTCAAATATTCCCGTCAAGTATAATAAATTTCCAAGCATTCTTCGAACTTTATTATTTAAACCAAAGTAAAATTTGATTTTGATGAAAAAAAATCAAAAATGGCAAAATAACCATTTTTCCTATATTCTTAACTTTCTTTCTGTAGAAACCACTCTTGCCTCAAGGTAATCTTGAGATCCTTGATGGTCATAGGAGCTGGTCTTTGAATTGCAATTGAGCGTCTAAAGACGTTCTATATGTGTTAGATGGAATTAAGGTCAGGGACATCGCAGGTCACTCCAATCATTGAATATACATCAATTGGAGGTGTTCGTTCTCCAACTGAATCCGTGTTTGTGTGCTTTATCGTCCATTAAGAGGAAATTTGGTCCATACGCGCGGAGGAAAAGTGTGCCTTAGGGTGCATGGATCTCGACTCTGTTCTCCTGACCAATCAGAATACTTCTGTCGAACACATAAAGCCTACCCAGACCATCAGACCCCCTCGACCATAGTAGTCGTTTTCGACAATGTTTGAAGACCGATATTGACTCCCGGGTATAACTATTTTCATATAAGCATTAATTAACTTTTAAAAAAAACAGAAAAAGAAAAGCTGTTAATGTAGTTCATAGTTACAACGGACAATATAAACAGCTGTAAATAATTAGCTGTGAAATGAGATGTAACGCTTCATTATGCACAAAATGTAAGCTTTAAAAAGTATAGTAATGACTTCAAATGATATAATCTTTGAAGAATCAAGCGCCTACACATATATATAGTAGAACCTAGTTAATTTGGGTTAGTTGAATTTCTTGGTCGTCCGGACTAAAAATTATTTATAAAATAAAAGCCGGGAACACAACTAAAAACTCTGTGTAGTAAAAAAACATTTAAAGTTATTTTGGGATAAGACAAAGCAAGATAGTAAATAACTGCACAATAGAGAATTCAAATTAATACATTATTTACGCGGTATGTATTCTGTAGAAAGAAATTACTAAAAATATGGCGCTTCTGCGTTTATTAATTATGAATGTTTTTAACGGCCGTCCGGATTAAGCAATTTCCGGTTTCATGGGGTCCATATTAATAAGGATTTACTGTATATATATTTACATTCGCATTAAATCGGGAAAATAAACCGCCTAGGGCTTTTGACTGGCTTGCTTTTATTAATTATGAAATTTTTTATTGGTTATTCGGATTAAATAACGTTCCTTTTTATGGCGCCCGTTTTAATGAGAGTTTTACTGTGTTTGTATTCATATATAAAATGAAATGTATTATTGTTGACACTAGTACTCTTAACTTTCACTTGTAATTAAAATTAATGCCATTTTTGTAACTTAAATAATATGATATAAATGTAAAATAAAAACAACAGATAACAAGTAATGTGGTTTTTTAACTTCCTATGCAAAAATGAACTTTTAAAATTTCATAAATACAATCTAATATTTTATTTTGAAGACAAACAAGAAAGTATCCCACTTTATACAAGTAATATATTTGTCCAACATTTTATTTATTTATGGTAAAATTTCAGTGATGTTCTAGGAAGTGGAAACTAAAAAACGTATTTGGCAGTTTGAAGTTACTTTGAGATACATATATATTAAATTTACCATCTAGTAAAAATATTGAACTATTAATTGTAAGATATGTTCAATTGAATTCTTTAAAAGCTTTAATTTTCTTTGCAATAGACTGAACTCAAACTTCTCAAACTTTCATATTTACTATTTTTTTTAATATGAAACTTTCCTTCATTGTTTTTCTTCCAGTTTTAATTATGATCATTTGCTTCTTGTAGTCTAATTCGAGAGAGAAATAATAATTTTCGTTTTTGTTTATAAACAAACTTTTACAATAATTTGCATAGTATATTTTTTGGGTAGAGCATTTTTTTAAATATGTTTTTACCTCAGATTTTTCAATAATAGAGTTACAAGTAAATATAAAAATAATTTCAATACAAATAAATTAGAAGGTAAGACGTAGAGCATAATACATTTAGACCATTTTTTAGAATTTGACAGTAAATACAAAATTGATGTAAAAATTTAAATATTTTAAACAACCATAACTATTCTAAAATTATTTACAATATTATTGTAACTAAGTCTTATATATAAATGATTTTTTGTAGAATTTAAAACGTAATAGTTAAGACACAATTAACTCAAACAATTAAATATGTTAAAAGAAATATCATACTAGCCTGAATATAATGCGATTTTTTTTGGGCTGATTATTTCTCGTTAAAAAAATTGACGTTTTTTTAATGTTATTGCCATGAATGCAACAGTGAATATTGCTATAAAAATGCTGTGTTACTTATTATATATATATATATATATATATATATATATATATATATATATATATATATATATATATATATATCAATAAATCCTTACCGAGATGAATTTTCTTCTTTAAATTCTAAAAATTGACTAAATCGCATAAATTTCTAAATATCTTTATTCCATGTTACTTGAACTACGTTATATTTTAAAAATATTTTTTTGTCTAAATGATTCCATTTTTTGATAGTTTACATTTCGAATTACAAGAAGTATAAAAAATAATTTTCTCATTAAAACTGTAAGCAGTATCAAAATTTTAAAATAGCTTTTCTTCGATTGTACTAAGCTGCATGATGAGTATCAAATGTTTGTATAAGTAATGACAGCAAATTCTTGTTTGCCGAGTTAATCCAGAATTCTAAATTCAAATGGATCTGACAGCAGTAATTCTCAATCTAAGTAATTATTAAACAGGAGTTTTGGAAATAATCCATTACTCGAATGAACTGAAATGAACCAACAACATTTATTAAAACTCGAGGGAGAAATTAAATATTGAATAATCCTAAAACTGTAAGCATGTTTGAAGTTGTTTTAATATTAATGATTACCTTTTTTTATTTCAATGTGTGTCTCTCTCCAGAATGTATGTCTTACGTTCTCTCTGTCCCTTATTTCTAAAGAGAAAAGCTGTATTTCATTTATTTAAAATAAATGTATGTTTTTTCGTATCAAATATTACTTACATACAAATCTTTAAAAAAAATTTTAATAAGTTTTAAAGATTTTGCTGTTTTGTGCGATACTTAAACACATATTTATATTCTGTCAAAATTTTCCTTCCATCTAAAATGCAATGATAATTTATTGCATGATGTTTATCCATTTTTATTTAGTTTTATCAAGCAATTGTGCCATACTTATACTTAGTTTGGATTATCAAAAAGTAAAATCAATACTTTCAAAATTATCATAAAAAAATTACAAAATATTTATCGCTTATATCGTGCGCAAATAATGAATAGTATAATGATTAAGGTAATTTTTGCTATGTAAGTAATGAACTTTATGTAATAGTTTAAATATTATTACTGAATTATATTTACTTTAACTTTAAAATAATTTCGCTTCTTTTTTTCGGTGCAATCAAATACTTCATAATAATACGGAGAAACCAATTTATTTATTTTGA
Source organism: Trichonephila clavipes (assembly GCA_019973935.1). Classification (NCBI taxonomy): domain Eukaryota; kingdom Metazoa; phylum Arthropoda; class Arachnida; order Araneae; family Nephilidae; genus Trichonephila; species Trichonephila clavipes. The sequence goes on along the minus strand of BMAU01011883.1, from coordinate 462,198 downwards.
AATTCTTCGCATGATGTAACATGGATATTGTTTTATAAATACAATTATCAGCTCAAGTTTATTAATAAGATTATTAAAAATAATTCTTATTATTAAGATTATATTGAAAATAATTCTTATTATTAAGATCATATTGAAAATAATTTTTATTATTAAGATTATATTGAAAATAATTCTTATTATTAAGATTATATTGAAAATAATTTTTATTATTAAGATTATATTGAAAATATTTATTATTAAGATTGTTAAAAATAATTCTTATTAAGATTATTTAAGATAATTATTTACTAAAATTATTAAAAATAGTTCTTATTGTTAAAACTACATGTAAAATTTTTGTTATTCAACTAGATTTTTATTATTGTTCATATTCAAAAGAGTTGTTTCTATTGCTACATTTACAATCTTAGCGTTTTTTTTTAAAAAAAAAGTTTAAATGCATTTCATAAAATTAAATATGAGTTACTAGTACTTTAATTTATAATACTGCCTTTACATCTTATGTTCAGGAAGTTTATAATATTAAAAAGAGCATTATGTTTAGTAAAATATTTTGATTCTCTACCAATAGAAGAACCACAAAAATTGTATGATTAATTTAGAGTCGTTTCGATACGTATTTATTTTAACTAAATAATGTCAAATTGCATTAATAAAAGAACTAATATACTCGAAAGACAATAAAGACATAATCAAATATTACCTGCTGTATAACATTCTATAAATCACACTGCTTTTTATATAGTGGCTACTTTTTACTTCGAGTTATTTGATCAATGTGAGAAAAATATGAAAATTGTAATGTAACATGTTTGGATGCTTGCAAATAATGTTAATGCTACCTAACAATATATTGATGCATCCGTATCACATTTAACAATAATTTGCATCCGTTTAACTCAAAATCTCATTATGTATAGCTCCTCCGTTTCCAATCCCGGCACTAAATTCAAAGGATTCCTCCTTTATTGCCGTTGGTTGGAATGCTTCTACGTGATAAAGTGACCAATGGTCGATGATCAAATAATTCGGATTGTTCGTCTTCATAGACTTGTTTGGTTGGGCCAATTGAAAACGACCCTGTTTCATCACGTTTTATAATTGAAATCCAATTGATTTCAAATGTATTAAATTGCATACAATCTCTTCGGTGGTTTTTTGTATTAAGGAAGTATCTTGATTATTTATCAAGCATAATTTTTAGCTGATTTAATTTTGCAAAATTATGATTTTTTTAATTAGATTTGTATCAAATTCTAATTGGTGTTTTATCTAATTATTTAAGTTTTTTGTACTCTGAGGAGTCACTTTAAATTTTACTATAAACTTAAATGAATTGTTCAAATCAAACTGCTTCTTCATTCAGCTTCCCTTTCCTTTGTCATAAACTCATGGTTCGAGTCCTGGAGAAACTGAAGACCCGTATGAAATGGGAGTTGATGAACGTTAAATCTGTCGAGTTCAAAGTTTTCTAGTTGGTGTGGTGTGGAAACTTGGAAAAGGAGGTGCCGACTTACGTATCATCTTCGTCACTACGAGGTCCGTTGCCAATGGGCACTCGCGTTATTGTATAGAATGACGTTAATATACCCTCACTCACATAATCATCTTCAATTGCTTTTTCTTTTATACATATAGATATAAGAAATATATTTATAAAATAATATATTTTTTTAATTTTTAAATAACATAACAACTTTGGTTTTTATTTATTCTTGTGTGACAGAACTGATTTAAAAATTCATCTCATTTCTTTGATTCGTAAATCATTATTCATCGTGGTTATGAACTAAAATTCCAACTGTATGAGAATGAATATTTCGTTGCATTTCAAGATTTGTTTACCCCCCCCCTAAGAATTAGTGGAATAATTAAAAACTGTTTAACACTCTAAGCCAGCATTTTAACTTTTCCATTGCCCACAAATCTTTTACTTCGAAATCAAATGTACATTGTAGTAATTTTTTCGAAGCAAAAATTGTAAAATTTCTTTAGCAGTAAAAATGACAGTCATTTCTTAAAACTATATTTCTATCGACATTAGATTTTGTATTATTGTTCATTCTAACGATTAGCCTATGATTCAGATGTTGGATGTTGCCATAGATAATTTATTAAAATATTTGAAATAATATTCGATAAATAATTAATCATTGAGTTCTTGAAATATAGAAATATTCAAGAGTAAAAAAAAAGAATCAAATTAATCATTTCTTCAAATTTTAAATGAAATTATTCCCAAAAAAGATAAAAGACTTATAAGGTCAAAAAATACAGAAGACTAAATTAAGCAAGTATTATGAACTTCAGCAAAAAATAGCGAGCAGGGTTGGTAATGGTTGTTTCCGGAAATGTGGTCAAAACTGCACTCATGAAATAACTTCACCATTAGCTAATTAGAAGGTACTATTCATTACATAAAAGGGAACAACTTAGCTTTGTATTTTACAGTTACAACCCTTCTAAATATACCTCAAGAACAATTTTGGAATAGAGTTTGAACCAAAAAGAATGGTCATCCTTGAGACCAAATATTATCTTCGTGAAATATTATAGGTTATAAAATTAATTGTGTGATAAAATGCTTGACATGAGGATTTTCATATTCAGTTGTAAAATAATAATTACATCCGAATTCCTTAAATCATTATCTAAAATTAAATTATGCTTATTTTGTAATCAAATAATTTTGATCTAAATTGAAAATTATACCACTGATATATGCTGGAAAAACCATATATTTATAATGTGAATATTTCAAAATTTGAATGTCTCTGAAAATATGATATAATTTTTTAAAAAAAAACAAGTGTTAATTCCAGTAATGCAATAAATTCCAAAGTTTGAATTATAATTTGGTATTAAATGCTTGAAAATTAAGCTAGTATATCGACTTTGGTGTATACATTGTCATCTTCATAATTAGCATAATCAACATATCAATAAGAAATTTGTGTTTATAACGAAGACAAAAAAAATGTGTTAAGCCAATGGTCAAATAATATCGATACTTCTTTAATAAACTTCATGCTGATAAATTAACTAAATTATTTTTAATATAGAATAAAAAAAATTTATAAAATAAAGTAATTACATTTAAAGAAAATATTATTTAAAAACACTTTATTTTTAAACATATATTAACACAGGAGTGGGACCATGGATGAATTGTTTATTATGATCGCATTTCAAAGTCTGTACGAGAGCTATTGCCGATGGACCTCTTAACTTTAACCCATGTTCGAGGGACGAACTGAACTGACACTGAACTGTCCAAACTTCTATAGCACGTAAATGGGAAGATGTTAAACCTCGGTAGATTTAACGTGCTTTAATTCCTCTACACGACGGATCTTTAGTGTTCACTGGAACTCAAGCCCACGACTCGACAGAAACAATTGTGGTCACAAGTTCGTGACTATGACCACTTAGCTACAACAACTATTTATGGAACAGCTATGATACTTTCCCGTTATCTATTTTTGGGGGGTTAAATATAATCTGAAACCTATCTCATGAAGAAGAATTAATAAAGGTTGCGATAACGGTATAAATACATTCCAGTGAAAAGTTGCCAAATTCAAAAAGTTGCCAAAAGGTAACAGTATAATAATTATACCAAGGTATCAGAATAAAATATATGAAAAAAAGCATGTAACTCATTCTCATAATTTTATTTTTGAAGAAAAATATTATGAATTTCACACATTTTTTGTCATAAGTTTATATAAAAGGCATGAAAGTAATTATTTAAATTAGGTTTTTCAATTTTTGTGAGACATAAATTTATCTCACACAATAATTTCATCAATTAATATAAAGTAGGATTAAGAAAACGAATATAATTTGGGATAACTTTCACCTTAAAGTTTCCTTAAAAGGACTATGTTAGATGTCATGAAGTTATGACTTCTCCAAAATAGATGTGCGGAAAATTTCCTACCGCTTGAGCCGAGACTCTGGCTACTAGAATTGCATAAATAGGTTTCAAAGCTGTGTATTTTGAATTACACTTTATTAAATCCTTTAATTAACAGAGAGAGAGAGATTCTTATTTCCAAATACCTCTAATTAGTTACAAAATACCACTTAAAAACTTATTTACCCTCTATTACACATATATTGACTGGAATAAATGTGATTGTTAGCTACGCATTATGCAGCATTACCTTCTTTTATTAAATATTTAAAGATTTAATAATAGGAATATAAATCCTTTTCCGGAAGCACTTAATAAGCACTTAATTTTGTAATCTACGAAATATACAAAGTGTCTATGAATTGTATGCTTTTTTGTAGAATTATCATTTGAGGATTAATAATTCTTGAAATTATAAAAAGATGTACATATTTTATGAAAAGTACATCATCTTCACTATTTTACTCGTAAATATACTTACAAAATATTGTTACTTAAAAAATATTAATCTGAATAATGTGAAATCTGAGAAAAGTGTGGACTTAAACGTGATTCTGGCAAAAAAAGGGAGATGGCAATATCAATATTGCCAACTCTTATGTTTAGCGTTCATAAAATTATATCTTAATTTGGGCAGAATGTTAAATATCTTGTGTGATGTACAATGATAAAATATTTCTTACTCATAGTATTTATTACACATAGTCTAATAAAACGTACCTATAGAGTTCATAAATATTTAAAGTTCAACAATTTTAATAAAAGTCATTTTGAAAAAGAAAAGATATACACTGAATAATCCGTAAGCTTGTATAGATTCACGAATTGTAAATTAAATTTCTTAAATAATACGGCTAAAAAAACATGGTTCATTATACTCCACAGATACGTACTTAATATCTATGTAAAGTATCCTATCAAATAGGCTGAATACGTAAGTATTTTTAAACTGTGTATACGTATCATTTAATTTTTTTTCTTTTATATGCTACAACACTATTTTACGCACAACAATTTATTATCTCCATTATTCTCAATTAATAATTTTATAGAGTGAAAAACCGGTTTCGGGGCTTTTTAAGAAATTTTGTAAATTATTTTCGATTTTTATAGAATCATTTTTATTCACGAATCATTTTTATTACCACAGTAATTATATTAAGTAAGAAATATATATTTTTACATGGTTATTTTAGCTCAGATAATTAATTTTAAAAACTCTGCGAAAATTTAGGTTTTAAAAATTTGAATATATTTTCAATACAATATAAAATGCGAGAAACTTTTGTCGTTATTAAAAATTTGTTAAAAAAGTGCATAAGATTATTAATAAACTCAAAAAAATAATTCTGTAAAATAATGAAAAACTAATTTACTATTTTAACTAATAAATGTTTTTAAAAAATGCTTGATAAAATCCGTCTCTGTCTCCTTTAAATTGTGTTTATAAAAGGGATTTTGATAATTTGTTTTTGTTTAAAACAATAACTATTCCTTGGTAAGAATAAATTATTCATAAAAGCATTTGTATAATTGTTATATATTTTATAAAGATCATAACGTTGTTTTTCATGAGGAAAGAGTTTTTCAAGCAGTGCAGGATTAAATATTAATCAAATTGAAATTTGTTAATTATTTTTATTATATAAAAATTGAAGATCTTTATTCAAACCTTAAGACAATAAAGTTTTTTTCAAAATATAGATTAAGGTCTGTATTGTTTCACTTATGCTGTGATAATTATGAGAGAAAATAAAAAAATATTTATGCAAAAAGAAATGGTAATCAGAGAAGCAAAAAAAATGTTTTCAATATAAAATTTAAATTTATATGCAGGTTATTATCGTTCACAAAAAGAATAAAATGATTGCTTTATGTACTGATGTATGTAAATAAGCATTTTTACTAAGTCTTTTAGCACATAAATATATTAATTAAGTATAACATTAAATATATTTGTCTCGGCAGTCTTAGATGGATTTCAATCATTTATTCATTTTCTTAACAAAAATTCATCAAATTCATTTTCATTTATTTATACTTATCTAGCTACCATTTCCCCCTTATTCATCTCCAATCCAACTTGCTTAGAACATTATTAGATATTACGTGCATGCCCTGCCACCACTGCTTTCATAAGACAAACTGTGGCAAATGGCTCCCAGGGAGGGAAAAATTAACCCTTCAGGACACCATCCGTTGACCTCGTAGACTATTTATCCAGACGTATTGTTTCGTGAATCTCATTTATGGTGATACTACTACTTACAAAGCTGATGTTGATCTCACACTGGGCTACGCGAATATCATTTCAAAATTTACGCTTTTTTTTTTTTTTTTTTTTTGTAGTCTCTCTCTGTTTTCCAAGTTTTCCCCTTTTTGACCATTTTTCATTGGTGCAGATTTAATGCCAAGCAGTGTATAAGATATTTTATCACGTAGAATAGTATGAGAATATAGTATCGCCACGTACAATATATATATCAAATTCCAAGTCTGTAAGTCTAATAGCTCAAAAGTACGCCTTTGCAGCTCTTTTCGAGATTCTATTTCTACAAAACTCGTTCTTAGCAGATCTCTACGCAACAAAAGATACATTCTTACCAAATTCCACATCTGTAGGTCTTATGGTCCAAAACCGTTTTACTATAAGGCCTCCCCAGTTTGGGGGGGAGGAAGAGGGGGCGTCAATCATCGAAAATACCATTCTGAGTGAATCTCTAATAAAAAAGAATATCTTTGCCAAATTTCTAAACAGTAGGTCTAATAGTTCCGGAGATTTTGTGAGCCGCTTTTCTTCTAAACATATATATAATCATTTTAAATTCCAGCATATAACGCTCACTTATACTTTCACGCTGCACTTTTTAATTTTTAAATGTATTCGCCATATAATGCACACCTGCCTTTTTAAGAAAAAAAAACCCTGAAATGTACGTGAGCAATACTCTTATGTTTCTCCTAGACTTTTGAAAAAATAGTATACTACTAGAACAATAATTTAAGTTCATAAAGAATAGCATTTCTTTCTAATAAACTGTATTTTGATCTCTGTAGAGTTCTAATTCTTTTCTATGTTATTTTTTTATTTTTAAAGCTCTCCTTTTTATACGCGCATTCGTAAATATCGATCTTATTTTTGGTGTTAAAAGTGAGCGCTATGCGCCGGATTTTATAGTATACTTTATCAAAAGCGCGATTCCGTAATTTAAAGTACTTTATTGTGTAATTACATACACATGCAGTGTTAATTTTACTTATTTAGTTAGTTAAATTCGCCCTTAAAAATGTAAAAAAAAACATAACTTTAAATCACTTTTATCTTTTTGGAAATATTAATTAAAAAGCTCGAAAGCGTTTCTAAAAACACAACATATAGCAAAGATTAAATCCACTTAAACTAAATAGTCTAAATGTCGTAAGTGATTTTGAAATGCTGATCTGTATTCTAAAACCCGATTAAATACACTCGAAAATAGCAAACGCTTTCGTTCTCGGACAGTTAATCAATGACTGGAGGCTAATTAGGGGACCATAGCCCGAAACCGCTGCGGGTCGTCTCATTATGAACTTGACATGTGCCAAGCTAAACGACCAGCGAGTGCATCGGATCTAATTATAAACAGCTTGAAACAAGGAAAGATAGCATTTTTCAACTTTAAGAAGGTTGAGGAAGGTAAGAGAAATATTGTGGGATCCAAAAGTAACCATTGTTATACTTCCTAATTATATATTCTTGAATGGTCTTATTTCTCTGTGAACTATACTTAATTTTTTTTAATAAACGGTTCTCGAATAAGTTTAATATCAAGATCGTGTCAAAGACATGTGGGTATGGAAAGAGGAAATATTTGATTTTTCAGTGATTATTGAACTGATTGCATTCCTCGGTTGACATGCTATTGCGTCTTTGAAATGTCGATTATTAGGTTCTTTTACGAAATGTTTTCAGAAAAATGAATTTTGAGTTATGAATTTAAAACTGTCATGAAGCAGCCTCAATAAATCCAAAAGAAACGTCGCCTAATTAATTGTAAGGGATTGAAAGTAAAAAGGCAATTGAGCATTCTCGGAAAATCAAATTCTTAGCAATTTGAAGTTCACGAGCAAAGAATTTCAATCAATTATTTGAACAACACTGGCATTGGAAGAAACGTTGCCTAGTGGTTAATTTTAAAGCAGTTTTAATGTTATTATTTTAATGCAATTGTTTTTGTTAATATTAATATGGATAAAGAAGAGCTTTTAGTATATGATTTATACATAGAAAATGAGTTAAAATACACAATTCCGATATAAGTTCGATAATTGTACAGACCGAAGTGGTTGACAAAGAGATGAATCACATAATCTTAGCAAATATCAATCGTTCCGAGAACCAAGAACGAAGATTTCGCAGATCAACATGGTCGAGCTCAGTCAAGTTCAAATCAGTGTGGCAAAAAGAAATGGGCTGGAAATGGGATTAAAAAGGACGAGCTTTGAATGGGAGATAATGCGTCTCACACAGCAGAAAACATTCGTCCTCTAGTATGAGATAAATTGCATCACTCGCCCTACAGTCCTAACCTTTCCCCATCAAACCCATATTTTTCCTGTGGTAAGGAATGTCTTTTTAAAACAGATGAGTTAAGAAAAAGGTTGCTAAGGGTTTCTTGAAATAGGTTTTCGGGTACAACATATATATCAGTCAATTGTAATCATACGGAAAAATAGCCAAAGTAAAGTATTTTATAATGGTAATACGGAGTGTCACTGTGTTACTCATTCTATTCAAATATGTGCCAAATTTTTGAGTCAACTGCTATATGAGTTAATATTTCGGTAGAATAATGTCTTTCACTTGAATAATCATTCAGATTTCTATCATACGCGAAAATGGCAAATTTACAGTATAATTTCATTTACTGTACAAATGCATGTACTCTAATTCATTTCTAATAATTTTAACAAATTTTAAGTCTGAATTTTTTTCAAAATTTGTTTAATAATGAACAATAAATTCAAAACCTGATATTCAAATTTATGCAGTATCATAAAAAGTTTCAGATGAGTTATCAGTAATATTAGTCCAACACAAAATTCCTGTTCATATATAATGATTCCACACATATACTTATATGTACACAATATACTTTTGTCAAAAATTTAAAAACCCTTTCAAAAAATTTAAAATTTTATATGTATTTCAGGAAATATCTTAAAACAATACTGACAAATGATATTCAACGATACTTAATATAAACAAACTATCTATTTTAGGATATGTGATTGAATTTCGATATTCGAATGTTCTCTTCAAAATTATGTGTGTGTATCACATTATCTGAAAATAAAGGATCTAAAATACTTTAATAAGCAAATAAATTTTTTATAAATAAGAAAGTCATATTTATTAGACTGTATTGGAAGATAAAAGCCAAAGGTATAGACATATTTTACACTCCCTATAGCACTCACAAAAAAAAGAAAATAAAAACACATAAGAATAGATTAATATTTGAAAGCATACAGAAGTTTTATAAAATGTGCGCTTACATTTCAAAACAAAGTAATACTGTGAACTATATGTTTTTCGCTAAGGAAAAAAATACGTGATTTCCCAGTGACTTACCACGCTAAAGTTTTTGAGAAGAGTTTACTGGTTGAGAGTGATTCAAGTTGAGCTCCCAGATTTTATCAGGAAAATAAATCAGGGAATTTTACTGAAAGGAAATGCAACATTGCCTTTTCAGTATGGTAGCCAGCTTTCTACACTTACTTTTAAAACTTTTCACTCAATGTATATATATAGAAACATAAAAACACACACATATTCATAGGACAGTAATACTTTGCTATGAAAGCCGAGTTTAAAAATGAATACACATATATGAAAAGGGAATACTACGGTTTTTTCTTTGAAGTTTTCTTCTTTTGCCTTTAACAAATATGATTAAAATCGAATTTTTTTATAGATAAATACACATTGTTACCGAGATATATATTGAACTGTGATATACACATATTATATCGGTTGAAGCTATGTGTAACAATAATTTCTATTATTTATAAAAGGAATTTTAAATAGATTTTTTTCAATAGTTTTTACTATGCTGATAGATCATATTTTGTCTGTCATTTTGGCGTGCTGAGGGGCAAAGTAAAATAGCAGTGATTTATCAAAAATATACTTTATTTCCTCAACAACTAACAGCTAGAAACTAAGTTCGAATATATATATTCCCTACATCAGCGTGGAACTCTGGGTAGACAGAAGAAATACCACAAGACATTTCTTCCGACCATTGAAATTCAATATGAGGTACTAACAGTCAATGATAAGTAAGGATCAAGAATCCTATATTATCAGTAAGGATGATCTGATATGAATAATGATCCTCTGGTATTATGAAAGTCCACTACACCATTTTTATATTTGAATAACTTCCAAGAAAAATTAAATGTGTACGATACAACTCATTTTATTAAAGTTAATTCTCAAGAAAAACTATATTCATGTGTTAAAAATTACTGAGAGAGATAGAGACAGTAAAAGTATTTATTTTCCTTTAGTTATCGCCTTGATATATATTCCTTGCCATCCAAGACGCAATACCATGAAGAATAAGAAACATCAAATTCAACTTTATTGGGCAAATAACCTATGAGAAAAATGATAATTAACATTCTTATTCTATATTCAAAAGACAGAGATCTCAGTATTTTGTGTCGCCATCTTGATCGACAATAACTTTTATAACTTTCCCTGGCATTGAAAGAAAGAGTTTTCGAATGTATTAGGTAATGTTAATCCTTGCCATTATTTCTACACGCTGTCAAAATTCATCTGGTTTAAAAGTAGTGTATATTAGCCTAAAAAAAATTATTAATCTAATAGATCCTAATGAGCAATATATCAGGAGAAACATAGGGCCAAGACATCAGTGATGTCTGATGGGAAATGAAGAATTTTTTAACATTGTTGCCGCGTGTGATTTCGCGTGGTTCTGTTAAAACTGACATTGGGAATTCTTGAAAGTAACAGATTACAAAATTTTTAGAGACTGGTAATGCGTATGACAAGGATGAGTGAGTAAAATTCAATGGGACTGCAAGCCAAATCACTGGATAAAAAATCAATATGTTGATATGTATAAATCGAAATTCATGTAATTTTCCGCACCAGTGCGGTTGGATTTGGGTGAGAACATCGTGGTGTTGTAGAATGAATCATGTACATTTGTAATACCACTTGATGAAAAATGCACCAGAGTTATATTTATCGAGTAAAGACATTAAAAAATATAGATCTGTAGTAGAAAATGTTTTAAAAAGTATTTTGTATTAAAAATAAATTTGCAGAACTTAACAATTAAAAAATTTATTGAACCTGAATTTATACTATTTTATTCTATATTCGAAGCTCAGTGGCTGAGTGGTTAGTGCATCGCACTTCCACGCCACAAGTCCAAGGTTCAGACCCCGGGCTGGCCAAGGTTGTCTCGGCCTTTCATCCCTTCAGAGGGTCAATAAATGAGTACCAAGCTTGCTTGGAAACTTAATACTGAAGGTTTCACGTCAAAATGTCCACCTGATCCGAACATCTGATCATGCACCTCAGGGCCCAAGGTCACGTATACTGGGTTGGGTACAGTAGGCCTTGGCCTTCTTGGGCTGTTGCGCGCCACTGAGTTAAGTTATACTGTTTATTCATTCTAAGAGGAGAACCTTTGATGGAAATCAATCAAAAGATATAAAATTCAAAAGTAAATATTTAGGGAACTTCTAGCCAATCAAGTCAAAATTGCTACCAATACAAATAAAGTACGAGAAAAAATCAAAATCAAATAATTTATTATAATGACAACATTATTAATTGTTCATCAGCTTATAAATTCAAACTATAGACAAAAGCAACACTGAATTGATATCCATGGTATTTTCTCACCGTACTGTAATGACTTGATTTCTGATTAGTAAGAAAAATGAAAGAAAAAAAATAGTAATTCACTCAGAAAGAGTTTTAGCATATTTAAACTTATACTGATTTCCCTGTACTACTTCGCTTAGAAACACTTGTTAGTTTCTATGAACTATTCTTAATTTTAAAATGAGTCATTCTTGTAAAAATGCAAAACTTCTTTTCAAATTACATCCATAAATACTTTTATTATCAATGGCCCTTAAACCACATCTATTTTTTATCATTCACCTTAATCTCTTTTCAACTAGAGAAATATAAATCATAAAAACTACTCTTAAAGAAAAGAAAAGTAAAAAACTTCTTTTGATGCAATAAATCAATCTTATTACTTGAATTCAATCCCTTGGGATGAAGAAATATTTTGATACTATTTAGTTTTTCGTGCCGGCCTCTAGATATGCTAAATAATTCGCAATTAGAACTGACAAGCAGTGATAATCAGGCGGGCCGCAAGGTGGATGAAACTATTCTATTTGCCTTTCCCGCGCACCTTCGAATTAACGAATATTGATTTATTGGTCTTGGGGAATATCTGTAATCATAAGAGACGTCTTGTCAATAGTTCCCGTACTATTGTGTTTGATTTTGATTTTTACTAAAGGAATAGAGCGGTATTGCTGATTTCTGGATTTCGCTGTTGGTTTGTTACCGATGGCTTAATTTCTTATCGAAAACTGTTTTGGCAACACTTTCGATTATCGTCTGTTTCTTTCTCGTTAGTCAAGATGAATTGACTTGTATCCACATTTCTTTTGTATGAATATCAGAAAAGATTTTTTAATGCATTGTTAATAATCGATAACTTTATTATTGTGTAAATGTAAAGAACATTTTTTAACGAGATGTTTCTTTTTGTAATAGAAACGTTTGAAGTCGATTCCTGATTTGTGTCAAATTTACATAATTCTCGAATATTAGTTCGTATCTATTTTTTGTGGTCTCTTTGTAAAGCAATTCTTGGTATAATTTTTTTTCTCTTTCATTTTTTAACCTTAGAAAAGATTTAAAAAATGAAAGAGAAAAAGTTATACGCAGTGGTTTTTAAACTTTCGATCGCTGCGAACCCCCTTTATGTGTCAGGGTGATATCACAGACTCCCAAGATTTTGAGCGTCTTTCCCCGACTTAATATTCTTGATCAAAATATAAGTTCTAGTTTAGTTTCTTCATTGGGGGGATATTTAGTAATCTAGTCCAGTATGGCCCATCTTTCAATTTTTACACGAGGCCTTTCAGAGTCTGTAAAAGAAAGAAATCTCAACGTTATACGAGAAACTTCGCAGACCCTTTATAATGACGCTGTGGACCCCAAAGGGTTCTCGGGCCACAGTTTAAGAACCGGTGCTTCATAAGGCCACGGTAAAGATACTTACCAACAACTTAATTAATGCCCATGGGAAACTACGAGGGTGAGTCAGAAAGTAAGTTTCTCCTGTCGACTGTGGTCAGAGTTGTGTATGAAAGTCAGAACATAAAATGAGACATTAAAGATAAGACATAACTTTATTTTTCCACATAAGTACCAAGTTCATTGAGACATTTGTCATACCGCTTTATAGCTTTATAAGCTTCGTCCCCCTTCCAGAGAAAACTCAGGACCTTGCATACAGAAGAAGCGTTCACTTTTGAGTGGACTTTTTGGAGGGTGGAACTAGGGTGTCGCAGTGCCTACGCGATATTGTGATACCCTGTTCGAAATTGAAAGTGGTGGTTCGAAAAAAGGGGCCTGGGCTTCTCAGATCCGGCGTTCTGTTGTTGGATGACAATGCAAAGCCATACTCGGCGAAGGCAACGCAAAACCATATTGCAACTCTTGGTTGGGAGTGTCTACACTATCCGCCAGTCCTGATCTCGCACCAAGTGACTTTCATCTATTTCTGGCTTTGAAAAAGAATCTCTCCTTGAAGTCGCTTTGGAAGCAATGCCGAAGTAAAACGCCGTTAAACGCTTCTTCCATATGTAAAGCTCTGAATTTTTCCTAGAGGGCTTTTTGAAGCTTGTAAAGCGGTATGACAAATGTCTCAATGTACTTGGCACTTATGTGGAAAAATAAAGTGATGTCTTATCTTCAATGTCTCATTCTATGTTTTGACTTTCATACACAGCTCTGACCCCAGTCGACAGGGGAAATTTATTTTCCGACTCGCCTTCGCATTTTCCCCTCTAATGATTTGTGTTGTTAACACTTCGGTTTTCCCAACAATTGATATCTGGATTTTCAGTCGTAAAGGATGGCCTGTAAGTTTCCTGAGCTGCAAGAAAACTGTTACAGATGACGCATGATTGTCTAAAGTTGGTGACTGTATAACAACTTGACAAAAAACATATAGAAGTTTCCGTCTGTGCTCTACTAAAGCACACGAGAACAAGATATGTTTGTATAGCTTGCAATGCCCCATTATGTATCTAACTGTTTTATGAACTTTAACTTTTAAAAACTGCTTTGTTTAAGAGTTTTTCTACTCCCTGTTTCTTGAAATTTCCTGGAAAGTAATATGTATAAATTCTTAAATTTTTGAATACAAAATATTAGGTTCATTCAAATAAAACCCGGTCAGTGCGTCTAACTTTCCATTACACGTACGGTGGCACCACGTAACTGTATGTATGGTTGCACAATCTATCGGTAGAGATTTTGAAGCGCGTGCAACGTTTGACGTTTCATAGCGTCTGTGTGGTTTCACGCCGAAGAGAAGAGGGTCACACAAGCTATTAACATGCAAACGAGTGAGAAAGGATAAAATGGAGTGGTAACTGAATGGAGCTGTCTTTGAGTCATCTGCTACGTTATCATGAGGAAGAATACAGATTTCTCTCTCTCTCTCTCTGCCACAAATTGTCACTGGTGACGAAATATGGGATCACCACTTTGAGTCTGAAAGCAATCGTCAGAACAAGCAGTGTAAACGTGCGGTATCACCACCTCCAAAGAAATCAAAGGCTATGCACGCTAGTTCTGGTAAGGTCATGATGTTCTTTTTTTACCACAAAGACCCACTTCTTATTGAGTTTCTAGAACGGAGAACCACCATCAATGCCTAGCGTTATCAAGCCACTTTACATAACCTTAGACATCATGTCGAAACGCACAGATATGTTGTTCAAAAAGGCGTTATTTTCCTGCATTATAAATGTGCCGACAGTTTTGGAGACTATTTTTGAGTATGTGTACTGTACATAACTACATTTTTGAGTAAATAAAATAATTAACTTTACTTTCCACTAGTAATCGAGTTTTATTTGAATGCCCCTTATGCATTTAGTTTATAATTTCTCTTTTGTAGTTAGAGTCTTTAGTATTTGAGCATTAGTCTTGTGATATGTATGAAGTAATGTAATATAAAAAGAAATGCAAAGCATAGGATGTCTTAGACTTAAATAGCTTAATGTGGGTAGTGGAAAACATACATCGTACCGAAAAGGAATGGTCTTAAATAGTAAATTAATTTTAAGTAATAAGCTGAACGAGTGTCTTTTTATAAATCAGTCTAAATCCCAAAAATATTTTAAAATATCTTCACTAGAAAAAATGGCTTTATAATGGATTAAAAAAATTTGAACTATTTTAATTTTTTTTCAAGAAGAAACATAGCATGAATAGGGATAATTTAAGACACGTTTTAGGAAAAGAAAGTCTTTGTGTGGGTGGGCTCTGTTACAAATTAAAAAATCACTTCCTTAAAAAATACGGGAGATGTGAAAGAAGTGCAAGTACTTAAGCATTTTTGCAACCCTTAAAAAGTGTCACAGATCTTAATGATGAAATCATTATTTCTTTTATGTTTACCAAGTCAAGATAATTAAAATGTCTCTTTCGAGAAAGATTTGAAAGCTATTTTTGTTAAGATGAAAGGAACATTTAAAGTATTAAATTTTCTATTAATTTATTCCTTTCCTTGAAAAAAAATATTACAAAGAGAGAAAGAAATTTGCGTAATTACTCTAAATTTGCTTGTATTCAAAAAGAGATTTCAAAGGTTAATATGCAACAACAAAACAGAAATAGCCTTTTTATTCGCCTTATTCAGTGTTTTTTTTAATAATAACTTGAATTTCTTTTTTCATGGGGATTTGAGAAACTCATTTCAGGCATAAATTTGTTAAAATGAAAGAAATTTTTTTCTTCTATTTGTAATAACAAGTTTACTATGTGTTTTCCTTTGAAAACCTACTTCATTAAAAGGCTAGCTTTGGGAAAAACCCGCAGAGGATATTTGGTTTTTAAAAAAGGGCTTTAGTATATATGTTTAAACATGACAAAAAACTATAAATAATTTTCTTGTTTCCACTTTTTGTGCACAATACAAAGTTACCGCATTTCTCCAAGCTTCGAGATTTATAAAACCAAAAAAAAAAAAAAAATTAACTAAATAATTTACCAAAAGATCTGAGTTACGATGTTACGCAAACACACACGCAAAACCCTTCTTTTATATAATACCGGATTACTACAGGGGATTAAACGATTCTCAAGAGAATATGCTTTTTGTTGAAATCGCAGGATAGTTAAAAAATACTGAAATTTTCAGATAACCATTAAAAATATATAGCAGATTCTCAATATAAAATGATCGTCTTTAGAGATGAAAAACCGTTGAATCTAGCTAACGATTTCTGAGTTTCTAATATTGGTTGTTGATTTTTCTCTTTCTAAAAGAAATAGTTTTCGAGGAAATATTTTTCGCATAATTTTCAACCACTTTCAAACTAATAATTTTTTACAAAAATTTTATTTCTTATCAACTACATCAAACGTAAAAGATATGAAACTCATTTTATTTATTTTTGAGAGAGGATTCTCAATATTTTATTCTAAAATAATAGTTTTCAAAAACATAGTTAATAGAAAATATGGTTAAAATGTATATAGAAATACATTTTTTTCAAAAGTGTATAAATCAGAAATATAGTTTTAGATATTCGTATTTATAATTCAAGAGTTGTATGAGTATATATCGAAATAATTTGTATAGTGTAAAAGTTTAAGTAAAGTTTCATAAAAAATATTTTTTATGAATCTTTTCCACTAATATTGTTTACCTAAATGATATAACTTTATTTATTATTTATATTTAACGAAATAATGGCAAGCATGCATAATAAAATTTCTTATCAACTAACCTTGCTCATATTTTAATACTTACAAAAATAAAATAATTTGAAAAATATTTAAAAATCAATTATATTCTGAAACATACTACAATTACATACATTTATATTTGTATTTTAATATTTACTTATACGAGGCAAAACTATTAATTATCTGACACTTTGAATTTTTGAGGAATTTAATTGAATCCTTGAATATTTAAAAAAGAATATTTCATCTACCTCAATAATCAATTAATAATCAAGACTTCTTACTTAAAAATTTTTTAATCCAATTTGAAGTGTTTTCATGGCTTGAGAAAAGTTTTTCTCGAAAACTCTAATCGCTTCAAATTCTATTTAAACAAATAAGAAACAACAAAATAAATTCCAGCCTCTATTACAATCATGATGCTCATTTATTACATCTTAACTATATCTTACCATTAAAATCATACACTCATTCAAAAATCGGAATAAGTTGTTTTTTTAATAAAAAAAGCACTTCAACTTTCTTAATGGAAATTCAGAAAGAATTCTTAAATATTTTAAAATTCGTCTTATGTTACATTTTAAATTTTTTGCCAGGTATTAAATATTTTTATATTATTTATGGAAATGACGCGAAATAATTATATTGTATGCAAGCTTTTTTAAAAAATAAAGAATAAAATAATTCTCGTTAATATAAATGTTAAGTAATGAATTTTTTATTTTGTGAAAAATTCCCTTCTTAATTGCCTTTTGTCAGAAATGCTTAGAATTTTAATCTTGAGTTTTTACAGAATCAAAGATAAAATTTGTAATCATTTCAAAAATATTTATTAAAATCAAAGACATCAGAGATTTTTCTCCCTGAAAATTTTTTTAAGGAAATGTTTTGATGGAATTATTGCAATTAAAATTTTAAAATACATAAAACAGCAAATAAACGTTTGAATTCTGTTCTCATTGTAAGGCTACTTTTAAATTTTAATTTTCTATTAGAGAAATAATATATCGTGTAAGCCGATTAAACTTAAAATGCTCGAACATATCTCAGAAAGCAAATAATCAAAAGCAATTAAAATATCTATATTTTGATAAATAAAGTTTGAAGTATGTATCACAATTTTCCAATTTATTTTTCGCAAAATTCTTCACACACTGCGTATTCATTTCTTTCGTCATACATCTGTAGTGAATTTTTTAAAAAATGTTCGCCAAATCAATTTTATTAATAAAGGTGAAACAAGAATGAGTCTTGAATAATTACGATTGTAATACATAAATAATATGAGAATTAAATTACGTCTATTTTTTCAATTCTTTATGAGTCAATATTCTGAGTAACATGAAAAATTTTGTAATTTTAGAGGAGGATAAATATTATAATTTACATGTCTGATATCGTCCAAAGGTATAACTTTGATAGCAACTTGATTATTATGAGTAACTATTTTATTCTATTAAACTTTTTAGAGATTCTGTTAATGGGCTTCATTAAAATAGTGGCTATTTTCTATATATTGCATTAGGAACGCAAGGGATAAATATTTAGCTTTAAAACTTTTACTGTTCCTTTTTTATTGTTTATAATTGCTACTACTTCAATTAATTTCTTAGAAATTGTTTGTTTATCCCTTCTTGCTCTCTTTCCCAAATTTTATATATTTACATGAATTGAAAATCTGTGTGTTATTTTCGTTATTTTGAAATAGGCAAATACTAGTGGTACGAATTGTTAATGAATTGAAAATTATATGGTGTAGTTGCAATAAAACGTGGTTTTTATTTGAAAATAAATTGTTTATAAATAAAACTCATTTAATTTAAAAATGTCTCAGGACATAAATTTACAAATATCTTGTATCTTAAAAAATTATTTCATAAAGGCATATTGCTACTTATTACGATTACACTAAAGATTATATACAGTGGGCCGCAAAAGTGTTCGTACGCTTGCAATTTCTTATAAAATTTAATTTTTTCAACTAATCAAAATTAATGTATTGTTATTGTAATTTTTTATATCTTCAACTTGTTCTTAATAGAATGACATAATTATTTTTTTAAATAGTATAACTATTTTTTTAAAAAAATTAATTATCAAAAAGCTACTAAAAATTACGCCACGAAAGTCTTCGTAAACTTAACAAAAATCTCAACCTAATTTTAAATATTGCATTTCTTTCTTAATATAGTACTTAGTAGGATATTTTTAGTGTCCACAACAACTTTTAAGCGTCTTGGTATGGATTTAATCAGTTTCTTTGTAATTTCTGCATCGATTTTCCACCATTCTTTTGTGATTATTGTATTTACTTCACATTATGCGTTTATATATCCTTTTTTTTTCTTTTTTTTTACATCAAACCCTCACCAAATATGTTCTACTGGGCTAAATAAAGTAATTGTGGAGGTGTTTTCATAATTTGGGGACAATTATAGGGACACCAGTGGCGTACATCGAGAGCAGTGAACTTGGCGTCATTATCCGTTAAGAAATGAAGTCGTTTCCAATATCCAAATTTTGGGCGGATAATTTAAAATTTCTCTTTAAAATATTTAAATAGAGCTCGTGATTCACAATATCAACAAAAAATACCAAATTACCTAATTCTGTGGTCGATTTACACCCCCACGCAAGAACACTTCCACCTCCATATTTTATTGATCCAACTAGATTCTTGGGATTAAGTTTGAGAAAATTCAAAATTGACAGCAAATTGATTCTGATAGCAGACAATTGAACAATTTTGGCTCCAATGGGCCTATAATAGCTTGTAAATGAAAAAATAAGGAGTTTAATCCCATGAATTTTTGTGGAACAAGAACTCCTTCACCTCCATGCTGAAGTATGGAAGTGAAGGTGTTCTAGTGTGGTGGTATAACTGGGCCTCAGAATTAGGTAATTTGGTATTTTTAATGGTATTATGAATCAGGAGCTCTATTTAATTATTTTAAAGTGAAACTTTAAATTATCCGCCTGAAATTTAGATATTGGAGACTGCTTAATTTTTTAACAGGGTAATGACGCCAAGTGCACTACTCTCATTGTACGCCACTAGTGACTCTATAATTGTCCCCAAATTATGAAGAGACCTCCTCAATACCTTATTTAGCCCAGTAGAACATATTTGGTGAGATTCTGATGTAAATAAAGAAAGCGTGACAAATAAACACATAATGGGAAGTAAAAACAATAATCACAAAAGAATGGAGGAAAATCGATGCAGAAATTGCAAAAAAACTGATTAAATATATACCAAGACGCTTAAAAGTTGTTGTGAACACTAAAAGATATCCTACTAAATACTAAATTAAGAAAGAAATACAATGTTTAAAGCTAAGTTGAGATTTTTGTTAAGTGTACGAAGACTTTTGTTGTGGCGTAATTTTTATTAGCATTTTGATAATTATTTTTTTAAAAAAATAGTTATAGTATTTTTAAAAAAATAATTATGTCATTTTATTAAGAATAAGTTGCAGATACCTTAAAAAATTACAGTTACAATATATTAATTTTTATTAGTCGAAAACATTAAATTTTATAGGAAATTGCAAGTGTATGAACACTTTTGTGGCCCACTGTATATACTTGTAAATTTAACATTTATAATTTATGAATAAAAGAGAATAACTCTGATAGCTAATATTTGTTCTGTAAATTATTTACAGAAAGCATTTTCACTTATAAGGAAATAAAGGAAGAAATCTCGATAACGGCATTACGGAATTTTCGTCAGAATTTTTTGTACACATGTTTAAAAATGACACATCATTCATCGAATAAATTTTTACATATATTTTTTAAAAAAAATATTAAATTATATTCTTAAGAAGGAATCTTAAATGTGTATATAAAATAAATCATCCATTTGTACTGAAATTCCGAACATTAAGCCAATCAAAATTGAAAGTCTGAACTTTTTCTGGCAACGTAAAGAGTTGTGCAAGAAATATGAAGAAAGACGAATGCATTAAGTGTAAATTATAAAAATCTGAATATCTGAAATGGAAACTTCATAATATTTCATTCCTATCAAATAAAACACTGCAAGCTTTCGCCATTGGTCTCTTCTGTATTTTTCATTTGGCATGGGGAAGAATTGAATAAACGTAAGTTTTAAGAAATCAAAAAATTAAATCGCGAATTTTATTTCTGACAGAATACTTTCATGCTCATTACAACAATAATTAACTGTTCGAAGAAACATTAAATTCAACACATTTTCAAAATCTTTTATCTAAACATAAAATTATTATTGGAATTCCCGAAAATTCTTTCAGAAAAAAAGAACTTCGTACTTATTAAATAAATGCTCTTGTAAATTCGAGTTTGAATTTTAAGACTCCTTTCAAAATATGTTTTCAACAAAAGTGCTTCATGTTTTGCAAAGAAAAATGCCATAAAATTAAATAAGCATCTTTTTTTTTATTTTGTTGTGCTGCATTCTGAACTTTGTTTCTCAAACGGTTTTCTAAAAGAATTTTTGCTTTTTCTTATCCACGTAGACGTAAAAGATTGTTCACTTTTCGGATATTAAGATTTTAAAGAAGAGATATTTTAACAACGAAAGTAATTTTTCACACGTAACTTCAAAGTCTTTATTTTTCGGATAAATCCTTGGTATTGTAAATATTTCATAAAGAATGAAAAAGATGAATTTTTTCTATGCACATTCTCATAATTTTTCTTAAAATCAATTTTATTAAATTTACTTTAAACTTATTTCTAAGGAATGTATGCTTGAATATTTGAAGATGAATCAATATAGAATATATGAATGAAAAATTTTACAATTAATATTTTTAAGAAACCGCATACTTCCAATGTTTATAAGCTGCAAGGAACGTAGAAAAATCAAATTCAACAACACTGTTATTACGTTTTACATTCTTCAAAAACATTTATGTAAAATCATTTTTGAAAAATTTTATGCATAGTTCTTTGCATGTAATTTTTTAAGCAAATTACTACAGAAATAACAAAATAAATTTAATGAACGAAGTACTGCTATGATGTTGTACTGATATCTAAAATAATTTCGAAAATAATTAATGTAGTACAACTTTCTTTAACTTTGAAAATAAACCAGAAGTTTAAATTAAAATAGAATATATAAAAATTTAAGTAATATATTTAATTTGTTTTTTTTCTTAAAAATTTGATTTGGAAATTTGTCAAATTCATGTTTAATGGATGTAAATTTGATGCCATTACTCAGTCAAAAAATAGTGCAGCAAAATTAAAGCAATTAGAAACTATTTGCTGAATATCATGTACTTTTAAATAAATTGAGGTAAAGTAGTCCTGAATATTTAAGTTATATCAATCAATCCATAAACTATTTATTATATATATAAATAAATAGTTCATGGAGCTTTAAAATAGCTAGGAGATATGATATTTAGGCGGATAATATTAGAACAAAAAATGTGTAGGTGATATACCCTTATTAAAATATTGGCAAAATCATTTTCAAACGTCAATCAAGTGACAAGTGGGACAATGCTCTTATTAAAGAACGAACATTCCTTAAATGTTTCGAAAGTATCTATCTTCGTTGTTATATAGAACGAATAATTAATATTTGTTGCTTTAAATAGCTACTTCAAATGGCTTACGTTATTTAAATTTTCTTAATATAAGTGTAGTGTTTTCTTTGTGTTTCTTTCCTAGATCTCTTTGCGTTTATTTGTTTTTAGGTTTTTAATAAATGTTCCAAAAATTATAGTATCAATATTTTTCTTAATAAAATTTAGGTTGCGCTTTTAGCAGAGAATTATAAACCTCTAATAAAATAAATTAACTAAATACTCAAATAAGGGAGAAAAAGTTATAAAAAAAATATTTATTCACATATTTTAAACTAATTTGAATTGAGAGAGTGAACTATTACTTATCAGGATAATTTTTCTTCAAAATAGCATTTGATAAAAAAAAAATATAGGCTTAAATTTCTCTAAAAATGCGTGTATCAAAGAGGAATACTTTTAATTGGCGGTTTTATGCCAAATCTTTAGGTAATTCGAAAATTAATCTATTTGAGAACTACAAAATTTAGCTATAGAATAAATATTTATACTTAGGTATTAAAAAAATTTTACTTTTAAAGTATTTTTCGAATTTCTGAAAAATATGTTATCTGTAAACTGTATTTTCTATAAATATTTTTATAAAACTTATTTTTGTCAATTTGTTTTCAATGAAAAAATTTTTGATTTGATTTTTCGAGTCGCAAATCTGCCAGGAACAATACCATTATGCGGTATCCATTCTGTGCATTCCCTAGATATATATACATATCAGAATTTACTAGAATATTATCAATTATTTCTGCACTTCCTTTAAATTTTTCGCAGTCATTTTCATTTAATCTTATGTCTTGATCGGAATCTAAATTAGAGCAAGACAGCTTACTACCATCCAGTTCATTCTCAGAAATCTTTCGCAATAAATTAGGAATTTCATCAGGGCTTAGGTATTTTCTACGAGCCATCATTTCAGGGTATCTGTTCTGTACAAAGTTCGAAAATCGAATTAATTCTTTTTTATGAGCATGTAACCAAATGCTATGTATCGAAACACTTAGACGCAATATTCTAAGAAAAATAGGTTCGTTTCGGCTGTTAACCCAGTAACACTGCATTCAAAGTCAAATAAATGTACGATAGTACTTTGGAAAGTTTGTTTTACTAATGATAATGATGAACGACAGCTATTTATGATGATAAATTGCCTTGATGTCGAAATGACATCAGTGGACGTCTAGGTATATTTAGCTGTAAAATTTCTCCTAATTAACCTAGAACCACATAACTTTTACTGTGTAATTACCTTGGAAAATAGTTAAAAGCCACGAAAAATTTTCAAATTCCCTGCAAAAATGCGGAAAGGAGAACAAACTACACGGACTCCGGTGTCAAACTGACACCAATGGACGTTCTAGAGTTAAGTTAGCTATGGCCGCTATAGCCTAGAGGTTATGGTCAGGAACTCGCGGACAGAGTGTAAGGAGCTCAAGTCTGGTACCATTGACGACCATCCGTGCAGAAGGGACTGATGCTCATTAAATCTGTTGAACTCAAAATCTTCCAGTTGGAGTGGTGTGGAAGTTTTGATATCGTCCTCGTCAATTGACCGAGGTTCAAAATTACGAGATCCATCATCATGGCTCTCGTGTTGCTTTATATAGTGTGATGTTAATATAAAATATTCTCTCTCGTCCTTTGAGATAGCAATCATAGGATATATGTGATTCGCTTATTCTTACGAATAAATTCCTAAAAAAATGACCATTTGAGAATGTTAGAATACCAAGAACCACATTTTCATAAAGTATTCAATTGTTCTTCAGAATTATAACTATTTTTATAGTAATTATTCCACAAAAGGGAAAAAAAGAACATTTGTGCAAAATTTAATACATGATTTATAAAAATAGTACAAGAAAAACAAAGCTAAAAGTTTTAAAGTAAAATTAATTTTTGTTGCAAATGTACTTTTTATACACAATTATCAAAACTTATTTCTCTACAATTTGTTAACTGTTTTTTTTTAAAAAAAAAGTTATCACAATGATCTACAAAAGGCACATGCACTATAATTAATTAAAAAATGCATGACTTTCATACTAAAATTATTATAACATTATTAGCGTAGAAGTTTTGAACTGCTTTACGTAAAGAACGTAGAATAAATCGCTTAGATATATCCCCGGAACTGAACTTCTAAATCATTTGCATTGGACTGAAGAACTAAAAGTTATCTGGTGTGGAAACTGAAGCACCCATTTTAACAGATTCTGCATACAATCGTAACATTACTTCCTTTCTTGAACGTTTTACACTCTCGAGGAGATTTGCACTCTCACCGAAATGCCTTAAGAAACACTTGAAAGGGATTTCTCTGCTCCCTAAATCGCTGGATTTAAAGACGAAGAGGGGTACTGAGGCGTTGTAAATAAGTTAAAGTAGTTTACCGAAGGAATATATTTACTTGCTATTCTTAGCATACTAAGTTGAACAATTTATAAAGTGTAATGAATATCTGGGGTATATCACCTGAGTCGAGATTTTATCTACGGATTGAATTTTACTCTCCTATCGTGTGTCAAAGAAGACAATATTTTGTTCCTCATCTATATAGCACAATATTTCTCTCTTATTAACATTCTTAATTGTTTCGTTCTAAGTAGAGAAAACACAAGCAAGTAATTCTTTATCAGATCAAGGATATAATTAAAAAATTTGAATGGAGTAATGATGTATATTTTCAGAGGGAAACTCTTAAAATATACATGGACAAAATGGATTAAAATATGCATGGACAAATGGACAACATTTATTATCGTATTAGACTGCAGAAGAACAGCTTAGGGAAAAATCATTTATATGTTTTATTGAATTAGAAATAGAAACTTTGGAGCTTGTTGGTATTGCTCTTTCAAGAACACAGTAAGTGCGATAAAGAATAATTAAAAAAAGGTTTCACTTCCTTAAAAAAACGGGGAGGGGGGAGGAAAAACTTGCTTTTAAAAAAATCTATTTTATTTTTTATAAAGTTCCTTTTTTACCTTTATTTGTAATGATACCTTAATTGTGTTTTATGTTAAAATTTTATATCTAACATTATTCAAATCAAATATTCAAATCTACTAATTGACTGTCATAGCCTCGTGGCTAAGGTGACGAGTTATTTTAGTTGCTTTCTATTAAATAGTTACAATTAATACCCATATGTATGTACCTATAATAGAATCATACTATTAAAATAGAAAGCTATTTTCCTAGCAATATTCCATGTTCCTTTCTATATAGGGCCGGGATGAGCATTACGTCGATCGCGATCAACCGTTCGATCGCCAGGATAATTTGGGGTGATCGCCTGAAGATTAGCAGTTGGTAATTTTAAACGGAAATATTTGCGCGCTCATAGTACGCAGATTAAGTCTTCTAGAGTACAGGTATAATTACGTGAACTAACTTCAGATTAAAATGTTTTATTTTTTTAATGTATTTTGAATTGCTTGATTATAAATGCATCATTAGATCTTATTCTATTTGTGGCTATCGTTGATGTTTGCGTGTGTGTATTTTGCGTTTTGCTTTAAACGCGATTTCAAAGAAGTGAGTTTTTTATTTAATTCAGTTAGGTAAGTACATATTTCGTATTTATTATTAAGCTATAATTAATAATGTGTTGACTTTTTTTCCTTACATCACCACACCTACGACACTGGGAATTGGGCACACTCGTGAATTTTCAAAGGGTATATGAAACCATTCTCATATCCTACCCCAATACGCAGATAAAAATTTTTTTTCATTTTATAGATTGTCAGGAATAGAGAACAGTAACAAATAAATCATTGAATAAATAATTATCATTAATTAATAAAAAAATATTAAAAATAAATAATTAAATTTTACGTACTATGTACATGGGATTATAATTGATGGGGGGGAATCATCTGCTATAGAGGAGGGTCCGGAACCATGGAACCCCCTCTTTGTGTGTGTCTCTGATACTGGGTAGACCGCAACACATTGAAAAAACTTGAAGTAGCCTGCTCTCTGGAAAAGTCTGCCTCTGCCCACCCTTAATATAGGGTGTTATAATATTTTTATTTTTTTGTTTATTACTACTTATTCATTTATTAAATTTAATTATTCTGAAATATTATAGTAAAAAAGAAATCATATTCTCAGAAATTAGGCCATCCCAGGTTTTATTCGAACGCATGACCTTCGGATAAGTCCAACGCGCTACCCATTGCGCTACAAGGACACAACGAACAATTTTCCTTTTTATATATGCTGTTGTACTATTATTTTTGTCTGTTACTATTTTTTCATTTAATAAGTGAATTAATATTTGAAAAAATTGCATTAATATCAAGTGCCATCCACTACAAGTGGACAAAAATGTATTTGAACTTTCATGGATGAATAGAAATTATTTAATGAGTTATTGAAAATTTGAGCAAGATATATATATATATATATATATAAGGAGAGTGTGAACTTATAGTCGGAATTAAATGATCATCATTGGCAATTGGCATCAGTGATAATCGTTCATAAATTTCTCAATGGCAGTTAATTACCTGATAGATAGAGAAACCCTGAAAAAAATAACTTAGAAAAGCTGCAAAATGATATAAAAATAATCTCATTAGTGTGAAAACTAATAAAAAGTCTCGAGTTAAATCATGATTCTTTCTCGCTTTCTCAATGAGCCAAGGTTCTCAAATGAGGAGATAGAAAAAAAGCAAGATTTTGAATTACAATTAAATTTGATGTTCTTGAAAAAGACATAAATGATTTAAAGCTATTTTATAAATTATTAAAATAACCTTGAAAAAATATTTACAGCTCCACACACAGTTAAAATGACCGACATGATTACTATTATCAAACGACAAAAATGGTACACATTAATTATGTATTCTTTAATCTTGAAGTCATGATTAAAATTTATGAATACAAGTAGCAATGTCTTCAATTTGGTCACCTAAAAGATAACGTGTCATTGAAATCTGGACCTAATAATCTTAAACACATAAAATATTAATCATTTGTTTCTTGTCTTTTTGTTAGATGCATCTTTCACCATTTAAATTTTCTTGCGATTAATTTTATTTCTATTTAACAGTTTCATCTTAAATATATTTCTTAATGTATAGATTAGTTAATTATAAAATGTTGACTAGAGAGATAGAAAGAGATATATAAGTATAAAATATATATTTTCAAATTTGCTGTCCAACCATTTTTGCGTTTAATAACAAAATTTTTATTTGGAGATTTTTGAAAAATAGAATGAAAATAAGTCCAAATTTTGTTTCATTTCGAAGCATTGCTTAATAAATTTAAAATCCTTTACCATTTTTAAATAACTGTAATTTTTTTTTCAAAAAACCTTATATGGTTTATCCTGCCTTTATGAATGAAATTTTTATTGTTTATCGATGGATATATATAAGTAAACTTTTTTAAAAATATATAACGAATTCCTTTTAACTAAGATGTACTACATGTGTTCCATATTGCGTAATATTTCAAAAAGCTGCTTAAACTGAGTTGAGAAAGGTTTGTGAAAAAGGATATTTAAATCGAGTTCTCGCAGTGTTAATAGTAGTTGCAATAAATGCAGCATAAGTGAAATTATTTAATTAAACAAATTTATTCCTTCGGAAAATGATGGTTCTTTTATTATATCACAGAAAAGTGTAAATAATGGACGATATAAATATAAGAGTTATATTGTACAAACAAAATAGCTTTTCTCTGTGTGAGTTTTGAATTAACGCACTCAAACTTTCAATGTTTGCGACCCAATTTTCAATCATAATTTTCATCACGCCCCCTTCATACAATAATAATGTATTGAATTCATTAATAATGCACTTTGACACTAAAGGAATAATACGACCTTATATATATATATATATATATATATATTTATAAGCCATACAAATTATCAATATAAGTGTTAAATTTTGTATATGACAAGCCCATGGGGTTTCAAGTACCTATCAAACTTTTATTCTTAACTTAGAATTGATAAACTAATTAGGAAATACATTGAGCAGAATGGTAAGTGTAAATGTGTATTTTACTTTTTGTTATGTCAGAACGTATTTTTTATTTGATTCATTTCAGTAAATTAATAATTTTTAAAGAATCTCTTATTTTAGACTTTCCGATATGCTAGCGCCTCTTATGTAAGGTTATCACGTCCTACTAAGGGAGCGACCCCCGCAGTTTGAAAATGAATGAATGAATTAATTAATGAATAACCAACTGTTAGAAATAACCGTTAAAATTTAATGAATTTTGAAAATTGTACGAAAATTATGAATTAATCTATGCACAGCTGATTTCAAAGAATTTTAAGCTGCATTTTTCCCCATCTTTTTAAATAAGTAAAATTAGCACGAGTACTGTTAGGCAAAAGAAACAACACAAGAGTACAAGAGAAAAATATAGTTATGGATCTGAGTTTTTTTAGTGTACACGTAATGAATTTTTATACATAACACAACTTACATATTGTTCAAACAATAAATTTTGTTAAGTGTGAAGTTGCAATTTTAGTCTTAAAATGATTCGCTGATTGAACGAGGTTCTGATCTAGATTTACATATAGTTCTTTTATTTTAATGTTTCATCGACATTTCTTCTGAAATCAATTTTCATTGCGTCAGCAATGGACATTTAAAATTTTCTATGCATTTTCTTCCCAACAATAGAAAAATTTGGAATTCCTATCGTTTTCAAGTTTTATAGAACTAATTTGGCACAAATCACCAACAACATTAATTATATGTTTTGGTACTAGAACTGCTAATGTATGTGCACAGAACGTCTTTAGTTTTTAAAATTTTGAGTAGGAAATTTTAACATTCAAAATCAACATGGAAAACCTGCCAAAATGAAGAATTCATAATTATATTTGAGCTTAAATAACACAATGAATTCGTACATAGAGTTCAACGCATTCAAAACCTCAATATTGACTACTTTGTATTGAATTACAGAAAATGAAAAAAACTAATTACATAAATTAAACGATAATCAAAAGCAATCACGCTTTCTTGCCATCAAGCTAACTTTAATTTTTCCTCGTATTTTGGCGTACGAAGGAAAAATGATTTAATATACGATAATCGTTTGCGTAATGATCATGATTTATCATAAGTGAACGAGCAAAACATTGCCCAAACTAAACGTTTACCAGAGAAAGCTTATGATAACCGTTTTAGTTGCTTAATTGTAGAGTTATTAAATTTTCTTTGATGAAACCTGGTATATAGGTCACAGCAAAACTTTTGTATTTAATAATTTGAAGAATCGATGCAAAACATGGCTTTTAAATTATCGAAATTTGGGGATAATATATATATATATAGCCTTTGTTGCTCCATATCTCACAAAACCAGAACTAAACTAAACTGAACTACCAAAATTGATCAAATTATACCTTAAAAATATTGGGTACTTACGTATTATCTCAACATTCGCCAACTCTATTAATAACTCGCCAAGTTGGCAATCCTGATTTCCTATTTGTCGTACGCTCTGAATTGACAATCATGTGCTTTGTTTCATATAATGTCGCCAACATTCTGCGATAATACGTAAGTACCCAAGAATGTTATATGGTAGCACTAAGTCACTCACAACAAGCTATACTATACAGAAATTAGAAGAAGAGTAGCAAATGGAAAATGACAACTCTTTTCCCCCGACACATACAACAGACCTTATTCCCGCTAATTATTCCTTATTAAGAAGTTAAACTAACCTTTTTGAAGAAAAAGAATTGTTTCGCAAAAAACAATTAAAAGGGCGTGCCAAATTTTCATGGACCTTATGCAAGTAATATTTTACATCAACGTAGTACATGAAATACTGAAGTAAATTAAAAGTAACTTGTTATATTTGAAAACTAAATACAAGTTCCTTTTTAAATACAGTCGGATCGCCATTTGAAGAACCTCTATTTTGCGAATTTCTCTATTTTGAGAACTTTTTCTGGAACTAAGAAAATTTTACTATTTTATTTGTTAACTGAACTCCATTTTGTATTTAACGAACTTTCCCCCCTGTGATTAGATTCTTTTTCTCCCTATTTTTAAAATAATTCCGGTCAAGTCAAATTATTCTCCGTTCTAGCATATTTTATGGTGATCAAATATCTAGAACTGGCTTTACCAAGTGCTTAACTCATTGACAGCATTAAAATCGCTGTAATTTTTCGAACAAAAAATTCAAAGAAAATTAACAGATTTTATCAGTTATTAAATTTAAGTACCCATGTGGTAATGAATGCTTAAAATTATTGGTTATAAGAAAACAAATGTTTAAAATTACTTGTACGTTTAACATTAAAAGAACGTCAATAAAATTCATCAATTTAAATATAATATATTTTTTTTAAGTTGAAAATGTAGAGTGTATTATTGGACAACGTTTTTTCCCCCTTTGTTTTCCTTGCAGAGTTCTTTTTGATGGGTAAGATATATGAAATAAATGTATATTAATTTACAAAAAAGTGTGAATATTTGCATTTTTAATAATATATAGTGTTTATGAGTATAATCTTTTCGTTTCATGTGTTTTATAAAGAATAATGAAAAATGAATCTCGATTTAACGAATTTTCTACATAACGAACCTTTATACGGGATTTAGCGACTTCGTTAAATAAAGGTCGGACTGTATTTTACTGTAAGAAATAACAATTCACAGCAATATGAGAAGGTTAAGTGGGTCGTGACTTGTCAACACTGATACTATCTTTATTTCTTCTGGAGACCTCTTGACTTAATTAATAAATAACAATCTTTCTACAGAAGAATCCTATTGGTCATCACTGTTACAACTGACCCGAGAACTGATAACATCTGACTTTCGCAGTTAAAGAGATTTGTCCAATTAATGACCAGCCGTGAGATATTTTCCTAAGTCCTTCCATTTGTCGGAGGATCCAAATAAAACCCAGCTTTTCAGCTGGACAAAGAAGTGTTGGTAATATGGGTAATAATATGGGTTTAGATTAAAGAAAGGAAAAGCTGTCCATGAAATCTAAAATCGTTTCTCGTATTAAAACGACAATTTCATACTCAAACCAAAGTGAGTTTTTAATGCAAATATGCGATGAAAGTATTTACAGCTTAACCCTTTCGTGGGTCCTTTTATTACTTTTTTTAATTTCTAGCAGTTTTTTAATGTTTTATTAACAATTAAACAATAGCATTTAAGTTAAGTTTTATATTTTGTATTGCCAAATTTAATGTTTACATTTAAATTTTAGGGGTGGGAAAAATACTTCTCAAGGAACCATTCACCATCATAAAGAAAAATATATTGAATAGTGATTATTTGCCACGAGAAGAGGAGAAGTATCTTGCAATGCACAAGGTGATATAGCATTCAGCGCACATGTAGCGGGTCCTCTTTTTGTCCCGTTCTGCTACATTTCCTATATAGTCAACAGTTGGAAACCATCTTTGACACATGATTTCCTACACTGGCTAAGTGCACATAATCCGCAACTACACATTTCTTTGCTTCGAAGCTAGCAGGACATCATTTCCTTTTTCTTCTATTTGCTGGCGAGCTAATGCCATACGGAATGTTAGATACTCTAAATTTCTGTTTCTTTTGCTCACTTGCCACAGTTTGAAATTATTTATGATGGCAAGGTTACAGTGACAGCTTTTGGACAAGGTATTACTTCTTTCGTACCGTCTTTTTTTTGTCCGAATTACAGATGTCAACATTGCAGGATTATGTGCAGTAGCATAAAACTGACGCGGGAATTTGTCCTTCCATCGTTATAATAGTAAGCTCAATATATTATATAATTGGTTTTACTCTTCTCACGTGTGTATTTTCTAAGATCCTGTAGATGGGAAGTAATCTTCCCAAGGCCCACTAAAGGGTTAACTACGAAAGAATCAAGTAAATTTAACAAGGGTCACTGTAGAATGGTCGGAAGATTCCTTACTACTTAGAACAGAAATTCTGAATTCAAGACTTGATTTCATCAATTCCGATGGTTGGAATGAATTATGATAACTTCGTCATGACTAATTTAAATTAAAAGACCACTGCTAAAATAGTAACTTCAAAATGTAATTAAACTGTTTGAATACCTCTCCGTCGTCTCTGATCGTGCTTTAAATTTAGTAGCACATAGTTAATATCATTTTGTACACCTTTAGCACAATATTCATTTACCTGATCAGTGGAATAAATAGATTTTCTAAAGGTAGAAAGTTTTATTTTATTTTATTTATAATCCTTCCATCTTCTACGTTTTAAATATTTACAAAACAAAAAACATTGCCTTATACATGCAGATAAATATTTGGTACTGGGAATGTGTAATGGTCACGTGCATGTTGACCCCTGGTGTAACTAATTCTGAGAGGGCCCTGTATCAAAATTCCTTCGGGGCCCTTTTTCAGATAAGAGAGTCCTCTTAATGAGAATGTAGTCACACATGTCGGGGCTCCTATAGCTTGGGGCCCTGTGTCATTGATACGGCGATAACTACGTCCCTGATGTTGAAAAATTATACAGATATCCCTTAAGAAAGATACACAGTAGAACCCTGAGCTTACGTGATAGGTGGAACTGAGTGATAACCGCGTAAGTCGGGGTATAACTTCACATATATAAATACATAATAATTATTATTAGTTGGGACTGGAGACAAAAGAAAATAAATATTTAGAAGAAAAATGTTTAGTAAAATCTTAGATAACACACATAAAAAATCACAGATCGAAGTTATTTTAATGTAGAAGATTTCATAAAATCTAACAAAGTAGTCCAACGGATCAAAGGTTTTTCGTCTTCCGCAAAATTTCATCGTAGTGTGCTAATTATTTTTATATTCCTTGTTTTGATGAAAAGATACGCTCTCCGTTGGAGTCTATTTACTAAAATTTGCAACTCTTTTTCAAATAAACTGAAGCTTTCTGTCATTGAATCTTCTGATTAAACTGGGCCTTCTAGTCCTTCTGAGACTAGTTCTTTAATGTCTCGCTGATGAGCTCATCAATTGTATGACACACTACGTAGATAAGAAAAAAAACACAAAATAAATGTTCATGGTTAAACATCGACTCCATGTGATACGTCCGAACATGTACATTAGCTAAACAGGAGTGAGTAATAGAGTTGTGTAGCTTTCAAACAAAAGACGAATCGACAAGATTTGAAAATCGCGTAACACCGGATTTGCGAAATTTGGGGTACCATAAATCGGGGTATTACTGTACATATTATTATAATAAAGTATTAATCACGTGAAGATATATCAATAAAATAAATAGATTTACAAAATTTCGAAATTCTTACAGGAGGGAAAACTAATTATTTAATATTACAGACATTTAAATATGTGCACTAATTCTGCTATATATATATATATATATATATATATATATATATATATATATATATATATATATATATATATATATATACACTCTGTCGCAAAAATATATGCACCCAGAAGAAATCAAGCTACAATCACGAAACTCGGCAAGAATGTAGTCTGGTAAGAGATATGCAAATGATTAAAATTTCGAAGCCAATGAGACAAGGCTAGTGTGCTATGCGCATATTAGTTGCGCAACTGGGAGAGTTTAAAAGCATGAGTACGAGCGCCATACGGCTATCCAAACGAATCTGATGACTTTGATAGACGATATTGAGACTTAGGATGCCTCTAAGACGTAACCGGCGGCAGTACGAGCAGCTGACGGACTTTGATGGGGCCGTATAATAGGTCTCAGAGAAGCAGGTTGGTCGAATAGACGTATCGGCCGCCACCTCGGTCGGAGCGATATGGTAGTTGCTCGGTGTTGGCAACAGTGGATCACAGAAGGTAGAGTGTACCGTCGCGGAGGGTCAGGACGTCCCAGGAACACAAATGATCGCAAGGATCGTGCAATCAGAAGAGTGGACACTTCGGCACCAACAACGTCGCTAGCATCGATTCAACGCCACTTACCTCCTTCCAGACATCCAGTGCCATCAAGAGAAACCATAAGGAGACGACTGACCGAAGTTGGCTTGAGGAGCCGACGTCCGCTAAGACGCTTACCACTGACCCCACATCATAGGCAGTGTCGACTGGATTTTTGCCGACCTCGGGCAACTTGGAGTGTGACAGACTGGAGACGTGTCATCTTCAGTGATGAATCCCGATTCACAGTCTCAGTGATGATGACCACCGCACACGTGTCTGGAGGCGCACCGGCCAGCGGTCCGATCCGGCATTTATTGTCGAGCGGCATACAGCAATTTCACAAGGTGTGACAGTGTGGGGAGCAATTTCTTGGGACACACGATCATCTTTAGTGGTCCTTCAAGGCACTTTGACAGCTCGCAGATACGTGGACGATATTTTAACGCCGATTGTGCTACCCATGCTATCAAGTCGCCCAGGTGCCATTTATCAACAAGATAATGCTCGTCCACATACTGCACGACTCTCCCAACAATGTCTTCAAGGATATGACGTCCTACCATTGCCTGCCAGGTCACCAGATCTTTCGCCAATAGAGCATGTCTGGACGCGCTGGGAAGGCAATTGCAGCCGTCCTGAGATACAAGAGAATTAACTGCGCAGATGCAAAGACTATGGCAGGATCTTCCACAGGGGATCATAAGTGATCTAATTGAATCGATGCCACGCCGAATTTCGGCTTGTATAGCTGCCAGAGGTGGCTTTACTACTTACTGATTTTTAACCTTTTGCAAGCTGTAACCGCTTAATAAAATGATATTTTGTTCTGAATTTTTAATCATTTGTTTATTTTCATATACACTACATGCATACCAAATTTCGTGAATGTAGCTCAATTTCTTCTGGGTGCATATATTTTTTGCGACAGAGTGTATATATATATATATACTGGCGTAGCTAGTTCTTAGTGGGCACTGTATCGCAACTCCTTCTGGGTCGTTTTTTAGATATTCGATTCCTGTTAGTGTAGTTGCACATTGATATGGCAGATACGGCGGTAGCCAAGCCCCTGTATATATATATATATAGTCGCGTATACGGGCCTAAGGTAGCCTAGTGTTCATTGTCATGAACTCCTGGCCGACGTTGTCGAATCGTGGGTTCAAAACCTAATACTACTAAAAGGCCCTTGTATATAAGCCATGGTATATAAGCCGTATATAAATTACAGCTTGCTTGTTATTCAAAATTACGAGGTCCGTCGCCAATAGCTTTCGTGTTGTTTTAAATTGCGATGTAAGTTAAATAAAACAATATTATTTTATTTTAAAATTCCTTTGACGTGCTCGTCTTTTTCTTTCACTGTTTTTAAATATAAATATAAATGTACTAGCTTTTATATATATAAGGGGTTATGGTACGATAAACGCAATTTTTTTTAATTTAAGGATTTTCAAAATGTTTTGGGTTGCCTCTTATGTGTGCATATTATGTTAAACAGATTTTGTGCTCAAACTTTCATAAAAAAATAGCTATTTATATAAATTTTTAAGGAAAAAATGTAAAACTTGTGATGTGAACTTAAAATGCTACTCCACCTACAAAAATTTACGTACACGCATGAAATTTGATTTAAAAGTGGGTCAAACTATGTATAACACAAGTTGGTATGATTTTTGCGATAACATGATTGGTATTTGTACAATATTTCTTTTTATGAATGCTTATTGAAAATTCCTTAAAAAATGTATAAATTCTGCGTTCAATTATTCTTTAAAAAAATAAGCATTGCTTTGATTCAAAAATGCATACCAGCTTTTGTTACACGTAATATTAGCAATAGGTAAAAAAAATTCAAAGCATTAGGCACATTAGAAAAAAAGCCTTAGAATTTTAAATAAAGACAAACTAGTTATTTTACCTTTCTGAGAAAAGTAAATTTTAAGTTTTGATTTGCCATAGGGATGTGAATAAAAACGAACGTAAAAGCTATCATAATTCTGCATTTTTTAAGTTTTGATAGTTCAAATTTTGTGAGGTTATAGAAAAGTATATAAAAAATAATTTAGGCTAAAAAAATTATATTTGATGTTTTGGCCGATTTTTATCAGTTGAATCATACTGTGTCCCCTTTTAAGTTGTTCTGACGCATTTTAATTTGGAAACTTTTATTATATAAATTCTATACCACGAATCAAATTTTAAATCAGATATTTTTATACTTGCTTAATTTAAATTTACTGTTAAAAGAATCAACTTTTACTTTTAAATAAGAATTATTAAACAATATATACTCTATTAATTCTGCGAACAGTATACACTTTTTGTAACTAAGAGACATTAATGTTCCTTTATATTTCATACATTTTGCATTTATAATTTTACATTAATGAAAGTATTACTTTTAAAAAAGGTTAAGTACACATATAAAAATTCAGATTCGAAATTATAGAATTCGGTTTAACTGCTCTCGCAGATACACATAAAAGCAAATTTTTCATAAATAACACTTTTAATATTTTATGAAATTTATAGTTGAATTGATATTATGCTAACTCTATTAATACATTAACTAAGAATTACACAAAATTTGAAGAAAAAAGAAAGAAATTTTTGGGAGCGATAAGAAATTATTTATTGCATGAATTATCTTTAATAATCGAACTATTAAATTGCTATATTTGCGTAGATTTTTAAATAAATATATTTGAGCTACAATAAAAGTAATTCTAATATTTAGAAAATAAAGCACAACTGTCTTTTTTTAATTAAAGTAAAACATTTTTAGACCATAGAAAGTTTATTAAAACTGGTTTGTTCAGAAAAGAAATAGAAGATAATTCTAGCAGAATTTTTTAAAAAAATTAACAAAAATAATCTCTAACTAGCCATAGGCGAATTGTTAAACAAGTTAAACACTAAAAAAAGAAACTTATTTTTTTTTAAAAAAAATTGTTACGTATCTTTTTTTAAAAAAAACTCAAAACGTGGAAATGATAACAAAAAAATGGTTCAAATATGATTATAATAATTTTGAATATTTTTTAAACAAAAATTAATTAGAATCAATTTTTTCTTAATTTTATGAATCAACAATCGTTTCGAAATGACAATTCTCTTTTAATTTTGTTCTTAAAAGCGCATCTGTAAACACGCGAAATACACACACACATTTTATATCCAAATATTTAACCATAAAACATTTTTTTTCTTATTTTTCTTTATAATTTTTATTCAATACATTATAAGTATGAAGCAACATATATAAATAATTACAAAAATTAGGAAAAAAGAACATGCGTTTTACGTTTTCAAAACCTTTCTTTTGAATATTATATATATATATATCAAAAGAAGAGAGAGAGAGAGTTTTCCTTCAAGTTTTTGAAACATTTCTTTGCCCTTATCAATTGCATTAGATAGATAACATATGTTAATCATGAAAAATCTGTGTTCCGTATTTAATAAAAAAAAATATTAGGATTTCAATTTTAGAAACGATGTTTAAAAACGTCTTTTTCCTGCAGAGAATATTGTTTGCATATGTGAATCTAGGAGAAATATATTTATTTCTTTTAATTATCACTATTAAAATTTTAAACGTTTCAATAAAAAAATGGGTTTTTTTTCATTCTTCTTTTAAAATTAACTTCGATTTTTGTTTAATATTTGTTGTGCACTTACCTACAATAGCAGCTGCGGATGCAACAGGATAAGAGAGCAGATACTGGCAACAGTCGTCGAAGATGTGAAAATCGTCTGCTGTATTCGTCTTGCGACAGACGAAAATTTCAGGATCCGAATTTTGGAGTGCGCTTTATAACCTCCGTTTGCACTAGTCAAGCGCGCGCTCATTGCCTGTTACGTCCCACGATCGGAATACCTTCTCCTGATTGGTTCGTCGAGCAAAGGCAGCACTCCAATCACTGCTATTCAAAGAGTTCTATTTTCTTTTTCTTTTTTCGTTTCACTGCTCTTTTCTCACTCAGTTTCTTTGCTTTTGCATTCAATTGGATTTATAGAAGGTTGAAAGTTAAAGGCAAAGACCGTTTTTGGGGAGTAGAAAATATTGTTTTTGAGATGACTGAAATTTAATGCAACTTAGAACACAGTTTCTGCAAGTGCGTAGGAGTTACGGTGTCGGTTTAAATTGCTTTGAAATGTTTGATAAGTCACTGTGGAGTTTATATCGTGACTGTGAAAATATTGATTAAATTATACAACCCACGACCAAATTAGTTAATTAAAAATATTTTATGATTTAAACATAACTGAATTGTGTAGGTAAATTTCAACTTTTACATCATTGAAATATATTTTAAATTTTAACGAACGAACTGTTCTGAACGAGTTTCATGAATATGTATAATTGAATCCTTTATTTTGTTGTCCATTTTGTTTCCAATTAGACTATTCATAAAATTGATTTAATGCAAGAAACCATCATATAAATA
Source organism: Trichonephila clavipes (assembly GCA_019973935.1). NCBI lineage: Eukaryota > Metazoa > Arthropoda > Arachnida > Araneae > Nephilidae > Trichonephila > Trichonephila clavipes. The sequence goes on along the minus strand of BMAU01011883.1, from coordinate 423,288 downwards.
AGAGAGAGAAAATCAAACTTTTTTTTAATTTTTTTCTAATCGAGTCATTTTTTTTCTAGTTACGTTATGTTCAAATATTTTTACGATTTAGATTGATTTTAAAAAAGAAATTCATTTATCTTACTACCTGAAATAAATCTGATTTTTAAGACCATTTTTTGTGAGAAGTATGTTTCCCACCGCCCACCGAGAGCTATTCAGTGGTAAAGCATCTTATATTTTGTATTTATTTTTATATCGCATTAAATAATATTTATAAAATATAATTTGTAAATACTAAAATCTACAAAAGGAGTTATAAACTAGTTATATTTCGTATTCAAAAATTTAAAAATTTATACGTATTACTTTCCATAAAATTTTAGAAAACGGGAACCAGCACATCATGGGGCATTGCGAGCTGTTCGAATGTTTTTTGTTCTCTTCTCTTTTGCTTTAATTCAGTAAAAACGGAAACGTCTCTAAGTTTTTTGTAAAGTTGGAATAAAAAGTCAATTGAATGTCATCTCAGGCAGTTTTCTAGCTGTTCAGCAAGCGTAAGTCCTTTACGCTTACGATTTGAAAATCTATCAATTAGTTGCTGTGCTAGTCAAAGTGCTGTCAGCACAAATTATAGGTAGGAAAATAGTTTTCCATAGACCAGTGATTCTTTACCACTGTGCCGCGGCACTTTGTGTAACACCATTTTTATAAAATTATTAATTATTCTCTGAGAAAAAACTGAATCATTTGGCCATTTTACATAAATAAGTTATTTCTAAAATTACTATCGGCCATTTGACAACGATAGAGGAGAGTTATTCATTAGTTTCCAAATTTAGATATCAAAAACTCTGATTGGGTTCGTAATCCATTCGTGATAACGGATACATATGTATATGCAGTAACTTTGAATGAAGAACTAATTTCGAGCTTTGTAATTATCGAGATTTAATTTCAAAACATTCGGAAGAGTCAATTAAATCATTTTGGATTAAAATTAGAGATGATTATCCCAAAAAGCTTTAAACATATTGTTATAATTGTATACATCTTATTTAGGTGAATTTGGATTTTTAGCATTAAAAGTATAAAAATGAAAAAAAATTGAAACTTTTTTAAAAGTAGATGACGGAATGAGAGTGGCATTATCATTTTTACGACCATATATGAACGAAATTATCAAACATGATTAAGCTCAAATTTCGCATTAAATGTATTCTTATAATTAAATTGTAATTAGTTACTCAATAAACAATTTGTTGCCTTTGTCGCACATATTTTATATATATATATATATATATATATATATATATATATATAATTTATTTAAAATTAAAAATGATCTCAAACTTATTTTACATAGTGTATTATAGATAAGTAAAATTCTTTTAAACATTTTATTGTTAATGTGCCTCCCAATTCTGAAATTGTTAAAAGTGTACCGCAACGAAAATAAGGTTGAGAATCACTACATAAACATATATTAATTATACATGTATATTTAAGGCTACAGTGGACAGTAAAAAAAAAAATTTTAATTTTTTACTAACATGCCCCAAATTTTTACTGGCTGTATGTATCTTAGAACTAAAACCATATAAAAAATTTGGTGAGAAAAAAATGAATAGTTTTTAAGAAATTTAAAATTTAAAAAAATTTTAACGAAAATTTAAAAATTTCAAAACGTTCCACGCGTTTTGATTTTTTTTAAATTTCATATTTTCACCTTATTTCACTTCTTTAAGCAATTCTTTACAAATGTATGCATACAATGTTATGTTTTATATGATAATTTACAAAATATGGGTAAACGCAAATTTTTATATAAAAATTTCAAGAATTTTAATGATTTCCTACATAAAAAAACTTTAATTTCTTCTTTCACCCTATCATTATTACTACAATGCATCCAAGAATTTATAAGTATACATTAAATGAATACTTTTGGAAAGTTTTGTTATAATTCGACAACAATTGCAACGCATGAAACATTTTGAGTTTTGGTTTCGAGGCAAATTTTTGATTCTGAGAAAAACAGCTGTTTTTATTTTAAAGGAAATTAACTTTTTTTTTAAAAAAAAAAGATATAAATATGAATTTGAAAGTGAAAAACACTAATATCATACAAATATAAGATAGATGCAGAATATATACATATAAATAAGGTTCTGCAATATTTATTGTAACAGTCACATTGACACGTGGTATATACAGCGATAAAAATTGAAGTAAGCTAGAACTTTCTTATAATATCTGAAGTAAATTAGCAGAATGTATTTCATTGTTTTATCTCAACCAGATAGTATATTATATATTTTATTAATCATGATGAGTAAAAATAAAGTATTTCAAAAGGATTAAATTACAAAAATTCAATGTTTTCGTGGGAGCTTTCATTTTTAGAAAAACAGCTATTTTTATTCTAAAGGAAAAACTTAGTATTTTTAAAAACAATTAAAGACATTCATATAAATTTGAAAAACACTAATATCATAAAGATAAGATAAACATACAATATATGTATAAGATTCTGCAATATTTATTGTAACAGTCACATTGACATGTAATATATATAGTGATAAAAATTGAAGTAAGCAAGAACATTCCAATAAAATCTAAAGTAAATTAACAGAATGTATTTCATTATTCTTTCATCAACCAGATAATACACTGCTGGACAATTGCTAAGGACGGATAACACTATCATCCATAGCAACCACAAAATGAAAGGAAGCAAAATGTGGAAAATTAGAATAAGTGCGGGATATTAGTAAGAAGAAGTATGAGTATGCAAATTTTTTTCCATGTCTGTTCATCACGTGATAGCGTTCATAAGAGCTTTAAAGGTTTTGACGCGTGTGGACAATTGTTGTTTCAAGTCAAAGTTTTACAGGAAAGATTTAATAGACGAACTTAAAATTTTTGGCATGTCTTCCCGACATCACATAGATGATTTTATGCGTGGCCGAATTATTGGAAAGATTGAAGAAGGGCGAAAAATAACAGATGTTGCCAGGGAGTTCAACATCGCTCACAGCGTTGTTTCACGGCTGTGGAAGTCATTTAAAACTACTGGAATGTGTAATAGACGGCACGGGGGAGGTCGTGTTAGAAGTACGACGCCTGCAGAAGACAAATATATCGTCCTATCAGCAAAAAGGAAACAGCGCACCACAGCTCAGCAGGTGGCAAATCAGTTTCTTGCTGCCTCAGGAAAGCAGATCTCCCGAAAAACTGTTGCCAGACGTTTGAGGGGAGGAGGACTATACGCACCCAGACCTGTTGTGTGTGTCCCATTGACCAGACAGCACCGTACTGCCCGTTTGCAATGGTGTCGTGAGCATCTCAATTGGACTGAACAGGACTGGGCATGCGTACTATTCTCAGATGAGAGTAGGTTCAGGCTGTCATCGGATTGTATACGCCAACTGATCTGGCGCGAGAGTGGTACTGCTTATCGTCCAGAAAATATCCAGGAAAAGGACCGATATCCGACATGCAGTATCATGGTGTGGGCCGGCATCATGATCAATGGCCGCACGCGCATACATGTGGTTGCGAATGGGACTATGACGGGCCAACGATACATTGATGAAGTTCTACTTCCTCATGTTCGTCTTTTCCGTGGTGCTGTCGGTGATAAATTTGTTTTTATGGACGACAACGCAACATGTCATCGAACACTCGCTGTTCAGGATTGTCTAGACAGCGAGGGTATTCAACGTCTCGTATGGCCAGCGCGTTCTCCAGATCTAAACCCCATTGAAAATGTGTGGGATACTTTGGGGAGGCAAGTTGCTGGTTGAAACTATCCTCCGACGAACAAGAACACCCTCATCCGTGCACTCACAGAGGAATGGGATAAATTGCCTCAACGGCTGCTGGATAATGTTGTGCAAAGTATGGTACGACGTGTGTAATGTTGCATCACACTCCACGGTGGACATATCCTGTACTGATACCTTTCTTTAAGGTGCCTGCTGACTTTTAGATGCATTGTTCCATTTCTCCGTACGCAGATCAAATGAAATTTTTTTTCAGATGTTTCACAGCTTTTGTACTTTCCAGAACAATAAATATTCTTTATTTTAATGTCTGAGCAGTGTGGCAACTATATTTTATCCTACTAGGCCTCATGTCTCACTTAATGTTATGCTACATAGCAATTTGTGATCCGTCCTTAGCAATTATCCAGCAGTGTATATTATATATTTCATTAATCACAATGAGTAAAAATAAAGTATTTCAATACAATTAAGTTACAAAAATTCAAAAAAATAACAAAGCTAATTACACATAACAAGAAACCTGTTTGCTAAGTCTGATAAAAAAAATTTAAAAAGCACCAGCACTATAGACTGCATTTGTATTCGTGGCATTTCTTTTCCTTTTCTTTTGTTTCGTAGAAAAATTCTGTGATGTGCGTCTTTTATCTTGTCTTTCTGCAATAGTCAAAGAAAAACTGTCATTTAGGCATGAGTCCTCTTTCGCTTCAAGAGATTTCACATAGCCCAAATTGTGCTTTTCGATGGCATCCGTTACTGCTATTTCCAGCCCTTTTTTGGAGACAAATACCTCTTTTGGGCATTTTCGTCAAATGCAGCTATGCAGACTTTCATTCGAATTTTGGTCTTGCCTGCTACGCATCTGTCAAGAATGGTGTCTGAAGCTAAGCGTTGATAAACAGGCATAATTTTCTCCACTACTTGTGTAGAGTAAATTCTCATGGAACTGTGTGACCCTGGGGTTTCACCTTTGGCTATAGCTCTTTTATAGAAACACCATGATGATTCCCCTTCAGGACACTTACCATGCATAGGCTTTTTGTAAGTTGACGAGCAATGCATCAGGCTGGCATATGTAGCAGTTTTCATTTTATCGGTATCAGGGACATTATCTCTTATTGCCTTTATATAGTAATTTTGCAATATTGGGATGTTTTTATCTGTAAGGCTTCCCTGCTTACGCCCACCAAGAATCACTTTTTTCACCTTCCATTCTTTCACTTTGTTACGTAACGATGTGCCTAGCCTCTTTGCAATATGGTTCAGGCACTCTTCCTTTTCGATTTTTATATCAAAACCATATATTTTATTGTCCGACAAAAATTGAAAAGTTTTTGAGTCACCATCACTCAGCATGGAAACGAATCTCATTTGGCAATCACTAATTGATCGCCTCCACATAATTAGTGCAGCGTGCATCTCCATGGCTCCAGAAGTTCCATCAAAGTTTTTATCACACTCATCCGCATGTCCTTTTTGTCATATGTCAAACTCCGCACTATCGACTCCCATATCTCGACCAGCAACTACACAATTCTGACAGTATTTCGACAATACTTCAAAGTCAAGGACAAGTCCACTAAGGATATCGATGATTATTCCTAATCCTAGGTTAGATGTATGTCCTCGCTTTTTCCAAGTACCGTCATATGACACACTCACATCAATTATTTCCTGATTTTTTAGAGAAGCATCAACTTTTACGTGAGCTTCTCTAGCAGCTTGACGTGACATTTCGAGCATTTTTTTCTTCACCTCTTTGTTTTTCTCGGATAAGTTTTGCAGGCATTTGGCAAATGTTTTTCGGTCCATTGTTGGCATGTTGAGCACAGATGAAAACGTTTCCAAAGCAGCATGCCCTCTGGATAGGAAGGCACTCACCAGTTTGCTGTTTATATCATGTGAATTTTTAGCCTCTTCTTGGAAACTTGAAAAAACACTTCCATAGCTTTCATGACATGATTCGCATAAAAGTTCCATCTTTGTAGAATACCCCATTTAATGGTGTTGTTTTATAACAAGGGTACAGTTTGTACAATACTTACAAGGAACTTTCTGCAATAGTTCAGGAAACACATCCTTGTGGGTGAAAATATAGCTTGCCTCAGGTTGGGAAGATGTACTCGGTTCAGATAATGTATCTCTCTGCAATACCATACTATTACTGTTTTTTTCATCAACAGTTTTAGAAGATTTCTGCCATTGCTTCTTGCTATTTTCAGCCAACATCTTTCTCCTTTTGGTAGGACGACCTTTAGGTTTTCTATATCTCGATGACATAAGATCCATTATAAAAATTTTAAATAACAAAGGCAATTTAAAATGAACTTTAGTTCTGAAAAGAACTTTTTGTTTTGGTAAAATCAATATAAAGTTTGAATAAAATTGAACGAAAAATGCAAACGCAAGTTCGAACGAATTGTAAACAAATAATGCCAATTTAGGTCTCAGATACAGTTAAAACAAATTGTTGCCATTCAGACCTTGATAAATTAACATTTAAAAATAAAAATTAGAGAGGCTATGTCTACAGTAAATAAAATTCGTACTGTCAAAGTACATGACAGCTTTGTCAGCATGACATCAGAATGTAAACAAAGGGGCGTGGTCATGGATGACTGAATCGGAACTACCCCATAACTCAGTAAAAAATGCATGAAACCAAAAAATTTTTTTGCGTTTGATAGAGAGGCTAATATATTATTAAAATAAGTCAAAAAATTTTTTTCGATATTTTAGTCAATTTTTCACATTTTAACTGTCCACTGTAGCCTTAAAAATTAATGTAGTTGGTGATGAATATACTTCTTACCCCTTATAAACAGTTAAATTTGTTCAAAGTTATTTTTTCGAATACACTTATAAAGGCTGTAGAACATTTACGATGTTTTATATTTTAAAAGGCCTTAATAGAGAGAGTGAGAGAGTATTTTCATTTATTATTTTCATTCCTTAATTATTTGGGTTACTTTAACTGCCATATGTAAGCAAGGAAGGTAGTGTCATTAAAATTAAAGAAGAAGACAACCTGAAAAAAATTGTATGTTTCTACCTTACGTATCTAAAAAGGTTTTTTAGAACTTCGAATTCAATACTATCTGAACAATAATTGTGTCATTGTTAAATTGCTTCACATATTCTTCCAATGGAACTAAACTTAACTAAAAATTAAAAGGACTTAAATGTCACAGTAATGAAATTTTTACTGATATACAGAGATTTACATTTATATCCATAGTTTGTATCACCTCTACAAATTGAGATAGCAAAGAAAACCCATTTTGAAATCATTTTTAAGAAAGAAATATTTGGATTGCATGGAATTCCTTTATTTGAAATGAAAAATTTATATTAATTCACCTTCAAATATATATTTTATCTGTGGGCTTTTGTTTTTGGTTTGCAGCCATCTGATAAATATTATGGATTTGCTAATTTGAAATTCGATTCTATTACGGATCATAAGTGTTACACTTATTGGTAAACTAACCCAAATTTTGGCAAAGCAAGCAGTGAAATTTTTGTATCGAGAAGGCATGAAGACGAAAGCAGTTTCTTAAAATTGGCTTTTAATAATCAATGATAAAGTCAATGTGCTCGTTACTGGAGCGATAAAAAAACAATAAGTTCAAAAATCAATATTACCAGACATCCGATTCGAACCGCCTTCTTACAGTCTAATACTGTAAAATGAATTTATAATCTGAAAATGGTGATGCAACATACAGTTGCATTGCTAACCAGCCGCTCTCTCCCTCTAAGAGCTAAAACACTCACACACTTCTTATATTTCTTTTTCTCCTTCCCTGCTGAAAAAATAACATGAGCCGAGTTTAAATAGTCGCTCGATTTGCATTGCAGTTGCTGCCAACCACAAATCACGAAACTTGCAAAAAGATCGGGTTCGAATCGGTGTGTTTACTTTCATTGAGATCATGGAACGGGATTGGAAAAACAACACAAGGAGATCATAAAAATTTGGATCCGAAAAATATTTCGAATGGTTTTACTTTTTAAATGTCTAACAATCAGCCCCCTTTTTCCAATTTCGTACCATTATCTCTTACAAATCAGTAAATTAATTTTATTCTATAATCACATGTTACACAATTTAACACAAAAAAATACATTTTATTCACAATCTTTATTGTAATAAACAAACTAATATTTTAATCTTAAAGAAACAAAGTCTTATTCTCTAAAAAAAAATAATTTTCTACAAAATTCCAACAATTTTTCCTTTACCATGGGTTTGGTAAAAATGTCCGCCAAATTATTTTTGGTACCTATATATTTAATTTGGAAAACCTTGTCGTATATCAAATGCCTTAGAAAATGATAACGAACATCGATATGATTTGTTCTATAATTTTCTACCGGTGACTTTGAAAAACTTATAGCAGCTTGATTATCACAAAACATTACATTTTCACTTAATTCCAAATTTAAACTTTTATTATTAATTACATTCTTTAGCCAAATGAATTCCTTAGCTGCTTCTGTTAAACTAACATACTCAGCTTCCATGGTCGACAGACTAACGGATTTTTGCTTGAAAGTTCGCCATGAAATTGGAGTTTCGTCTATAAAAGTTATGAACCCTCCCATCGACACTCGATCATCCCTATTTGTAGCAAAATCTGAGTCTGAATAACATCTTAGTTTTAATTATTTAACTTTTGAAAGTTCTAATTTATATTCTTGTGTGTATTTAAAATAACCTAATAATCTCAATAAGCAATTCCAATGTTTTATTCCTAGGTTTGCTTGGAATTGAGATAATACATTTACTGCATACATAATATCGGGTCTTGTGCGTATAGCAATAAATGACAAAGATCCTATTAAATTTCTATAAGGAACTGTTAAAATTTCTTCGCTAGTTTTGGGTGAATCTAATTTGGAAAGAACTTGACCTTTTGATATAGGCAATGAACTTACGGGATATTTATATTTTTCGTAAATTTCACATAACCTTCGAATGTAAGATCTCTGATGTATAAACAGACTATTACCTATTTCTTCAAATTCTATTCCTAATAATTTCTTTGTTTTACCCATAATTTTTAAATCAAAATTTTTCTGCAATAATTGTAATACAAAATTTAGGTTTTCCATTTCTTTTCCAAATATAATCATGTCATCTACATAAAATAATAAAATTACATTATCTTCAAACATATATACACAATTAACCCACTCGAACTTCTTAAATTTTAATTTAATTAATTTATTTTCTAATTCCAAAAACTGGCGTCCACTCTGGTAGAGTCCATATATTGCTTTACGTAACTTACACAATTTGTTATTATCAATTTCATATCCCGTTGGTTGCTTCATGTAGATTACAGTATCTAAGTTAGCATATAAATAAGCATTAGTGATATCTACTTGAATATGCGTCCATTTCCACAAACATACACAGATAGTGAAAAATAATCTTACAATAGTAAAGTTAATAACTGGACTAAATACCTCGTCAAATGACTCGCCTCGTAATTGTGTGTTACCTCGCGCAACTAAGCGGGCCTTGTATCTAACAATTTTATTATTTTCATCATATTTAATGGTATAAACCCAACGGTTTTCTAAAATTTTGATATTATCCGGATGATCAACTAAATCCCAAGCTTTACGTTCCATCATTACGTTAATTTCTTTATCCATTGCATCATGCCATTTAGATGCGTCTCTGGATCTTATAGCCTGTTGGTAACAGTTACTTCAACCATAAGAGCTTCTTGTTGCTCTGACAAATCTGAAAATCCCTGTGATTCGGTATTATCTTTTCTAAAATTAAATAAACTAGGATCATACTCAATATTATGCCTCTTACAGTATCTCTCTATTTCGTTAAAAGATTTCAATCGGGTTGCTTCCCCTTCTATACTATAATATACGTTAGATCCAGTTACTTTCCTACCTATATTTCGAATCCACTTAACCTCTGTACATGGGATCAAGCTATGATTATCGGAAGATACATCTGGTTTTTCAGATGTTGAGGGCGTTTCCGTACTTGTCTTTGAAACTAAACGACTCGTTAATGAATCTTTTACTCTATCAAAATCATCCTCATCATCATAATAATCAGGAAGGTTTAAATTATATCCAAGGTTACTATTAACTTTTTGTCTAAAATTAATTCCCCTCTTATTTTCATCGAATCTTACATTAATAGTCTCGACTAATTTATTTTCATCTATCAACCATATTCTATAACCCTTAGTACGTTGTGCGTATCCCATCATAATTCCCATTTTCGCACGCATATTGAATTTTTTTCTAATTTGTTTTGGCACACCAGCATATGCCAAACATCCAAAAGGTATTAGATGCAATATCGATGGTTTTCTACCTGAATATTTTTCGAAAGGCGTTTTGTTACTGTCTTTGTGACAAATTTGATTCCACGCATAAGTGAAACAAAATAATGCTTCTCCCCAAAACTTATGGGGAACTTCACTAGACTTAAGCAATGTTTTGATGCCATCTAGAGCGGTTAAATTGAATCTCTCCGCGATCCCATTCATTTCTGGCGTATATGAATTTGTTACCTCATACTTTATACCCTGTTCTGTCAAGAAATTATCCATATCCTTATTACAAAATTCTAGTCCGCCATCAGTTCTAACTGCTATTACCTTTTTACTTAGAAAACGTTCTGCTCGTTTCTGAAATCTTATAAACGTATGAAATACGTCATATTTATTTCGGATGGGAAATACAGTCACCTTTCTTGAATAATCGTCAATTATACTCAAGAAATATTTATTACCGCCTTGGCTTTTAGTTGGCATTGGACCACAGAGGTCCATATGCAACAATTCCAATGGACGTTTTGATCTTACGGCCCCCGTCTTTTTGAATGAAACTCTCTTGGACTTTGCTAATTTACACGGTATACAATGAGTCTTACCATTATCAGTTAAGCCTGGGAGACCTTTTACACTATCATTTTTACTAGTTTTTACCAAGTAATCGTTATTAACACTACAAAAGCGTTGATGCCATATTTCTATTGATCCGTTTTTGTTTTAGCGGTTACATCACTAAAAAAAAACTAATTTCTTTACTCTTTGGTATAATATAATGATCTGGCTTAAAAAATACAAATTTTCATGGCGTGTTGCCGAGAACAATTTTATCCAGTCTTTATTAAAAACATTAATTTTACCTTTAGTACCCACAAAATGCGCACCTTTACTTTCTAATCTGGAACCGGATAACAAATTTCTCCTCAACTTAGGATTAAATAATACATCAGTCAAAGTTATTTCATGAAAACTCCCCTTATATTTTACCCGAAATCTAAGTGTACCGATTCCTTCTACGGGACAACTTTTATCCTCCGTTGCTAACGACATTTTCATGTTAGTTATCGGTTTAAGATCTAAAAATAAACTCTTGTCATTACAAAAATGACTCGTGGCAGCAGTATCTATTACCCAAACACCTTTATCAAACTCTGTGTCAAAAGTTTCATTTACAGTTGAAGATTTTTGTAGAGACTTTTTCTCTTTACAGTTTACTTTAAGATGTCCGTACTTATTACATACATAACACGGACCTATAGTCTTAATAGATTGTTTAACATTTTTACAGTTAAATACCTTACCACCTTTCTTTTGGTAATCATTCTTGCCATTTGGATCTCCATGAGCTGCAGCCGTAGCACCAGGTAACGTCTTCGACTTCTTCGATATGAAACTGCTCAAGTAAGCATTCTTCGCTTTCTCCAAATCTTGTTTCATCAATTGAAGACGATTGGCTTCTAATATCAGCTCTGCTTCAATTTTGACAACTCTGAAGTCCTCTTCTTTCCATCTGTAGATTTGTTGCACGGTAGACTGGAATTCCCGAGGAAGCCAGCTTATTAATTGAAATCCTATGTACAGGTCGTCCAATTTATGACACGCTTCTTGTAGTCTGGTTGCCGCTGTCTTTACACGAGATATGAAGATTCCAACATCTTCCCCTGGTTGGTATTTTGTTCCAAAAAAATAATCTAAAAGCTGGATTATTCTTGCTTTTGTGACTGGTTCGAAGTGATCTTTTAATATCTTCCATGCCGCTACTCCGTCAGTTGTTTCCGTTATCAGATTTTTCAAATCTGAACTGATGTTAGTATAGATCAACGTATAACATTTATCCTTACGAAGTTGTAGATGTAATTTTTCCTTGTATGTTGCCTCTTCATCAGGTTGCTCTGGCTTGGTCTGTATTATAAACTGCCAGCAACCATAATGCATTAAGAGTACTTGCATATCATGCTTCCACGTGTTCCAGTTATTTTGAGTCAACACTGATATCTGGTTGTTAAACTCCATATCTGTTACTCGATTTAGCGTACTAGCAACAGAGTTCATAAAAAATAGTTCTAGACTGGAACAGTATTTAAATAGACAAAGTTCATGGCCTGGTTCAACTGCTTAGCCTGTCTCGACACAGTACATGGACTGGGCCCATAACCAAATTTGTTACACTTATTGGTAAACTAACCCAAATTTTGGCAAAGCAAGTAGTGAAATTTTTGTATCGAGGAGGCATGAAGACGAAAGCAGTTTCTTAAAATTGGCTTTTAATAATCAATGATAAAGTCAATGTGCTCGTTACTGGAGCGATAAAAAAACAATAAGTTCAAAAATCAACATTACCATACATCCGATTCGAACCGTCTTCTTACAGTCTAATATTGTAAAATGAATTTATAATCTGAAAATGGTGATGCAACATACAGTTGCATTGCCAACCAGCCGCTCTCTCCCTCTAAGAGCTAAAACACTCACACACTTCTTATATTTCTTTTTCTCCTTCCCTGCTGAAAAACTAACATGAGCCGAGTTTAAATAGTCGCTCGATTTGCATTGCAGTTGCTGCCAACCACAAACCTCGAAACTTGCAAAAAGATCGGGTTCGAATCGGTGTGTTTACTTTCATTGAGATCATGGAACGGGATTGGAAAAACAACACAAGGAGATCATAAAAATTTGGATCCGAAAAATATTTCGAATGGTTTTAATTTTTAAATGTCTAACAATAAGGAGAAAAAACAAGTCCGTGACTCGTTAACTTTAATTCATCGACAATGCTATCGTACTATATAGTAGGAATTTTAGAGATTATATAATATATTTTTCCACAAAATATCTTCACTTTGCCAAGTTTCCTAAGTTATGAACTGGACACAGCACTCCAATGGACCTTGTCTGGAACTCACGATTGGCGTTATTTCTATTAATTCGGGGGATGCAGTTCTAATATCTTTGGAGAACCGACGTATAGAAGGGCTGATGTACGTTAAATATGTAACAATCAGAGCTCTCGTGTTTAAGTGATGTGGAAATTTAGAGAGTAGAGTGCCATTTCAAGAGTTGTCCTTGTCACTTGACTGAGCTTCAGATTTACGCGATCCGTCCCCACTAGTCTTCGTGTATCTTCAAAGGCGACACTAATAAATATCAGTCTAATTTAAGAAGTACGCAGTCACTGATCTGTATGGCTTTAATTGAATACATTTTTTTCAACAAATTGGCATGGATTACCCATCTGAAATATTTTTATGTACAAATGTTGTGGATCTTATTTATTTAAAGAGAACAATATCGCTGAAATGACGTGAAACAGATGAGCTTCTGTCCTTTTTTTAAAAAAAAATTTCAAAAGATTTTACCTTTTTAACTTTAGTGGTACATATATATATATGTGTGTGTATGTGTGCGTGTGCGTGCGCGCGCGCGTGTGTGTGTGTGTGTGTGTGTGCGAAACATCGACTTAATAAAAAAAAAATTTCTAACTTGGAAATAATTAAATGTATGTATTTCTCATGAAAAACGATTTTAATGCACATATTTTATTTAAAAAAATATGAACGTATGGGTAAGATTGTCTTGTGTAACCAAAATTTTGCATTGTTACGTAGTTGATCACCTTTCAAAGGAAAGAAAGGTCCCCGCAACACAAGGGTTTTTGGAGCAAATAGTTATTTATTATGGATATTTGCGTCGTATAAATTCATAATAACACAGATTTAACTATCGTACAAATATTGATCACAGTCACACTTAAGGTGAATAAAACACGCAGTAGCTTTCAAACTTTGTTTCCAATGTTGCTGACCATGGTTCAAAATTACGTGGTCCGTCGCCAAAAACCCTCCTGGTGCTGAACAGTGTGACGTGAATGTTCACTCACTCACTCTCCAATGTTGCTTTCCTGTATTGTCCGTAGATAGGCCGGGAAGATCTTTCTTGGACTTTCTACAACTTTCTTTTCAAATAATCAACATAGGACTTTATAGATTTTTTTTCAGATGCCTCTATTTTCGTTGCCTAATTAGACGACTTGGCGACATTTGGCTACCAAATCCTCTCTTGTGATAATCTTACTTACTTTACTCTTACTAATCCTGTTACTCTTTCAATAATTAATTGTAAATGAATAAGTGGTTTACCCTTGGCCCACAAACAATCTTTTCAGCAATCATACCCTTTCTGCAGAGAAGCAAACCGAATGTAAAATTTAAATAATTAAATTAACATTTATTAAAACATTGAATTAAACATTATTAATATTATTCTAGTTAAATTTCAATATAAAACTGTTATTTCACCATTTTTCTGATTTGTATGCAACATAAGTAATGTACAGCAGGATCTATTTGGGCATTAATAATTTAATAAGTTGTAAAAAATACGAGTGTCAAGTTTTTAATTTCAATAAATGAATTCTAAAAACCAGCCAAAATGCCTACTAATCTAAAAACAAAAATAACTTCAGGAATAATTTCTCAAATAATACAACTGCAATATAACAAAATTTAAGGGGAAAAATCAGTATTTTAATAATACCTTAATAAATTAAATTGTTGCAAAAAAACTAATTTCAAATTACAAGAAAAAATTTCATATTATTAGTATTTTATTAATATTTATACATTAACATTAATTTAAATACAATGTAAAAATAATTTAATACAAAACATTTAATCAATTAAAAATTATAATGTATTGTACAAAATAATTTGATACTAAATAATTAATCAATTAAAAAATAACTCGCATATTTTTAATGTATACGCTTCAATTAATTTTGAATACATTTATCAATTAAAAATAAAAGTAACATAAGATTAAATAAATTTATATAAAAGAATAAAATTTTAGAGCATTTATTTATTCTTTCAATAATTTATTGAAAGATATCTAAATATACAGTAAGAATCCTTATCATAGATCTGAACAATCCAAATTTATTTTACTCTATTGTCTTTTACTCTAAACCCTATTTTATTACAAGAATATTTTTTTAAAAACTAAATTCTAGAATGTATTTTGAAAAATTATTTCTAGGTAGTATCTTATTTTCAAGTGACTGCACGAAATATGAATGAAAATATTCTTACATTTTAAAAAATACATTTTAAGCTTCACACCCACGTTTCCTTCCTAAATAAGTAAAATAAATGATCAACACGTTTTACACGATATGAGCTTAAATTATAGAAATCTAACAGAATATACTAGTTTAAATATCTAGGAGTTATATCAGAAATGTTTTGGAGAGGATTTTATAAAATATTACGAAGGGTTACACAAACGCATGCACACGTTTCATCGCTGGATGATAAAGCTTATTAAAATAGGATTTAACTCTGTTCACTGTTCAGTGGGGGAAAAAATGTCGTGAGCAAAATATTTTCAATGAAATTTCTCAGTTTCATTCATACAGCTAGCATCTGCTTGTTGATAGTAATTAATTTTCTTGTGAAATTGAATGAAGTTGTTGACATAGGACTGAAGCTTATTAATTCTTTTAATAATTATTAATAATAGAATGTATAATTTCTGGGCCTTTTTACGATGCTTTTGAGGAACAGTTCTGATGAGTAAAAAATTTATTTTTCTGCAGTGAGTTTCATACTATGCTTAACAAATTAATATTTTAATAAAGTTGTTTATTAGTTTTCCAAAATAGATTATATTATTATGTTTAAATTATATAAAAATAAATCCCCCGGAAATGGTTTGAAGATTGTTTTGTTTTATAATTATTACTGAGGAAATAAAGTATAAATTTTATACTTAATTGAAACTCTTGGTAGTTTCTTTTAAATGGGAAATAGCGCCTCAAAAATTAAATAATAGGAACATCAATAAGACACACTTCATTTTCACGTTGATATGATATATAAATGAAAATAAATGAAAATCGTCCATGTGATATCTTACCAAACTCATTTTGACGATAAATAATTTTTATTTTCCAAGAAATTTGTAGTTAAATGGGAGTTGTATAAAAGAAATTTATTTAAATGCAAAAAAAATTGGTGAAAATTTGCTTTCTTTTCAATGTACGACTTTTAGTACAATATCTGATTTGAATATATATATATATATATATATATATATATATATATATATATAAGGTGGACTGATATTTTTTTCTCAGAATTTTAAGACCTACACATGCGGAAAAGATGTTCCCTTGTATTTATGTTGCAGGAAAATGATAAAATTAGGGCTTTCATATATCAAATCTCTAAGGGAGATGATCAATTCACGGAAGATGTAAAAATAACGTCTCTTTGAGGTCATTGCCCTGATGTAAGAAAGTGACTTGATCAAATCACCTAACTGTTTAGTAAAATGATGAAATGAATAACTCAGCATTTGTAGAGCTCTGTTTTTTTTTTTTTTTCGTTTGTTACTACTCCATTTTACATCCCCTCCCTCCTCCTCCGTTCCAGGCAGCACCGGGCTTTTGACATGACGCACCAAACAAAATGACATAAATATCACTTTTTAGTTTTATTTAGTTATATTCTTTGCATTATTATCTTTCAATTGATATATCACTTTTGTATGACTAAAAATTAGAATATCAGGATAAAACTTAAATTGGAAAATGTAAATAAAAAAATTAGGGAATTTAGCCACGTTCCCTGTATAGATTAAACAAACCCTTATTAATAATAATAATAAGCTATTTTAAAAAGGGAAATAATAACTAAAAAAATTGTTGCGAGCAAAACAGGATATTTCTGAAGTACTGCATTAATGTATAATTTTTTCAAAAAATGTGTGAAATTCTACTACAAATATCCTTTTAAAAAAATACCATCTTTATTATCTAAATATTTTGTTAATTAATTTCGAATAAACAATTTGTAACTCAATGATTATTGTTGTATTAATTACTCTACTTTTAATAATGCATCATATTTGGTAAATAAACACTTTCAAATTCTTGACAATATTATTTCATTATTTCACTGAAACTGGTTAAGGATTTGATCAAATCACTTCCTTTCCTTAGGGAAATCACCTTACAGATTTTTTATTTTAACATCTTCCGTGAATTGATCCTCTCCCTTGGGGATTGGATGAAATCCCTAATTTAAACATTTCTCTGCGACATATAGATGAAGGAAAAAATTAAACAAAAAATTCTTTTTTTTGTTAAACAATTCTCCAAGAGGAATAAAGTTCAGGTATTTGAGCTTTTTTATGGTAAACAAATGGAAGTGGTTCTTGTTAAAGAAAAACAGGCATTTTAGTGCTTTTTAACATTTATTATGAAAAGAGGATACGTACTAAACAGTTACTGGCACAAAAACCATCAGGTACTTTTAACAGACTCATTAACATTAATTTTTTTTAAAAAAAAATACCTCTGTCTAAATTACAGTGCACGATAAAGCGAAAGATGGAAATAAGCTTGGATTAGACTGACTCGACGGTACGAGGAGAGACAGCTAGGGTTGTGAAATGTTGCAATGTATATTGTATTATTCGCAACTCACCATTCATTTATTAAATATCACCATTTCTGTTTCTTTATATTGAAAAAGAAGAATTTTATTTTGAGTCTAAAATCATCTAACTAAAATTCAGTCTTTTTCCATTTTTTCGAAAATTCAAACCTTTTTTAGCAATATTAAATTTTAAGATTACTCTTTTAGTTATTTTTCTCGATATCTGCATATCATAGAGTACGGGTCTTCAGTCAGTGAGCCACGGGCCATGAAGGGCCCACTGAAGGCATTTTAGTAGCCCCGTTTGAATTTGAGGCAATTTAAAAAAAATGCCTTGTCTGATTTTTGTCGTAAAACCGCCATTTTTCTATTATCCTTGATGTTTAAAACACTTCACTGATGTGTTTGACATCCATTTAAGATAAAATTTTCTGAAAATGAAGAATTTTTCAAACATTTCTCTGTATCTTAAAAAATTTCAAATATAAAAAATCTGACTATGCATAAAATCTCAGAAATTTACGGTAAAGGTGGACTATTTAACAGATTTGCAAACTATTTTAATTCGTTTTCCATTTAACCTTTTGAAATCGATATATATCGATTTAGATATTCTATCCATTATTTTCAATACATTTTTGCTCAGTATAATTCACAGAAATGGGAAAGGTTGGCTCGCCCAAAACATGTACAACTGCACTTTTATATAAATTATTTTATATATAAGAGCTGTCCTAAGTCAGAAATGTTTATAATACTGTAGCACCTTTATTTTTTACATTTTAAACTCTATTATTTTTAAATTCTCATACATCCTTTCTAAAACCTTATGTCTGGTTATCTTGCAATTTCAATTTTTTCAGTTTTGATTATTGATTATTCATCTCTCTTTAGTAGAAAACTTTGAATATATAAATTTATATATTTTTATATATAAATTTATATAGTTTTTAAAGATTGGAGGCAACATCTTTGATGATTAATAGTCCAATTATATTATGCACTTAGTTGTTTTAGAATTTTAAAATTTTTATATTATAATATTTTTCAGAATGCGATAGCGTATAACTTAATTTTTTAGGTATTAACTTTTTAATATTTTAAATTTAAGAGAATTTGGATACTTTCAGATTAGCTTACCAAGTTACAATACTGGAAAGGTTAGCGTCATCAAATTAGTTTAACACCACTTATCGGTCCAAAGTCCGAGGTTTCACTTGGATATTTTATAAATTTTTATATTATAAATTTTTAATTTTGTTTGAAAATGTTGGTATTTTATTAATTTTTATGCTCACCATTACTATTTTGAAATGGGATTTTGTATTCTAGGATTCATATAGTTTTAAATTTTTGCTTAAACATGGAATTGTGATATAAATATATATATATATATATATATATATAAATTTCTTAACACCGTCTCTTCCCTTAGAATCAGTTGTAGTCTTGTAAAACAAACCTTTCCTTACATAAATTTTTTGACTACATTATTTTTGACAGTCGTGTGGCCCGCAGACCACTGTGAATTTATTCATCTGAACCTTGGATCGTTGTAATATTATTAATTTGGCACTCGATCGGGAAAGATTTCCTCACAGGTATGTATCGACTAATAATAATTTCGTTCTCCATATAACCGTGATCCACGCCTATATGTAAATAAACAAAAGGAATCATTCCGCAACTTCATACTTTTGTTTATATCTTTAAATAATTGCTATAAAATTTGAAACGTGAATCCCACTACGCGACACTAGTCTGAACACGCCTTCACGCTTGTCAAGTTTGCTTGAAATTGTAAACAATAATATTTTGCTGATTTGCACAGCATTTACCGTCAAAAACTTCTTCAAAGCTTCGAATAAATGAAACTCCGAGGAAGCTGAATATTGACTATACGGAAGTTGTTGCGGAGCCTCTCACTTCCGCTTTGTCAACTATAATTTGATTTCGTTTGTCTTTTGGATGTCGTGCCATTTTACCAAACTTTATAACGTAATCATTTTAACCATTTGCTTCGATGACTGTATAAAATTTCCTAGAGATCTGATCTGCAAAATTCTGATAGCTGCATACACATCCCGCTTCGAATACTCTGCATTTACACACGCTAAGTTTGTTTATTTCTCGGAAGTGCAAAACTCTGCAACTACACATGAATTAATGCATCTAGTCATGCACATAGAATCAATCTTATGTATGCATAATTTCTATCATGGTTTCTTGTACTTTTATTAACGAACGCCTTTCATCTATACAATATGTATGCAAAGAAGTTTTACCCAAACAGATTGAACAGGAATCAGATTGAATTTTTACCTTGGACTAACACTATTTCATTTAAATTAGCTATTTATGCGGATTAATTAACATTACTGTGCACATTATCCAAATTCATCCGCTTTCGAAGACATGACGAAAGTCTTTTCATGTATTCTCAAAATAAATATTATTAGGTGGATCGCGCCAAATATATTTAAATATAAATATATTCAAACATATTCAAATATTTATTAGGGTGGATCGCAGCCCGATTTATGAAAAGAATTATTGAAAATTGGAACTTATACCTATGCAGAAAAGATGTTCTATAGTATGGAGATTAAGAAAAAAAATTAATAAATAATAATTTGAAAATCTAATATTGCTACAATGTGTTTGAATTTTAGAAAAAATTGAAAGAAGACTTTATTGAATTAAATAATAAAATAAAATAAAATAATTTTCCTACAATACAACTAACAGAAATTAAGGATTATTGGTAACTAAGTTCTAAGGAGAGAGTAAACAATACAGGGGTGGTCAACATGCCACACGCGTGCCATAGTGTGGCCCGGCTGAGTTGTATAAGTGGCACGTGAAGACTTATTGAAAAATTAAAAAATATTTGAAAAGATAATGATAAACACCATTTTTTTGTAGTTTTATTAATATGCGGTTGTTTCAGATAAAAAAATATCAAGATTATTTTAAACATTAATTAAATTACAATATATATATTTAAATATATAAAATCAATCATAATTATCAATTGAAAAATTGAAATATATGAAATATATGAATATATATATATATATATATATATATATATATATATATATATATATATATATATATATATATATAAATATAATAAAGAAAATACTCCTTCATGACTGTGTGCGCTAGCTTTCCAAAAGAAATGCCCTCGTGAAATTTTGGAATTTGAGAGAAAGTGTTTTACAATTGCCTGAAAGAAAACCAACAGTTCGGTGAGTGTTTACTACTCAAGAATGAAGATTTGCTTTGGAGTTGAGCCTTTCCAACCGAAACGAAGGGATTTAAGATTCCAAGAAAAAGGTTATACACACTCTTTGTCCTATCCTAATTGATCATACATCTTTGTTTGTCAACAAACTTGCTTTTTTGCCTCGATTTTGGCGGAAAAGATTAAGAAATTTCCCCTATTGTTACAAGAACTTTCTACTTAAATTAATAATGTTCCAAGCTATGATCGATTTAAAAATTTAATATCTATTTTGCAGGATTCTCATTCAATGTTAGGTTTGATTCTTCAAGATGATCAAAAAATGCTGATCATTCAACACATATTTTTCCAAAATTTCTCTGTAAGACGTTAATTGTTACCTACCTAAAATTCAAATTGGAATTATTGATCTACAGCACTATATTATACTGAAAAGTAAATATAAGGAACTTATCTCAATTACAAGGGATCCGATTTATGTTGAATTTTGAAAAGTTATATCAACAAGCAATTTTCCAAATTTACATTTTTTTAACGTGTGTCTGTCAGATACTGTACTAGGTTTGGATCAACATATTTGTGAACAAATATTTTCTGTTATGAACGTAATAAAATCAAAATATAGCTCAAAACTAACTGATGCACACCTAAAATAATTTTATTTTGTTGGCAGCTTTGAGAACTAATTCTGATGTAAATAATTTGGTAAAAAAAACACTACAAATTCATAAAAGACAGAAAGAAAGTACTGACTATTCAGTAATAATTTAGGATTTTAAAATGTTTCAAATTACTCATTTTTATTTTTTACCTAACCTAACTATTGAACCTGTAAAAGGTTTATTAACAGTAAAACCTAAGTTTGTACATTTCCACTACTTAGACTTATATAAAAAATGTACTGTTTGGATAAAAATTCCACAATAAGCTCGTAAGTAACCTTTACCACCTATTCATACTCTTTTGTTTGTTGGAAAAGTTAGGATTGGCACCCATAATATTTTTTTTATCAGATAGTGGCATTCTTTCCTAAAAGATTGGCCACCCCTGCAATAGTAGAACGTACATAACAACATTTCATAACCTAAGGCCTCCGTTCCCTCCCCACCGAATTAGTCCCATCCGAGCTGTTTTCGTTCTTCCGCTTTATTCTGCACTATTATTTCGACTGTAGGTTTTTTTAACTTGATACTAAAGAAGTTGTTAAATGTGCCTGGTGTTTTTTTCTCGTAACTATTTTTATGTGTCCTCGCATTGCAATATATATTAAAAATAATAAGATACGGAGTTTTTTTTTAATAAAAATGCTTTTTTTTACTTTTAACCTTAAAAAAAGCTCAAATTCTTAAACATAATTCCTCTTGTTGCAGTACTTAGCATAAAAATTAATTTTTTATTTTATATTTTTCTTTCATCTGTATACCAGAAAATATCTTTTCCACTTAGGTGGATTTTGAAACTCTGAAAAATATTTTTTCGATCCACTATGACATTTATACATAAAGGGTGTTTTTTTGAGAGATATAGAACTTTAAATTGCAATAAAACAACGATGTATTATTCGATTGACATGAATTTTTTTATTCGAAAGATAATCTTGTGGCATTACATTTTAAATATGATTTCTGGCATATGACTGCCACGGCTGGCTCGGATGTAGTCCAATCTGGACGTCCAATTTTGGATGACTTTTTCCAACATTTGTGGCTGTATATCGGCAATAACACGGCGAATGTTGTCTTCCAAATGGTCAAGCGTTTGTGGCTTATCCGCATAGACCAATGACTTTACACAGCCCCACAAAAAATAGTCTAGCAGTGTTAAATCACAAGATCTTGGATGCCAATTCACAGGTCCAAAACGTGAAATTAGGCGGTCACCAAACGTGTCTTTCAATAAATCGATTGTGGCACGAGCAGTGTGACTTATTGCGCCGTCTTGTTGGAACCACAGCTCCTGGACATCATGATTGTTCAATTCAAGAATGAAAAGTTAGTAATCAGGGCTCTATACCGATCACAATTGACTGTAACGTTGTGGCCTTCATCGTTTTTGAAGAAGGATTCCACCAGCCCATAAAGCGCACCAAACAGTCAGTTTTTCTGGATGTAACGGTGTTTCGACATACACTTGTGGATTAGCTTCACTCCAAATGCGGCAATTTTGTTTGTTGACGTAGCCATTCAACCAGAAGTGCGCTTCATCGCTAAACAAAATTCGCTTATGAAAATCGACCATTATTTTCGAAATAAAATTGCACAATTTGAAAGCGTTGTTCAGGCGTGAGTCTATTCATGATGAATTGCCAAACCACTCTGAGAATAAATCATTTGACAGCTGTTAAATCGGTCGCCATCTTGGAAAGTAATGCCAACTTAAACTTCTATACCTGGAAAAAAAACACTCTGTATAAATCAACTTTCTAAATACTTTGTAAGAAATAAACTATATTAGTATTATTACTTTTTAAAATTTTTGTTTATTTAATTTGTATTATTAATTTTATTATTTTTATTTTTGTTATTATTAGTAAATTAAATATAAATTTCAAATTGTAATAATTTTAAAACAGTAAGAACATATTACAGGAGCAGATATCTTCTTAATGTTTTATTTATTTTTATTGCGATGGATTTTCTATGAAAAAGTAAAAAATATTCTAAAGATTATTTGTAAATTTCTATTTAAAAATTACTGGGAGAAGTTTGGCTCAGTGATAAACAAGAAATTATGATGAGCCCATTTAAATGTAATGTGAAATTTCATAAAAGAAAAAAATTCGTTTATCTAAATCAAAATGATACTAATATTTTAAATAAAATTAACCATTTTTTATCATAACACGTAAATTTTTTAAAATGCAAATAATGATAATATTAAATAAAAAATAATTGCATTTTACATTTTCTGTAAAGTTAAGAGGAAGAAATTGATCAGGTTTTATTAATAAACTTTTTCAATAATTGGTTAGATTGAAGATATAGAATGTAACTTCGCAAGACTGCAGGAAGAAATAACTTTTTTATTTAATGTTACGAAAAATGATGAAAAATATACGTCTTCGAGTACTTGATAGCTCTTTTATAGATAAACAATACAACAAAATATGAGCTTATGGGTGAGATCAATGTTATGGATTTCTTCAATACAGAAAGCAACTTTATCATGATTTCAAAGCTGATAAGTTCTTACTCTAAGGCTTCGTAATAAGTTCTTACTAGAATTTGTCACTATTTCTCTTCTGATTGTTATTGGTTAAAAAGGATTGTCCTATCAAATAACAGAATGTGCGTTTAATGCGAAACTTAATCACCAACATTTGTTTGAATTTGTCATCTTATTGGATACAGTGTTTTCAATCGGAAAGTTTTTAGAAATAAAAATGTTGATCTGAGAAAAAAAATAATAATAACTCTCGTACTAAGTATACTGAAATGATAATAGATCAGTCATCTGGTTTTTATTAAATCTAAAATTTATTTTTTAGAAGAAACTAGGTCACGATAAAATTTTGTCTTCCAGAAATAATTTTTGCTCATGCGATATTGAGTCTTAACAGAACGGGAAAATTTATCCACATATAAAACATGTTTCACAACAAATGATCAACTCATAGTAAAAAATACTGTATTCTTTCTTAGTTATATTAAAACATGGTAAGATACTAGTTTGAGATATTATTATGTTCCAACTTGAATCTAGTAATATAAATAAATTCAATAATCTAAAGATGTTGTTCTAGAATTTTCCAATTTATTAAAAAACATTCCAGTTTATTGAAGAGAATGGCTTGTTTTATTTTTATTATTTTCAAGGAACAAAACATATAATGAAACTTAAAAGAAATTTCAGTGGTTTAGTTCTCAACCCAACAGAGAAATGTTCAATATTGATATTGGAGGAGCGTTAAGTGCTGTAGAAAGTTTTAAGACAATAAGAATAGATTTAAACAACTTATCTTTTCTTTTTGATTAATTTTTTTAACAAACTACTACCAATTTTAAGTAACTTTATAATGAAAGTAAAAACCCTTTCAAAGGTTTTTTACCCAAGCAAAGGAACTATAATTATTAAACCCCTATGTATCCTAGTGGTTAGGATCAAGAACTCGTGGTCGGCGAAACCCGGCTTCGAGTCCTGGTTCCACTGAAGACCCACCATATAGGAGGGGCTGATGTGCACATTAAATCTGTTGAACTCAAAGTCTTCTCATTGGAGTGGTGAGGTATTTTGGAGAGGGAGAGTCAATTTAAATGTCGTCCTCGCCACTTGACCGAGGTTCAAAACTACGAGATCCGTCACCAGTAACCCACATGTTGCTTTCTAGCGGGACATTAATCTAACTAACTCTCTTCCATAAATGTAACTAATAATATTACCTCAATAGATGGGTTAATAAAAGCAAATTTCAAACTACTGTATTAAAAAAAACTTTTTAGACATTAGTTATTTCCAAGATCCTAAATTCCCGTTTGTAGCTAAAGAAAATTTAATTTATTTGTGTTCAATCGAAACTTTATATTGTCAAAATACTATATCATCTGTTAAATCTCAACATTTGAATAATTTTATGTAATTGAATACAAGTAAAAAGTTCTAGACATGGTTTCATAACATTGTGAAGATAAGAAATATTCTAAAAATTGTAGTTATAAAATTTCTGAGATTCTTAAATTCAAATAGAATATTGATACAAGAATTTCATTTCGGTCTATCTTCCCACTGATAATCGCGTTTGGTCTTAAACGTATCGTGCTTTAAAAGACATATTAAAATAACTTTATAAAATAATATATTTAAAAACACACCACACAGTAAAAAATTGACAGATAGTTTTAGCAGCTATTTAGAAAAGTAATTATTTCCAAATGGTGCTAATTTTTTTTTCATTCCACATCGAAAAATTTTATTAAAAAATTTTAATTGAGCCCTTTATTATTTTTTTCGTTTTGTCTCTATCTTTATACATATGATTTTAATTACACTGCTTGACAATTGCTAAGGAACAATTGATTTATGCAAAAATTACGTCCCAGACAGCTGACCAATAAAAGTAAATTCAAGTTCATAGGACATGGTATACCAGGACTGTTATATGTGTAAAAGACAATGCATATAAGCTCATGATTCATACAAAAATTCATGCTGTTCAATGTTTGACGAAAATAGTGCTGGATGTTATAAAAGTTTTTTCTCTGAAATTCTGTTTGGTTCTTGCAATAATTAAGAGCAAAATATCCGAAAGACATCATTTGAGTGACTACGATGGTCGACGAGGAGGTGGTCAATTGGAAGCAGGTCAAAGTGTCACCACTGTAGATACTGCAATGGGTGTATCAAAGAGTGTCATCTCACTATTAAATAAGGCCTCTGAAGGTGGAAATGCTTTGCAAAAGCATGCCTGGAATCGTGGTAGGAACACTATATCTTTAGAGAATCGCTATGTATTACTCGTGGCAAAAGTAACAGAAATTGCACTCCTGGCCAGACAGTTGCAAAACTTGCAACCACTATCGGTAAACCTGTTTCAGCAAGAACCATCTTACGATGATTAAATCAAGTTGGTTTGTATGCATGGAAGCATGTTCGTTGCATCCCACTTCAACCATACCATTCTAGAGAGAGATTACGCTGGTGTAAGGAACATGTTGTGGTGATCACCAAAATTGGCCTAGAGTGATGTTCTCCGACGAGTCTCGTTTCCGTATGACAAATGATTCTGGCCACCAATTACTACTGAGAGAGCGTGGAACACGTTATGCACAAAAATTTGTTTCTGAACGTGATCGGTACGACCCAGGCGTGATGGTGTGGGCAGGCATTATGCACAATGGAAGAACACTGCTCCACATCTTTGAGCGAGGAATTGTTACATCGCAATGGTATTGTAGAGAGATCATTCTGGATAATGTTCGTATTTATAGGAGTGCTGTTGGTTCCTACTTTCTGTTCATTGACTATAATACGTGGCCACACAGAAGCGTTGAGGTATTGAACACAATGCAAAGTAAAAATATTCTCATGTCTGCCTGCTTACTCTTCCGACCTAAATCCTATTGAAGATGCCTAAGATGCTCTTTGCAGATGTGTTGCATAAAGGACCATCCCTCCCCGTACAGCGCAAGAGCTCAAAACCACCTTGAGACAGGTGTGGGACAGTATCCCCTTCAAGGACTACTCGATAGTTTAGTGAAGAGTATGGACAACTCATTCAAAATGTGCATTAGTGTCCATAGTCAACATACATGTTACTAAGGTACTCATGTTTGCATCATTCTGACCAGAAGATTAATTTTTTGTGGGCGTTTGCAAATCATCCAAGAAGCATCTTTTTTTATTTTTATGTTTTTAATTCTTTGATGTGGCGATATCTGTACCACTTTGCACTATAATAAATACACATCGTCCCTACTAAATATGAACTTAGTTTCATTTCTTCAATCATTGTCTATTCTTAATTATTCCGAAAAACGTAACTGTGTACATTAACATAATTTTTAAATTGCATTGAATTATCAACTTCTGTGTTCTGAAACTACTTTGATTGTTTTTGATGGATCCAAAAGCATTAAATATAATTTTTCCATTCAGGACAGTGTCTAAATAAATACATTTGTTTGAAAAAAAGAGATAATACGAAATAATACAATCCTTCACTTAAATGACGCGTGTATATATATACGTTATATACACGTATTCAAGAGTTTTAACATAAAATAACGTGGAATGCCTGTCATTTTAATATTAATTTGTTTTTTCATTGAAAAAGACTAGGCTGGCATACTTAGGTAATTCTAGGAAGGAAATCTAATAATCAGGGGCAATCCTAACATTTTTACTTTTCTAAATTACTTTGTAAAATTAATCTGAAAGCAAGAATTTACTGACGCTGCTTTTTAAGATTACTTAATCTGATATAGTGATTTGTTCCCCTTAAAATTATGTTTCGTTTTTCGGGTAAAAATCAAATACCTTTTATATCATACGATGGTAAATTTTTGTTCTCATATACATTATCGTGATTTAAAAGAAATTTTTTAAAAGTTTGCATCACGCGCGCGCGAGGTATTTTTGTAGATAAACCAACTGTTTATTAGCCGGAAAGAAAGGTGTTCAAGTCTTTACAATTTTGAAGGGAAAATTGTAAAATTAAAACAAGGAAAAAAATGAAGAAAACTAAATAAAATTGGATTATTGGTTCTAGTTTATTTAAACGATTTATGTCGTTGCAAATTTTACAACAAATTCTTTCGTATCATTCTACATTCAAGAATTATATTCAAAGTGGGAAATAATGAGATCATTCGAACACAATTGATTTCAAAGATATATTTTCATATTTATTTTTTAAGCTTACTACAATAGCTCTTTGTTACAAATTGCAAACTTAAGTTATTATTTTCTAATTTTTGCTTTTGTCAAGAATATATAAAGTCTGTGCATTTTTAACAAACCTAAGTATCATTGACGTAAAAAGTAAGCCCATTACATACTACTGTTATGGGAGTAACAGTAGTATGGAGATCCGTATTTATGACTTCAAATTTATGTAATAGCGTTAAGAGCTTGTTTACAATTCTTTTAAGTTGCATTTTTAGTCTCCATCGCTGAAATAATCACAACATAATGCTTCATGTACTGTTAAAAGAATTTGCATTACCAGATATATCGAAGCACAGGACATGATTCTTAAGGCATAATTGTATTGATTTCTTCTTTTGTGAAGTTGTTCTGTGGAGAAATACTTACGTTTTGGTAATCGAAATTTAAGCATAAACCTTCCATTTTTGAGAGTTATTTATCATTTTAAAATAAATAAAAACTGAGTATAAGTTGCAATTATTTTTCCTCAATTTTTACAATTTTTTCAAAATATTTGATTAAGTTTAGAAATTAATTATAATGGAAAACAATCATACGCTTTTTGAATCTTAGCTCAAGTATGATTTTTATCCAATACAATGAAGAATTGTATTTGAACTGCGTATTTAATGCAGCAAACTGTACAAAACTTTAGTTTAAAAATTACTCTACAATAAGGATTTTATTAAATATAACTTTAACTAGTACAGGAATCTCTCTCACACATTACTGAATAAAAAAATAATCTTATTACAATTACGCAACTTTTATAGAAATAAATAACTGTTAAACACAATACCCGACTTAGAGACTAAATAAATATCTAAGTGTCTTAGCATAATGTATTGATAGAATCATTTATAATGCTTCATTAGTAGCATTTCTAAGGCACACACTCGTTTCTTACCATATTCAAAAATTGTGCAATGTCAGCGAGATAAATTTTAAAGCAAGTTGCAGATGAAACGTGAATGGTGAAATACAATATAGTTTACGAGACTGCTGAAGCTATTGTGAGGCAATCGTATTAAACTTCACAGTTTAGTATTGATCACAGTACCAAAAATTGACTGACAAATAAATCATTTGACTTATTTGTCGAAAGGATCAGACTGTCTCTGGAACCTGTAGATCAGACCGTCGCATAATCACTATACAGACAGATAACCATCTACATCAAAATTAAAATTCGAAGACCTTTGACATCAGTCTAACGGATTTCAAATCATTCTTCATTCGATTGGAAACCATAATGTATTCTCCTATGTAATACCCGAATGTCGTAAATCTTATTTAGCAAATTGCTTCCATAATGGTTTGTCGCGTCTCTACTTACCATAACGTCACGTAGGTATTTTCTGGTGAGCCAATCGGATGAAACGAAGTATTTAAACATCTAACTTAGAGAGATTAAAGAGCTATTTACTGTAAACAAATCCAGATTCGGACTTCAGAATTATTGCGAATTTCGGGGAGGGGGGAGACTTGACGAAACGTACAGCGCGCACTTTTTGCGTCACAAATAAGATCGAAATTTGTGGTTGAGCGTAATACGCCGGATATACAAATGATACCTTTAAAAAGGAAGACTTGATAAGAATTTAAAAAATTAGATTGCTACATTATTTAAAATATTGTTTATTTAAAGAAAATGATATGCCTTTTGAACTTTCATCATTGGATAAAGTGGAAATTTTTTATATTTGTCTTCCATTTTTTCTTCCGGCACATTATCGAATACTGTTTCATCTTCACCCCAGCACCGTTATTCTGATCCATTAATAGATAATAATCTTCCATTTCCTCTATATTGTTAGATATACTACATTTCAAATGACTTTCGCATTAGATTAGGTTTAATTTAATTCCATACCTTTATTATCCACTCACACACTATTTTCTAGACAGATATGACGAATTTGGCCTCCTTTTTAAAAGTGTTTCTTCACCTTCTAACATCCAAATACTTTCTCTTTTCTTGCTCTTTATGGTTTAGTTCTAGAGGTATACCATTGTTCAAAAGCTTAGTATAATACTTCAAATAAATGACCTCAAAAGGTAAGAGTATTGCAAATTGGTTTCTTCGTAAAAAAGAATGACCAAAAAATTTAAAAAATACTGTGTTAAAGTATAGGTGTGCGTAATACGCTGGAATAATACGGTATCTGTTTAGTAAGTAATTGCTTGATATTTATCGTAATTTTTAAAAATATAGTCATCAACATATTTCTATTATTCCTTCCATTTTTTAAGTTAATTTATATTTTATATTTCCCCAAACACATAATTTTTTCAGTCTTTTTTTTCAAAATTAAGCATTATAATAGCAAATTTTATTCTTCCCTTTACTTTTAATTGTAAATATATTATTTAACTGTTATCACTATTACTATTATCCATAGGATACTCCCTTTTCCCCTAAAGCATTAAATCTTCTAGTTCTGAGATATGACTAAGAGAAAACATAAATTTAATTTTTTTAATTAATTCTAAATACATATTTGTTTTAAATCCCGAGAATATCATTTCTCACATCTAATACTTTTTAAATGTTGCATTAAATTCCCAAAACAGATTTATTTACGACTATTGTGTTTATTTAAGCAATCATTTTATTTTGAATGCTCGTAAGGTTTTATGAAGTTTGTTTGGTTCATTCTATTCTAAATTTCAAATATGTTCAGCTACTTTCACTGATCTCGTAAATTGATGCAATTGGGGGAAAGTATGTTTACTTTTAATTATAAATATATTGTTACTATTACTATTATCCAAGGAGCTTGATTTGTCATATAATGATTAAAAGCCATCTTATGAGTCTAAGGAAAGAATTTCCAACTAGGATAAATTTAATGGCTTAAAATTAGTTCTAAGTGCATATTTTGTTTTAAATGCTGGAAATATCATTTCTTATCTAATAAATTGTTTCATTAAAATCCCATATTTCTCAAGAGGAAAGATTTCTCAACAGGTGAACCCTGTTGTACTTAATTAAACAATCCTTTTCATTTTTAATACTCGAAAGATTAATAACAGTTCATCTTGTTCATTGCATTTTAAAGTTCAGATATTTTCAGCTACTTTCATCGGTCTTATAAACTGAGATTATCAGAGAACCATTCAATAACACACAACAAAAATGAAGGAAATCCAAAAGAAAAACAAGAGTCAAAAGTGCACATAATTAGTTCAAGTATATCGATAAAATGAACAGAGAATAATGAAGTTTAAATGGGAAATCACTTTTAAGGCAAGTAAAAGAATAATTTAAAAAAGACTAATTTTTTTGTGAGAAATAAAGAATGGGGGTGATATTCTCTTTTGGATCATAAGAAGAAAAAGAAGATAGGTTTCTTTTGTTTTTAACACGCTTTTATAAACTTCACTTGTATGTAACGGAATCTTTGAATTCGGTTTTTACCCACTTTAAAAGGTCAGATTAATTCGAAATTTTGCACACTTGTCAAAGATTGATGGTAATACAATAATTTAGTAATTTTAATCAATTATCGTGATAAGGATCATCAGGATTAACGATTTCCCATTTTCAGATTTGGCGATTAAAAAATTAAGTTACAAGCCTTAAGCGAAAATGCTCCCGTCAGGAATTTTTTACCATAATATAAACAATTGCCCAGCTTTGCTGAAAATAGAAATAAATAAAAGATAGTTTAAAAAACAAAAAATAGCCCGCATTTTTTGTAGATCGAACTAAAACATGAAAAATAACTTATAGTTTTAAAAAACTAAAAAACATGCTTTTATAGTTTTTTTTTAATCGAACTAAAAAGTAAAGAATAATTCTTAATATAAGAATAAAATGATTAGCGAGAAAATTATAATGTTATTGTGGTAAAAGCGTGGGGTGTTTTGTACAACATTTTTACACTAACTCTGCACTTCAGAATAGAACTAGTAAGAAATTATAACAATTGATATCGAGCACCCCACGCTTTTATCACAGTGCCCTTAATTTTCTCGTTAATCATTTTATTCTTCTATTAAGAATTACTTTTTACTTTTTAGTTCGACTAAAATTATAAAAGTGTGATTTTAGCTATTTTTAAACTATAATTTATTTATACCAAGAGAGTACCTGAATACCATACTAAATAACAAATTTTATTGAAGCAGACGATAGTCGAAAGAACTGCTTGTTAATAAAGACCAAAACAACTAATGAAAAGTTACAATGAACTCTGTATTTTTGATACTAAGATGATGGTATATTTTGTATTTTTCATCCATTGGTCTTTTAAAGTATTAATTATATATTTATGGATGAGATAATGCGAGTTGCATAGAGCCAAATTGGATGAGAGATTCTAAAATGGCTTCTTAATTGTACGTCTTTCTTCTTATGGAGTGGTTTACAAAATTCTGTATCAAATTCCAAGAAAAGTACTTTTTAATTCCTTAAGCAATCATTTTTTACCCAAAATGTTCCAAAAGAAGGCACATTTTTTATTGCATATAGCTAAGCATGATACTTTTCTGAATTCGAAAATGGAAGAATTTTATTTTAATTTTCAATTTTAAAGTTTTCAGAATATTTCTTATTTTATAAATGTGGGACACAAAATTTCCCAAATGTTTGCTTTTTTAAGTACACTTTGCATGCTATGAAGAATGTTTCATACATCTTAAAAGAATTTCTCTCATGCCTTCAAAAAAATTTCATGTTTGTACATTTTTTTCCAAACGGTTGAGGATTTTGTGTGTGCGTGCGTATATATCTGCACGCACAATTGGAAGCAGGGTGCAATACTAAGCCTTACATTACAATGGGAACAGAGATAATTCTGGATTATCTTTCCATTTTGAGTTTTTCTAAAATAACAAATTGCACATTACCTTGCCATTCATTCCCTGTCATTTATCGACTAGTTTCAAGAATCTAAATTCCTGATTTCAATGGAAAAAACCCACCTTCAACGCAAAAAAAATTCAGGATGAGAAGTATTTCAGTACTATGGACAAACTGCATCTCTTAAAACCACTAGCACTGATAATCTCAATGAACGAACTGAACTCAGTGGTGCGACAGCCCATGAGAGCCAAGACCTACTATGCCTATCTCCGTTTACGCGACCTTAGGCGCTGGGGTGCATGTGCAGATGTTTCGGTCAAGTGGTTGACCCCCAGTGTTCAGTTCCAAAGCAAACTTGGTACCCATTTATCGACCCACTGAAAGGATGAAAGGCTGAGTCGATCTTGCCCAGACTGGGATTTGAACACCAAATCTGTGGCATGGAAACGCGATACACTATCACTCAACCATTGAGCTTCGATAATCTCAATATAAGAATTTTTAAAAAATAAAATATTAGTGGCTGTACAGCGTAAGGGCAAACAGGTTGTGGCCAGCTTTTAGTACAGCTTACGGTGTACGACCAAACCAGTTAAGGGGTTAAAAATATTTTTATATGTTTATGGATGATAATATGAGTTGCATAGAGTTGCATCGGAAGAAAAAGTCTAGATTAGCTTCTCAATTTTAAGTTTTTTTTTCTTATAGATTGGTTTATAAAAGGATCAACTACATTCTAATAAATCTAAGGATAAATGTATTAGGAAGAACCTGTTTTAATTTAAGTGACTAATCAAGAAATGATATTGATTTTTTCTAATATTTTTTATCAAGGTAGAAATATGTATTAAACATATAATGATACTATTAAAATTATGAAATATTGTAGCCAAGTAAAATGATTAGTATCACTGCAACGTCAAACAATCAAGCCGATAAATTTATCCCTCGTAATTTTTCATTCGATAGTCAATGTTTGAAAATTGAAAATTCATGCTTTTTTATATCATTTTACCTAAATTTTCATAAATTTTTATAAAATATTTTTATTACCTCTATCACAGTTCGTCATGTATTTTATTCGACGTTACATGTTAAATATTTTTAACTGGAAATTTTCCCACAATAAAAATGTTTATGAATATTTTTTCACATATAATGTATGTATTTTACAAACATTTTAATGAATAAATCAGAAATTACTTGTAAATTAAAATATTATATATTACGTTTTACAAATCAAAAGATTTTCTGGCCTGCATTATCTGTATAACCCTTGAGTAGTTTCGTTGTGAGATATTAATAAATAACAAACTGTCATTCTTAACATCAAGGTTTAATTTATAAACTAAAATATTAAATAAAAAGTAGAAAATTGCGAAGAATGTAGAGCAGTTCATGTTATGATTTCTCGTTAACATATTCAAAAAAACAAATTTAAATCTCCAATTAAAATAATAAAAAAAATTAGCTATTTTATTTGATAATGAAATAAGTAAATGTTCATAATATAAATATTATGAAATAAGTAAAAATCTGCACTTGGCTACCTTATCCATACTATGACATCTGAATGAGGGTGATTGTGTATTAACGTCACACTTAGCAACATGATGGTGACTGCCTTCCTAATTTTGAACCATGGTCGAATGACGTGGATGACACCTGATTCTGTATCTCACTCTCCTTAACTCCTCACCACGCTAACCCAAGGACTTGAAGCTACGCCAGATTTAACGTAGTGTCTTCAGTGGCATGTGAATTTGACATCACCGGCCTCGAGTTCATGATTATACTCTCTTGGATACGATGATCTCATACCACCTTGAAAGCATAGTAAATGTATGTATACTCTCCTGTTATATAGTAACCACCTCAACATAATTACAACCTATAATTTTCTTGAAAATAATAATCTTGTTCGTGGTTTTGCATAGCACAATGATAATTCTTTGGATTAGTAAAGTATATAATTTAATTGCTGAAATTTCTATTTAGCTGAGTAGTTTGATAGACTTAAAGGGGGATAAACCCAGATTACTTATGATTATATCAGACATATATTTTAGGTAGTATAAATTTAGGTTGCCAAAATTGAAATTACTAAAACAAATATATCTTTCTCTTATTGAGTTCCTACAACTATTCTGATTTTTAATGACTTAGAAAATTGGAAAGTTAATTGCAATTATATGAGAATGATATATCAGATGGGGAAATATTTAGACGAAGTAATGTATAAATAAGGTTTAAATGGTATTTAGGGAAGTCTAGATTTCTGGAAAGTAGTAGTAGGAAACCTTGATCATATATGTAGATGAAGTGATATCATTAGAGAAGACAAAATTATAATATACGATACAAATTTATACTTAAGCGACTTCTGAAATATATATGAGATTGATATTGTATATTTATATTGATGTTTGGGGGATCTCTAGAGGATTAGAAAAGGTATCCGATACCAGTTTATTTTCATGCTGTTTATTTTTCAGATACACATAATCATTACTTACTACTTTCAAGAAACACTATATACAGAATAATCTCCTTCTGGTGATTCCTTATAATTAATTAAATTTTACTCATATATTCCTCCTTGATATCTTACTCATCATTACTGGATCAATTACCAACTTAAGTGTGTCATATAAATTCTACTCTTGGTCAAAAACATGTTCTTATTTTGTTCGCTTTACTTGAATTCTAAAAAAAGTGTTCTTCTCTTTTGCTTGAAGATGTGTGAATGATTCGAAGGTTTAGGATGTTTTCATGACAGACTTAAATTAATGTAATTATAAATTAAAAAAACATTTTGGATGAATCCCTGAGTGTGTGTGTATGTGTTGATTAGAAAGGCATTGTGTTAATAAAGAAATCAATCCATTAAAAGATTAAAAGAGATATTTACACACACACACTACAGTTCTCTTTATGCGGAAAAATTACTTGTTCTTACATAAGATTGTGTAAAGTGGAATAAATTTAATATCATTAGTAATTTATTTAAACATTCACATTCACTGTGATTTTTCCATATTAACGAAATATTTAATTTTTTAGTCATACTTTAAGACGTTTTCTCCTGTATTGCATTTATTTAATATACTTTTCCTTTTAAAAAAAGCTTTAATATATAGTTTTTACAAATATATGGACTTTTAATAACTCGCATTTGACAAAAAAAAAGAAAAAAATAAATTTCGCAGATTAATTTAAAAGACCAGCTGAATGGCGTGGTTGATTTGGCGCTGGCCTTGTTCGCCCAAGGTAGTGGGTTCGATCCCGGACCTAGGGCTGTGGTAGCCCAGTGGTTAAGGTATCGAATCATGGCAGGCATGTCGTGAGTTCAAGCCCAGTACCACTGAAGACCCACCGTGTAGGGGAGAAATGCACGTTAAATCTGTCTAGAGCTCAAACGTTCTCCCGTTGGTGTGGTGTGGTAGTTAGGAGACAGAGGTGCCATCTTCGTCACTTGATCATGGTTCAAAATTACGAGGTCCGTCGCCAAAAGCCCTCGTGTAGCTGACCAGTGCGACGTTAATATTCACTCATACTCACTCGATCCCGGCCCAAGTCAATGGATTTTATTGGTGAAGAAAGTCAACAGCGTCCATGTCGTATGATTATGTGGCATCTAAAAGATCCCCCTTGAGTGGCTGTTTGGCTTGGGGGCTCTCGACAAAATTAAATTCCGATCCTAGAACAAATTCGCATCATCAGAGCTCAGGTGCCTTCCTCTGGGGATGTAGCTAAGCGTCAAAATCACTTGAGGCAATTAATATCTCCCATCAGGAGCCACACTCAAAAAGTGATACCAGCTCCCGGGAAATTTACAGGTCTGCAATGGTAAAATTACCAATCCGTAACCCCAATGGGAAGCAAATTTAAAACGAAGATATAATTTAGGATTTAAATATGCACCGCATTGGGAGTTACCGTCAAAATTCTGTAGGCTGTTTCAACTTCAGAGGGAGAAAGGGAATTTTTTTTCTAAAACAGAGGTATTGTAGGCATATTTTTACTTCTATTCATATATGTAGCTGCCATATTTCTTTAACAATAATAATTAACTAGCGTATTTTTCACCTTTGGAGAAAAGTAAAAGTTTAATCATTTTTTTGTTTCACTATTTTGGTCAAATAAAAAGTACGATGCTCAAATGAAAGATGAAGTATAAATGTAAGGCATATGTAATCCTACAAAAAACGCCTTTATATTATTAACATGTAAACGAAATACTTTAAACTTTATCCTCAGTAATTAACCCTCATTTTTTATCTACTCCAGATAGAATTAACGTTTGTCCAAGTTTTCTTTTTATTATTGTTGTTTTAACTCTTTAATCATCAAGTTTTGATCAATAATTTACAAAACTCTTCTTATTTCAATCAATATAATTAAGAATTATGTTAGTACCAAAAACAATTTAGATAAAGTAACTGCTACGAATATTTTAAGTGAAAATTAGTATTTATGTGTTGCTTAAAAAAATGACAAGACAATCTTTTATCATAACTCTAGGGATATTAAATTCCTTTTTAATGTAATTTCTTCAAAAGAATTTTCACATGAAATAAAGTTGTAAAATGCGCTGTATGATTGAACTTTTTTTGGATAAGGGTTATTTCCGAAACACTGGAAAAGAAAATAATACTAAAATTAATCAGTAAGTTATAAGTTTTCTTTTATATCCCCTTCTTTTATATTTTAATATATTCTTTCAATCCATTACAGTTTAGCGAAAAAGATTAAATGGGAATCCTCCAGAAGTTGAAAAATAATTCTTTATCAGCTGAAAATGATAATGTAATAATTAGCTGGCAGCCAAATAATTTGATTTTTTTTCATTTGTCCCCAAATGCTGATAAACACAATTGTTTAGATTTAATTTTTTCGATTAATAAAAATTAATATATCAGAATTGTAATTTTTTATAATATCTGCACCGTGTTCTTATGGGAATAACATAATAAATTTTTAAAAACTTCATCAAGCTATTATTTTGAAAAATTAATAGTCAAAAAACTACTTAAAAACTACGCTACAAAAGTTTCCGTACACTTAAAAAAAATCTCAACATGTAGTTTTAACTATTGTATCTCTTTCTTAACTTAGTACTTAGTAGGATATTTTTAGCGTCCACAACAACTTTGAGATGTCTTGATATAGATTTCATTAGTTTTTTGTAATCTCTGCATCGATTTTTCCTCCGTTCTTCTGTGATTACTGTTTTTAGTTCACATTTTGCTTTTAAATGCCATGTCTTCTTAATATAACTTCAAATTATCATCAAATACGTTCTGATAGGCTTAAATTAGGTGATTGAGGAAGTGTTTTCAAAATTTGGGGACAGTTATAAAAACACCAGCGACGTACGACGTACTAGCGGTGCGCCTGGAGTCATTATCTTGTTAAAAAATGAAGTTTCTTCTCACATCCAAAACTTTCACGGATAATTTCAAATTGTTCTTTAAAATATTTAAATAAAGCTCATGATACACTATACCATAAAAAATGCTGAAATACCTAATCCTAAAGTCGATTTACACACTCAACCTCCGTGCTTCTCTGTTTCAACTAAATTCTTAGGATTGAGTTTCAGAAAATTCAACATTGACAGCAAAATGTTTGGGATGACAGTAAATTCAATATTTTCGGTTCCAGTGAGCAAATACATTAATTTAGAGGGGAAACAAAGATATCAAGGTAAAAATAATTACACAACATTAAAACCCAACAATGTGGCCCCTTAAAGAATAAATGCCTCTACATCTCTGAGTTTAATATGAACTTCCCGTTTCGAACTAGAAATAGCTTTGCTCGCTTTTTTCCCTTTCGGTTAACATATTCAGTTCGAAATTTTATTCACAATAATTTGTTTTGTCTTTATCGTTTTATAAAAGCGTATTTTTCAGTTTTTATAAAAAAATTGGAAGAGTTTTATGAGAACTGTTAGTTTTTATTTTTGCTTCATTTAATTCAGTTTTATTCTGTGCTATTGATTCTACTTTTTACATATAAAAAAATTGGAAGAGTTTTATGAGAACTGTTAGTTTTTATTTTTGCTTCATTTAATTCAGTTTTATTCTGTGCTATTGATTCTACTTTTTACAGTGATACCACTTTGATTTCCTTAAGTTGATTTGTTGGTTTATACAAATAGATTAATAACTGAAGTGTGTGTTCTAATTTTCTAATGTTCTTATTAACAGCCTCAGAGAGGGAATTAACAAAGGTAAAAATAAGTTGAGTTTATGTGCTTAAATAGAAATATTATTGTTCTTTATTTCATGTAATAACTAGCTCCGAATTTATTTGAGTTACACTGAGTCTAAATTTAGATATATTAATACTTATATTTCATTGAATAAGCATCTATTTTGAGTAGTCTCATTTCTGTTTAGGGATTATTTATTTGTATTTCTCAAACTGAGGGTTACTACTAAATATAGTTTGTGCAAATAAATAAATATATATATATATATATATAGCTCTAAATCTGTCGCGTAGCGTGGTAATGCGGATCTTAGAGATTGAGTAGCTAATCCAGAAAAAGTCAGATCTCACAGTTCTGAAAAATAAATTTAACTTAAGTATTGATTACATAACTTCTCTCTAAAACTTATTAAACTAAGCAGAAATATTTTTGGGGGCGAAGGGGTTAGGAAAATGGAAGTATTATTATTGTAAGGCACGGATGGGCCCTACAATAACAATATTTGTATTTTTGTGTGCGTATGGCTCACCAAGACAGAAAACCAAGTAGGCAAAAACTTTTCGCTTTAAGTCAACATACGACGTGTGACACACACACACATACACAAACGAGACTAGTCCAATAATTTATTGTACGTACAGAATCGGTTCTCCGTGACATTATCACCTTCAAAGTAGCTCCCTTCAGCATTCACACAATTCTGCATTGGGTGCTGTCATTGCTGGTAACAATTCTGGAACGATTGTTTTGGAAGGCCCTTCAGGATATTCTCCGTTTTTGCCTGAACTTTTTCAATGAGGTAAAATATATTCCCTGCAAACCCATTTTAACTGTAGGCTATAAAAAAAGTTGCATGGGGCCAAATCAGGTGAATAAGGAGGATGTCCCATGACAGTAATATTTTTGCTGGTCAGAAACTGCTTAACAGATAGGGCCGTGTTAGTGAACGCATTGTCTTGATGCAACATCGATCCACCACTCCCCAATTCTGGCCTTTTCTTGGTAATTTTTTCATGGTCTTTTTAGTACTTCAATTTAGTATTGTTGATTAACAGTCTGACCACTGATGTGAGAGGAAACCCACTCATATCACGACAATGTTTGACAATGTTTTGGTCTGTAATCCTTGACCTTGGGCACCCAGCACGTTCATCATCTTCCCCACTGTCCCTTCCCCCGTAAGACCGCTTATGCCATTCAAACACATGTACACAGGACAAAGTTTAAACTCCATAAGCTTTGGTTAGTATCTGAAATGTTTTCATGGCTGATTTCTTAAGATTCACAAGGAACTTGATGTTGATTCGCCATTTTTTCGGGTGAATGCAGCTGTGCGTGTTCACTCAATGACGCTATGCACCCAACTGGCAAGATAGGTTAAGGCAAAAATGGCCACATTGATAGAGGAGGTGTATCAGATGACGTCACCAAAACAGTTGTTGCTAACTCCACTCTTTTTTCAAGTTACATCCTTAGTCTCTTTTTTTGTGAGTTAAGTTTTTCTCGTTTGCCGATCAACTAGAATAAATATAGATGCAAGCTGTCTGGTATTAGCTTGCAGGTTTTGATGAGAATTTAAACAAGCTATCTCACTCCTGATTTTACAAAAAATGTGAAGTGTGATAGGGTTCATTTGCCTCATTAAAGTGATTCTAAAATTAAATATTCTTGTAGCCAAAGATGATATGAAATCAGCACAAAAAACAAATTGAATAAAACTGCAATATTTTATCAAAGTTATATTAATTTAAGTCATATTACAATTTACACGTTTCCTGAGATGCAAAGTTGACTAATGAATGCAATAATTTTAAAAAGGTGTAGTCCTCTGATGTCCACCCTTTCCTCAATGTAGCCTTCGAGTTAAAAATATTGCTCACCTCCTGCTATGGTATATGCTGTCTTGACAAGCTGAATCATTTTATTCCTTACTAATAGTAAATGAGCTTATCTACCCCAATCGCCCCCTACATACAATAACAATTTATTGAAATCAATAATACTATACTTTGACACTAAAGCTACAGCACTACTTCTCTTAAGTGCCACTGAAGCTGCAACCTCTTAAGTGCCACCGACGTATATAAACGTCTCGCTCACCCAAAGCGATAATTGTCCCTGACGTATATATACGTCTTTCCGAAGTGTGATCTTTTCTGTGCACTGCTATCCATAAAATTTTTCCGAAGATGCAATAGAAGGTCCTTATCAGTGTTTACGAAGGATTTGCATTCTTCAGAGGTTTTGCTTATTTATCCCTTTTTCCCCCCTCCCAATGCATCACATACGGTTGACATACAATTGAAAAACGGTGGCTTTGAGGAGCGAATCGCGTAACTTTTAATCGAACAAATTATCAAGATAAATATTAATTTTTGGATGTAATTCTTTACATGACAAGCCCATGGGGTGACTAATAATTGCTAAACTTGCTCTTAACTTAGTATTGTTAAATTAGTTATAAAATACATGGTGCAGTACTGATACTTTTTAAGTGTATTACGTCAGTGCAAATGTGTATTTTATTTTTTATTATGTCAAAATGTATTTTGTTTCTTTACTTTTTATAACTTAATAGATTTTTTAAATAATCTTTCTTTTAATGTGCTCGAGCCCCCCTCGTAGAGATATCACGCCCTCAACGGTTTGAAAAACGCTGGGTTAATCTAAGCGTTTATTTTAGAAACTAGCTGGTATACCCGTTCTTCGCACGGGTGAATTGAAAAATTAAACAATACAGACTGAAGAATAAAGGAGTTTTAAAGAGTTAATTTTACGGGAATTGTAAATTAAACAAAAAAAAGCTTTTTGCATATCTCAGCCGAATAAAAAAATCATGTTTGCTAAATTTTAAGTCTGTAGATATAACAGCTGATAAAAAAGATTTTTTTAAAATTTATAATGCCCTGTAACTCTCTTGTGGATCAATTTTTGAAACCTTCCTTCTGCTCAGCAAAAATAACACATTGTTACAAATTTTATGTAATAAACGCTTAAAACAGTGTAAATAATGTGTATCTGGATGTGTAATACGTTAATATTAAATATCTCTATATACAATATTGAAAAATCTTTCTATATACAATATTAAATTTATTGAACAATTTATATACAATATTCTCTCTCAATTTAATGAACAATCTCTCTATATACAATATTAAATTTATCGAAAAATCTTTCTATGTACAATATTAAGTTAATGAACAATCTCTCTATATATAATATTAAATGTAATGAAAAATATTGCTATATATAATATTAAATTTATTGAAAAATCTTTCCATGTGCAATATTAAATTTACTGAAAAATCTCTCTATATACAATATTTGGTGTACGATTTTCTTGGGCTAAAACAACAACGCTGGAAGCATCTCTCGCACGTGAACATGCCACGTATAGTTGCCCATGGGAAAAGCAACCCTTAGTTAAATCTATGCCAGCTTTGCTTAACGTTTGTCCTTGTGACTTGTTAATTGTCATAGCAAAGTTGACATTGATAGGGAATTGCAGTCTTCTCAATTCAAAGGGGAAATTCGATGGTATTATGGGAATTCGTGGTATAAATACTATCTCACCTTTTTTTTCCGCATCCGAATATTATACAACCTTCTATACCGTTTTTTTGCAATGACACTACTCGCAGCCTAGTGCCATTGCAAAGTTTTGGTGGATTTAAATTACGGAGTAGTATGAAGGGCACACCAATCTTAAGTTCTAGTTTGTAAGGGGGTAGACCAGTCACACTTATACTGTTTAAAAATTCTGTTGGATAATTAACCGCTTCATCCGGATTGCAAACTGTATTGATGGAAAGGTATGTTTGTGATTCGCCAGGAATCTTATGTAACATGCGCTGATTAAGAACAGAGACCTGGTCGTTTATAGTTGCTAAAATTGATCTTTCACACAACCACGAATCTTCTTTCATATTGAGATCGTGAACACCATCATAAATACTATGTATTAAAGTTTCAGTGTCCGCCACAACCTGACGAAGACCGGTAGGTAGTTCTATATCATGAGTACTATTCACTTCTGGACACTTTTCGTCTCCAACATCAAGAAGAATTTTACTAAATTCTGAATCCGCTGAATGTTCTCTCATGTTTTCTTTTAAATGGAGTTTTTTACAATATCTCCAAAGTACTGAACGTTTTAAACAGGCGTTGATTTCATCCGCTCGCGTACCCTTAGTCACAACTGGTAATATTTGTCTAAAATCTCCAGCGAATAAAAATGTTGCTCCACTAAATAAAAGAGTATTACCTCTTAGGTCTTGCATTGTTCTATTTACGGCTTCTATTGGAATTTTGTTTGCCATAGTGCATTCGTCCCACACAACAAAGACACAATCTTGTAATACTTTAGCTTTGTCACTATTTTTCGTTACACTGCAGACTAGATTTTCCATACGTTCTGATTCTAGTGGAATTTTAAACATGGAATGTGCCGTTTTTCTCCCATGAAGTAAAGTTGCAGTTATTCCCGAAGATGCGACTGCTATGGCAATCTTTTTTCTGAACGTATTTTGGCCAGTAAAAGATTTATGAAAAAAGTCTTGCCAGTACCACCTGGAGCGTCTAAAAAATACGCACCACCAGCGTTAGCATTCACACTGTCAGTGAGGAGTCGGTAGACTTGATTTTGTTCTTTGTTTAATCTTGGTTCATTCTGATTTATCATATGTTGAAGCTCAACAGGGTCAAAATTTGTGTGTTCGAAATATTCTCTGTTCAAATTCTCAACAATTCCATCGATCTCTTGTGGAAATGGTAAACCATAATGAGGGAGAGTATTGCCGCCTATGGAAAGAAGAACGTCTTGTAACGCAAACAGAACACGATTAGTAAAGTTTTCTAATTGAGATTTATGTCTGCATATGGGTAATGCCGTTGGAAGTCACTTACATAATCTTCCATAAAATGATCCTTAAGCTTGCTCCAAAACTCTGAGGGATTAGACACATTACAAAAAACCAATATAATGGTGAATAGCTCTCGTAATTTAGATGCACTGCTGCTTATACTGGCATCTGTTAATGTGTCGTACCAGGGATTATCGCCTTCTAGTAAACCAAGTGCAAGGCATGCTGCTTGATAAGTAG
The DNA here is from genome assembly GCA_019973935.1 of Trichonephila clavipes. Lineage (NCBI taxonomy): Eukaryota > Metazoa > Arthropoda > Arachnida > Araneae > Nephilidae > Trichonephila > Trichonephila clavipes. Next base: position 379,018 of record BMAU01011883.1, on the reverse strand, counting down.
GACATAAAATACCATTAACGCTTTTGAGACTTTCGAAAGAAGTTGGTCCCTTGACAACATTTAATAACATCCATAGATGATAGCATTCCCGATTATTAGGATGAATTGTATAAATTCTCTCAAGAGTATGCTCGTGAAATATGCCGGGATGACCCTCCACGGGAATACCTCGGCGTCGCCGTTGGAATGTTCCATTTTGTTTATTTAAATGTGTAATAACCTGGTATTTCTTCATACAATAAAGAGGCAGCGAATTCGTCTTTGTGGCACAGATCAAAAAACGCCATGAATGTCGTATTTCTCGGATTTTCTACTACTGTACGGACATTGCGTGGATCAAAATAAATTATCTGACCATTTTCTAAATGGATAACCAGATGTGTTACAGCAGAGAAACGTTCGTGAATCAAAAATGATAACATGCGCCAGATTGCTTCGGAAGTGCTAATATATCTTCCATTTTGATATGATGTAACTTCATCGTTAGCATTTTGTACACCAAATACCGCTAAGTCTGAACCTTTATTGACATACTTGCAAATATATTTTATTGATTTAATACTACTACAAAGTTCGACGTTGATATGTGCTCTAAAAGTGCGCGACAGTACAGGCGAAAATGGAACAATCAAGCGATTGTCAATATCAATACAGTTTGCCCGTGATTGGATTGCCGTTCGTATACCACTGTTTTCAGGTGAACGACGTCTGTAAAATGGATAACCACCCTCACCTGTAACAGTTTCTGTACTGAAAGGTTTAGGAAATCTTTTACTACAGATACCATTCTTCATACACGGAGATCGAGGATTGTAAGAGCCACATGGACCGTGTACCATGTAAGTTATCACGACATCAAATAACTCTGGATCTACTTCTTGGTCTGGCAGTTATGCTCGAATAACATCATCAATTTGCTCAGCATTTATTTTCGCTTTTAACCAAATCAAAATTTGGGCATGGGGCAAACCACGCTTTTGCCATTCTACACTATACATAAAACAGCGAACGCAACCAAAAATTTTCCCTTTCACCAAGAGATCTATCATTTTTTAAAAAATTTTGTTTAAAAACTGTTGCTACAACATCATGCCGATCTCAGAAGCCGACTGCCCTGTAAAAAGTTCGTTTGTAATTTCATCCCATTTAGGGTTGGTCGTGAACGTTATAAAAAGATCGGGACGTCCATATTTCCTAACATAACAAAACGCATCTTGAGTGCGTTGGTGCATATATCTAGGTCCTCCCGTAAACGATGAAGGTAGAATAACTAACTGGCCCAAGTCCTCTACATTCTCATTTCGATTGATTGCGTCTTGGAGGTGAATATAATTTTCAACTCGAAGCTTTTTTTGATTAGTTCGTATAAAAATGAGTCTCTCTGTTTCAATGTTAGCGTATACGTCAACTAAGTATTGATTGAATAATTGTTTGTATTTATGCAAATGATTGTACTCATTCTCTCTAAGCATTAATCGGTAACAATAGTACTGTAGTGCGGAAACTTTTTTTTGGAAATTTGGTTGGCCTGTGTTGGGTTCGACTTGATAGACCGCAAAGTTATATCCGTCTTCCCCATAAGCAAACATCCGAGGATACTGTAGAGAATCATATGATCTATGAGTTTCGGAGATTCTCTGCAATCTGTTATCATATCTGCGCAGTACTATGTCTCGTTTATCACAATCTTGATTTACCAGTAGCACAGTTCGTTGTCGGTTCATTATGGCGACCTCTATGTTCTGCTGAAGGTCGTCGATCAGCATTTATAACTATTTTATAGTCATTTTGGTTTGGATTTGGTGGGAAAGATTGAAGAGCAGTTTTGAAATCACGAATGTAAATGTTTATTTCAATAAGAATACTTTGCAAGCTTTCTACTAACATAGAGTTTAGATTTGGAAAACATCGTAATCTTGCGTCCCTTTGTAGTATATAATCGCTAATGAAATATATTTGTAAAAATGCTTCTCTTGCATTATCTACTGGAAGAAGGGAACCAATTAAATGATACAACTGCCCCTGTATTTTAAACGAGGGCATATAATTTTCTTCGCGAACTTCTTTTGCCCCAAAACAAGTCATTTGAAAGGCTGAATTATAACGTCTAATATTATTTAGGAATTGTTGAGATGGCTCATGTTCACCACATAACAAAGACCTAAGTGGCTCAGGTGGCTGCTGAAAAGAGTCCAAGCGCACTTTACCAGAAGAACAACAGATTCCTTTTGACTCATCTTTCCACCTTAAAGCTTTACAATAGTTGCAACATACACACACACACATTCATAGGTCCTATCTCAGATGCTTCAGAATAATTTATTTGAGAATTATAATTGAAACCCCCACTGCTATATTTTCTCGCCTAGCAATATTACGTCTATTACTTCTTCTTATTTGGTCATTATTCAGTCGTTGTCGCCGGTTTTCTTCACTTTCAATATCCCGCAGAGCACTTGTCGTTTGTCTGGAAGTAAACAGATGCCTTTTTCGATCAAAATTCGTTTCTGCCTGACGAATGGCACTCACACTTTCACGGAGCTGTGCTAAGCGCTCGATTCTTTGTCCGTGTGACTCATGATATCGATCACATTGTTCTGTAACACGGATGACTTTCAAATTCGCGTTGTTTTTGGTGATGACGACGATCACTTTCCAATCTTTTCTATCTAGAATAAGATAATTCTAGGGTTCACGAGAAAGCGTGTCGAATACGGTCATGTTCTAATCGTTGCTCTCTAGAATCGTCCGATTCAAGGGTTCGCGAAACAGTGTGTCGAATACGATCATCTTCTAATCGCTGCTTTCTAGAACGTCCGATTCAAGGGTTCGCGAGACAGCGTGTCGAATACGATCATCTTCTAATCGTTGCTCTCTGGAATCGTCTGATTCTAGACTTCGTGAGATAGCGTGTTGTATTCGATTGTTTTCTAGACGTTGTTCTCTAGATTCCTGAGATTTTTGATTCCTTAACAATGAATGACGGATTCTATCTAACAGTAATCGTTCGCTCCTCTCAGAACTACATTCATTAGACCTAGACATGGATATCCTTAACCTACAACTTGTAAGACTGCTTTCTCTATCCTGTTGAGATTCATTTTCACGTTGCAATCTTTGACTTTTGGCATTTCTCGTGTTTTTAGAGAGATTTGATTTTCTTTTAGGCATAACTAAAGTGTATAAGTGAACTTTTTTACCTAAAACGTAATTAAATTTATTTATTTTAGAAACAACAACCTACGTATTTAACTAAATAAAATAACATATAAGCAATTTATCAATTTCAAAGTAAATAAAAAACGGAACTATTTTCATGAAAGAAAACCTAACGGTGTTTAACATTGATTTCTAATTATTACTTAACCCCTTCAGGACCAGCAAAAGGAAAAAGAAGCATTTCTCCAGGCCCACACGCACGGGACCGGGCGAATTTCCCAGTTAAGCCTAATTTTAATTAAAAAAAAACGATTGATTGATTCATGAAAATCTGAAATCTATTTTATTATTTTAGATTCTTAGAAACTAAATATTATTAAAAAGAATGAAAGTTTTTTGTTTTACTCTTAGCATCAGAATCGTTTTCTTTTTATTGCTTCACATTAATAATTTTTTAATTCTAACGCAATATTGTTTTTTATAAGTCATACATCAAAATTTGAAGCTTTATCTTATCTGTGAGAAGGAGGGGAAGATAGAAGAATGATTAATTTTACACGAAAAAAACCGTTTTCGGGCTATAGAGAGGAGAAAGAAACCTGTCTTCAATAAAAAATAAGTGGAATGGAGCAAATTTCGAAAAGGGAAATTTTTCAACATAATTTTAGAAATCACCCACATTGTGCGCGTACAAACACATACACAGAAATGATGGTGTCATGAGGAAAAGAAAAAGCTCGAGCAACGCCGGGCTAAGCGGTGGAGGGGGGGGGGTCATTTTTTGAAAAAGAGCATTTGAAGTGCTGATTTTGTGAAGGAAAGAGAAAATTTATAAAAGTAGAGAAAGCCCGTGACACATCGAGCCATGCAGCTTGTTTAAATTTTTTTAAAAAGTACTCTTTTCTAAAAAAAAAGACTTAAAATTACAAAATACTAACCGGCAAATTTTAAACGATAAATTTACTTTCACATAAACTGGTTTTGGCTTGAAATGACACAAATCTTTTAAATAACAACTAATATATGGTTTTTATCTTTATGGTTTTTATCCTTATATTGCTCATAGCTTTTTTTCTGTTCTTAAGGTCATATCAACTCTGGTTGCGATAGCAACGAAAAAAAATCGTTTGTTCTTACAAAATTAAAAGTGAGTCGGTAAGAATAAATTATTCTTTTTCGTTAAAAATGAGTCATCGCGTTTGTTCCATGAAGAAATGCTTTTTAAATGTCTTTGAGTATTAAAAAAAAGTAATAATAAATAATCCCCTATATATTTTTGAATTGGATGTTGTTCATTATTTTATTGGTTTTAGTTTTGTTTTCTGGGAACCCTACTTTTTTTCTAAAAAAAAGTAAGCTAAGTTACTCCTTGTAACAACAGCTATCTGCCAGTGAAAGTTCCGTCAAATTCAGTCTAGCTGTTTCAGAAATTAGCCGGAACAAACAGACAGATAAAAAGAAAAAAATTTAAAAACTTGATTTTTTTTTAAATAAGTACCGTAGATATACTTTTAAATGCATTTAGTAAAAAACTGTAATTTCAAACTACAAACACACTTCAATTCAATTTATTTATTTATATTAAAATGATTTGATTTTCTTTTGGGTATAGCTAAAGGATATAAGTGCACTTTTTCACCTAAAACGTAACTAAAAATATTTATTTTAGAAACAACTACCTACGTAACTAAATAAAGTAACCTATAAGAATTTATCGATTTCAAAGTAAATAAAAAACTGAACTATTTCCATGAAAGAAAACCTAACGACGTTTAACATTGATTTTTAATTATTAGAAAACAGTGAAAATGTAACGAAACAAAATGAATTAAGAGAACGGAACGGTAGGGAAAAAAAATACTTTGTGACTCGAGAAACCGTTATTCTTTGATTTCAATATAAATATTACGCGATATAAATATTATTCGATTAAATATTATTATATTGTGTATATATTATGCAGGATAAATGAAGTTATTTACAGTTTTGAATAAACTTACTTAATTTAAGGGTGTAAGTGCACTTTTTCACCTAAAACGTAATTAAAAATATTTATTTTAGAAACAACTACCTACGTACTTAACTAAATAAAACAACCTGTTGGCTCTGCGATCGCCAGCCCCACCACACACTCACACTTGTACAATCACTCTTGCAAGACAAACATTTATTGTGACTGCTTTGTGCAGTGTTTGGCAATGAAATAAACAATAGAGGTATGAAATTAGCTTACCTCTATTTAAATGCGGAGCCTTGTGAGAAGTCAAATGACGTAAAAACCAAAAACTTCCTGATTTAAGTTTAAATGCTGTCTAAGTTATAGAAAAATTGATGTTGCTCAGTGTTTTTGAGAACGAATGAAATCATTGGAATGATGCAACAGTCCAAAACAGGTCTTAGCAACAGTAGGGTGAAAAGAATCTGCAAGGAGGAGGGAGAGGTACTCGTGACCTTTGACACTGTCAATGAGGTGAGGGACTGGGTAGGATGAAACGAAGCCGCAAGCAAGGGGTAATTGAAGACTGTTAAAATCATTAGGGTCGGATATGAACGGGAAATATCGCGAGTCTCAGTAACCTTATCAAACAAAAAAGTTTGTCTAGAAACGTCGAGACAGAAGGCTCACAAAATAAAACAATCCCTATTGATTAAAAATAATCCCTACTGAAATAAACAATCCTTATTAGAAATGGACATTGTTCACCATTTCATTGGTTTTAACTTCATTTTCGCGGAACCCTAATTTTTTTTTCTATAATAAAAGTAGCCTAAGTTATTCCTTATAACATTAGCTATCTGCCAGTGAAAGTTTCGTCAAAAATGGTCCAGCCGTTTCAGAGATTAGCCCCAACAAACAGACTGACAGAAAGACAGATAGACAGACACACACAAAAATTTTAAAAATTGATTTTTTCGTATAAGTACCGTATATACTTTTAAATGCATTAAGTAAAAAGCTGTTAGTTTTCAATTACAAATAGACACTTCATTTTTATTTATATGTATAGATGAAATAAATAATTTCGTACTGAAGGGCGGAAATTTTTAAGGAATCCGACTACGTTCGGAACCCTGATTTTGCAAAAACTTATAAATGGGTAATATTTATGATATTTAGCGTAACTTAGATTAAAAAAAAGTATATAAAATTGTTTGAAGCATTTTATTACTATAAAAAATTATTTAAGTACAATATTTTTTGACAAATAATTAACATAGAATGACCCATTTTCAAAACATTCTCCTGTTATGAAAAATGCTTCTATTATAATAATATTTTGTCTGTATATATCTCAGACCTCTGTACAGAGGCTGAACTAGAAATTTAGAAATAAATATCTTAAAAGTGGATTTATCCATATTTTATTACAACAGAGGGAATAAATTTTAAGAAAAAAAAACCGATAGTTATTTCAATTGGTGGTAACTCTGAAAATAATGTGATTTTTGTCAAAACTCCCGGTTCAGACTTTCTGGAGAAGTCTTTACTTTGTATAAGCAAAATATTATTATTATAGAAACATTTTTATAAAAGGAGAACGTTTTGAAAAAGGTTATTCTAAATTAATTTTTTGCCAAAATATTGTATTTAAATAAATTTTTGTCATAATGTCCTTAAAACAATTTTATGCATGTATTCTAATCTAAGTGACACTAAATATACTGAAAATTATCCATTTATGTGCTTTTTTAAAATCACGATTTCGAATGTAGTCGGATATCTTAAAGTCTAAATTGTGACGCAAAATGTGTCAAATCACAGGAAATAAAACGTGTTTAATGAATTCATTAGAACATTTAAATATAAAAATTCTTATGTTAATAAATGCCTGCTCATTGATGAATTTTGTTCATGATGTATATTTAGTTACGAGAACAATGTTAAACGTTTGAAGTGGGACAAAACCAAAGACAATTGACCATTCCTTGCCAGCTCCATTGTTTTTTAACTAATTAAATTTTTGAATTACTATTCAATAATATTGCCTGCATTTAATTCGTATTTTAATGATGTCTTATTGAATTCAAAAACATTTGAATATATCTATTTGTAACTGATACGAATATATTTGACATCTTAACTTTATCCTAAAAGCAAAAAAAAATCAAGCTATTTAAAATAGAAATTAATGGCATTTAATTAAAGTGTATAAAAATTTCATAAATTTTTTGCGTTGTATTTGTTATTTGTAGAACTATGAAAAGTGAAGTAAAAAATTAGAAATATTCAGTTATTTATAAATTTAAGATATTCGAATATGTTTGGAACAATTATTTAAAAATAAGAATAAATGAATGAAGTTTTTTTTATATTTACTGTCACCTGAATTAGAATAAACATATAAAATTGACTTAAGAATAGCATTACAATAAAAATTTACTTTAATGTAATTTTTTGGCAATAAGTGAAGGAAGAATAACTAACTTTTAAAACATTCTCCTTTTATGGAAAATGATTCTATAATAATAATATTTTGCTTCTACATAGATAAGAATTCTGTACAGAGCCTAAACAAGGATTTTTGAAAAATTTGCATTATTTTAATCAATTAAAGTAATGACCGTTTTTTTTGTTAAAATTTCTCTATTCTTATGTATTAAAATATGAATAAATCCATTTCTAAACAATACATTTCAAACATTCTAATTCATCTGCCTATTAGCTATATATTGTCAAAATATTATTATTATGGGAGAATTTTTCATAAAAGGATAATGTTTTGAAAATATGTCATTCCTTCTTCATTTTTTGCCAGAAAATTGCATTTAAATAACTTTTTCGTGTAATAATATTCTTAAAACAATTTTATATGTTAATTCTAATTCAGGCGATACTAAAAATCGGAAACAATTATTCGTTTATACTCTTTTCCAAAATCACATTCTTAACGCGTTGCCGGATACCTTAAGGTATCCGACTACCTTCTGAACCGTGATTTTGCAAAAGCGCATAAATGGATAATTTCCATGATATATAGTGTCACTTAGATTAGAATACATGTATAAAATTGTTTTAAGAACATTTTGACAAAAAAATTATTTTAATACAATATTTTAGCAAAAAATTAACTTAGAATAACCTTTTTTCAAAATGCTCTCCTTTTGGGAAAAATGATTCTATTATAACAATATTTTGCCTGTATATAGCTCAGACCTCTCTACAGAGGCTCAACAATGAGTTTTGAAAAATTCACATTATTTTCAGAGTTCCCACCAATTGAAATAATTATTGGCGTTTTTTTCTTAAAATTTCTTCCCACTGTTGTCGTAAAATATGAATAAACCCGCTTCTAAGTTATATATTTCAAAAATTCTAGTTGAGCCTCTGAACACAGGTCTGAGCTATATACAGGCAAAATATTATTCCAATAGAAGCTTTTTTCACAAAAGGAGAACATTTTGAAAAAAGGTTATTCTAAGTTAATTTTTTGCCAAAATATTGTATTTAAATAAATTTTTTTGTCAAAATGTCCTTAAAACAATTTTACACATGTATTCTAATCTGAGTGACACTAAATATCATGAAAATTATCCATTTATGTGATTTTTTAAAATCACGGTTCTGAACGTAGTCGGATACTTTAATATTTGATACAACTATTTTTTATGTGAGGTTCAGCTCTAAAGCTTTATTTTTTTTTAGGCAACATTCCTCTCTCCCGTTTATTATTAGATAACTTAACTAACAACTTCAGTAGGATAGAAACATTTTTTTTGTCCATTTTCGTATTATAACTGATATTACCCAAGAAGATTCAAGAAATAACCATTAATATCATTGTGCAAAACATTTGTTACATTGTTGCCAAACAGCTATAGCGTAAAATACAAATAAATCTCCTGATGAAGGAATGTTTCATTATTCTTTTCCCTTTTTTAATAAGATTTGCAGGGTGTTTTTCTAATCAAGATCATTATGTGTACATAGACAAAATTACAATACCCTTCTGCACGCATAGGAAAGATAAATTAAAAATTCATATTAAGCAAAAACCCATTGATAATGAATAAAGGCAAATACACAAAGGAATCTTTTTGATGGGATTAGATCTGCCTAGAAAACGTGATTGATTAAATTGGTAATTATATATGAATCAATATTCCACATTCATGCTGTATCTTTTTAGATTAATACGTTGTTTGTATTTAGGTACATACAAATCAATTCACATCTAAACACAAGTAATATAAAAAAAAAATTCAAGTCAATTCCTACTTAGGTCAACAAAGAAATATTTTGTTTTAATTACTTTTTATTAAATAATTACAATTAATATAAAAGAATCACAATATTAAGTGTCGAAACACCCTTTTAAATTAACATTAAAAACTTATTAACCACATTAAATTTGTAATGACATTTTTCAATAAACTTTGAATGCAGTAGGTAAGATTTATCGTAACACCAGAGAAAAAGGAAGGATGGTATCTAACAAGCACACATGATTATTTAGGTTAAGTTAAATCTTCATCACAAATTTAACAAAAGCTGGTGCCATATAAAGGAATAATATCGACTTAAATATTCCTCTTAAACTATAAATAATTTAATTAATAAATTAATATTTGAAAAACTTGTATTATCATCAAGTGTCCTCCACTACAAGTTTTAAAAAATGTATTTGAACTTGAGTTGATGAAAGAAAAGTATTTTATTAACGATGAAAAATTTGAAAAGATTTGAACAAGATATATATATATATATATATATATATATATGGAGAGTTTGAACTAATAGTAGGAATTGAAAAAATACACATACAGCTTCTTATGAAGCATACGGGCTTCAGATCTTTTATTTTGTGTCATAGAAACTGTTTGGAGAATCTTGTTTGAAACAAATAATAGTACATGAAAATTATATTTTAAAAAATTAAGAGTAAACTATGTCGTATATATATTATGTATGGTAATGTATATATGTTCTTCAAAGGCTCAAGAGCCTTGGGTGGGCCCTGGCCTTCTCCAGGCAGCTCTACTTTTAACAACTGTTTTCCAGTTTTTAGCCTATAAAATATTAAGATCTTTTTCTATTCGTAATGTATATGTAAGGATGACAAATTCTGTGTTTTTTATTTAAAAATAATTATAAATTTCTAACAAAATGAAGAAAAAAACAAATAAGTAAATATTTTTATATATAATAAGTTTCCTTTTTTCAGTTTTATTTCAATTTTTTATAGATGATTTTCTTATATTTTCAAAAAGATTGTCATTGCAACTACAACTTTTCTTATTATCTTAATTACTTATACATTTTAATTCACCATATAAAGGGTGTCTTTTTAGAGGTATAGAACTTTAAATTGCAATAAAACAACGATGTATTATTCGATTGACATAAATTTTTTTTTCGAAAGATAATCTTGTGGCATTACATTTTAAATATGATTTTTGGCATATGACTACCACGGCTGGCTCGGATGTAGACCAATCTGGACGTCCAATTTTGGATGACTTTTTCCAACATTTGTGGCCGTATATCGGCAATAACACGGCGAATGTTGTCTTCCAAATGGTCAAGCGTTTGTGGCTTATCCGCATAGACCAATGACTTTACATAGCCCCACAAAAATAGTCTAGCAGTGTTAAATCACAAGATCTTGGAGGCCAATTCACAGGTCCAAAACGGGAAATTAGGCGGTCACCAAACGTGTCTTTCAATAAATCGATTGTGGCACGAGCTGTGTGACATGTTGCGCCGTCTTGTTGGAACCACAGCTCCTGGACATCATGATTGTTCAATTCAGGAATGAAAAGTTAGTAATCAGGGCTCTATACCGATCACCATGGACTGTAACGTTGTGGCCTTCCTCGTTTTTGAAGAAGGATTCCACCAGCCCATAGAGCGCACCAAACAGTCAGTTTTTCTGGATGTAACGGTGTTTCGACATACACTTGTGGATTAGCTTCACTCCAAATGCGGCAGTTTTGTTTGTTGACGTAGCCATTCAACCAGAAGTGCGCTTCATCGCTAAACAAAATTCGCTTATGAAAATCGGGAACAACGGCAATCTCGTTTGGGGCCCATTCGACGACAATTTGAAAGCGTTGTTCAGGCGTGAGTCTATTCATGATGAATTGCCAAACCAAACTGAGAATAAATCCCTTAACAGCTGTTAAATCGGTCGCCATCTTGAAAAGTAATGCCAACTTAAACTTCTATACCTGGAAAAAACACACTCTTTATAAAATATTTCGATGATCTGAACACTCACGCTTATGTTACTACCGAATATTCCAGCAAATAAGGCGCACTTTTAGCAAGGAAAATAAGATCGAAATTTACGGCTGCGCGTTATACGCAAGATATAAAAATGATAACTTTAAAAATAAAGAGAATATGAGCATTAAGAAATTAGATTTCTACATAAATATGCAAATATTTTTGAACTAAAAGAAATGGCTTACTTCATGAACTTTCATTATTAGGCAACATGAAAAAATCGTCATCTTCGTCTTCCGTTATAACTTCAGTTACATCATGGAATTCCCTTTCACAATTTTTCTCCATCACTGTTACACGTATCTCTAAATATAAATAATCCTCATCTACCTTTCCGTCTGAAATCTAGGTGTGATTTTAATAGATTTTAGTATATTTAAGGTAACCGAACATTTTCAGGGTACTTTTTGACAAAAAAGCATATTTAATCATTATAAATGCTTTTTAGGACTCAATACCAATAAATACTAATATTTAACTACTAATATTTAAAATAAATTGCCTAAATTTCACAAAAATCACAATTATAAGTGAAATTTTAGCAATATTTTTGTAAAATTTCAAAGGATTTAGAGAAAAAAGTAATTACCTTATATTAATAAAAGTATTACTAAAACAAATTAGATGAATTTATCTAGAAAATATACCAAAATTTTAATGTTTTATTAAGGTTTGAAAGTTTTAGAGCTTATTGAGTAAACATTATGATAAAAGTCACATTCTTTATGAGACCATTATTTAAATAACTAGCCATAACTCAAAAAGTATTCATACAATAAGAAATATTTTAGTACATTCTCTAAAATATAACATAAATATCAGGATCAAAATGTTTTATAGAAATACGTTTGTAATATTTTGAGTTATCAGACTAGTCATGATAGATTTTGAGCAATTTAAATGCCCACTTCTGGAAGATCAAAGATCCACTTCCGGTTTTTCTAACTTTATAAAATTGATTGTAACTTGGCCTCTAGGTAGCGTAGAAACAAAACAAAGCATGTTTTGTAAAGTCAAAAAATAGCTCTATTCAATAAAATAAAAAACAATAATATCTGTCTTAACTGAAGTTAGTCATTTGCAACACCGTGTTCGGATACCTTAATGATCTAGACTCTAGATCATTAAATATACTACATTTTAAAGGACTTTTGAATTAACTTAACTCAGTGGCGCAACAGCCAATGAGGAGCAAAGTATACTGTGCCCAACTCAGCATACATGACCTAGGACCCTGAGGTGTAAGAGCAGATGTTATAGGGGAGTTATACCAGGGTTGAACTAAATTTTTTGAAATATGTAATTTGGATGTGAATTTATTCTTATTTTAATAAATCAAAATAGATAAACTTTCATAAGAAATACCTTTATCATTTTAATTGATTGTAACTGTGAAAAAAATGTAAATGTTTCAAAAATTCCTGCTCTACTCCGATATAGAAGTTCTAACTATCAATAGGCAAAACAGCATTTTTTTATGAAAGGAGAATGTTTTGAAAATATGCCATTCTTTTCACATTTGCGGTCAAAAAACTGTATTTAAATAAATTTTTCTTATAATAATATTCTTAAAATAATTTCATATGTATATTCTGATTCAACTGAAACTAAATATCAAAAAATTATTTACTTATACGCCTTTTCAAAGTCACCCTAAATCAAAAGTTGTATTTGAAAAATATACATTCTATGAGACATAAATATGTTTGCAATCATATTACCTAAATTATTTGGTAGCACAAAGGCAAAAATAACATTTGAAAGACATTTCAGCTAACATTCTTCAATAAACAAAGCTTTATGTCTAACATGAATGTTTAGGTATATTTAACTAAACTGACAAGCTATAACACATGTATTTGATTAATCCTTAATTATCCCTCTTTGTAGTACGGGGTCTTTGACAAGATAAATACCATCTCTGCCATTTTACGATATCGAGATATCCTGTATCTCCTATGATCTAACAATTTCCTGTTGTTATCAACATGCATTGATGGTATAAGTTGGGTTAATGACACCCAGTGTAGCGATTTGCACCCCTTTTCGTTCATTTAGGCTCTGTAGTAATCATAGAAACAGCCTGCTGTTAATCTGTTGGGAATAGACGTGAATTATATTGAACTAAATGTTAGTTAATTTCTCTCACTTAATTTGATTGAGAGTACATAATTGGAAAGTATCATAGATGTTTCGATTTTAACGTCGAAATTATTTGTAAAGATTTCTCTCACTTAATTTGATTGAGAGTACATAATTGGAAAGTATCATAGATGTTTCGATTTTAACGTCGAAATTATTTGTAAAGATGTAAGTGAAATTTATGTATGTGAATGGAAAATGATGCCTGAAGCAATTAATAGAAAAAAGCGCATTCATCTTTATTTATAATTTGGAGTGCATGTTAATTTGATATAGAATATCGTGTAATGAAGCAAATTCTACTACGGGAACACTAAAGATAATTAATGCGATTATTAAAATATTAATTCATATTTAAATTAAAATGAATATTAATGTTAATATAAAAGAAAAAATATTTCTTAATATAAGAAAGTAATTCACATATATAGCTGAAATAATTCGTTTATAATCAGATACGGGTGGATTAATTTTTCGCAATTCATAACTACAGCCATATTTAGATATAATGAGAAAAATAAATAAATTTGTAGAAATATTTAAAATGTACAGGGTGATTATAAGTAAAGTTCCGCTTTCAAAATGCTGTAAAAATGACTTCAAATGGGAATAAAAGGGGAAACACGGTATGGCATCAGAAAAAGTTCAAAAGTATATCAACAGATAGTGTTGTAAGTGACATAATGAACGTAGATTCGGTTACAAATGGCATTTTGGGTCGAATTCCGACGCTTTGGCAAAAGTGGCTCATTAAATCAACTGCAGCGTTCAATGGGTATGATTGTTTCGGTTTTTTGACGGTAAAATGACTTCCAATTCATTTAATAATTGTGGCAATGTTAGTGAAAACCCCATCCACTACGGCATGGCATGGATGTACCACATTGGATAGGCAAATTCAGTCCTTGTGCCAAAAAGCGCATAAGACGCAATAAAAAAAGAGAAGAACAAAAAAGAACAAATTAAAGGCCAATGAACGTTTTCTTATTCCATATAGTTTCCTCCTTCTTCAAGTATATTCAGTTCTAATTTGATAATATTTTGAGGAGTGGTCCTTTTTTACAGCAATTTGGAAGTGGAACTTAAATTATAATCTCCCTGTATAAAAGAATTTCTAAATAATCAATAACGTTAAAAAAATTTTATTACTTTAAACGCAAATAACATTAATACAAAGATAATATATCCGAATGATAACATACTTGTAAATACATAAATGATAATAACACACAGAGTTTTCGCTATTTAGCATTGCCATTTATCGCGTTCAAAGTAATTACAAAATAAAAAAAGACTTTAAAAGTCGCCCATCTGGTATAGTGGTTAGCGACGCTGACTGGTGTGCAGTAGGGCCTGCGTTCGAAACCCGGAGAAGACATGAATGTTTGTAAACATATAGTGCCTTAGCGGTGGGGGGTTACTTTAAATAACCGTCGAGCCGCAAGTCCTCTCGTGAGGTTGATGGAAAGAGAAGAGAGGTGGGAGGCCCCTGACCACCCTCTGGGTGTTCTCCCTCTAAATTGGGTGTGAAACCGAGCTAAATCGTTCTGCCACCTGTATGATGCTCAAAGCTACTGCTAACCACAGGTGTCACTTAGCCCTTTACCATGATGAATGAATTTTGTGGGCCTTGATCTGGCCTTTGCCAATCAGGTGGCATTAGTAACAACAAGACTTTAAAAAATTTGCAAGGTTTTCAGAAAAACATTCAACCGGTAAATTTACAAATAATTATAAAATAATAGCATTATCAATTCGCACAGAAGTATTAAATAAAACATAAAGTTATGCAAAAATAAAGTTTGAAATATGTTATAAAAATACCCTGTGTGAAAGAGGGGAATCGTTTGTGTGTGTGTTTATATTAGGTTTGGGGAAAAAGAAATCCCTTATTTTTGCATGAAATTCAAGACTTCATTTAACATGTTTCGAATTGTCGATTTGGGTCAAATATGTACCGTTTTGTTGTATAATTTGTCGCTATTTTAAAGATAGCTTCATAATGCCTCTCTCATAGAAGTCTTGGTCCTTGTTGGTGAAAAACTCTAGTATTCGATTTTCACAATTTTCTCTTCATCCCAATTTCTTATCACTCAGGAAGTTTTTCAATGACAGAAAAAGGTAGTAATCGCTTGGTGACAGGACCGGACTATATGGTGGATGCATCAAAACTTCCCAACCAAGTTCCAAGCGTTTCTGGCGAGTCAATAAAGATGTGTGTAGCCTGGCGTTGTCCTGATGGAACACAACACCTCGTCTGTTGTCCAATTCTGGCCGTTTCTGGTCGATCGCTAGCTTCAAACGATCCAGTTTACATTAGAGATCTAAATTTAGTGTTTGGTCATACAGAAGAAACTCATAATAAATGATTTCTTCCCAGGCCCATCAAATACACATTAGAAACTTTTTGGATAATAGTTCTGGTTTGGCCACCGTTTGATCTGCTTCACCACGCTTTGATCACGAGAGTATTCGTACAATAGTGTCGTATGTGACCCATTTCTCATCCCCAGTCACCATCCGTTTAATAAATGAGTCTATTTCATTCCGTTTGGCCAAGACTTCGCAGATGGAAATTCGATCCATCATTTTTTTGTGTTAATTGGTGTCGCTCCCAAACATCGAGCTTCCTTTTGAATCCAAGTTTGCGTAAATGGTTTAAAACTCTTTTACGGTCAATCTTTAGCTCCTGGGCGACTACTAACATATCGGTCAACTTCGATTATTTCTGTGATGGTATCGACATTTTCGACGAAGGGCCCGCCTGTGGGAAGTGCATCTTCAGCATCAAAAATGCCTGAACGGAATCGACGAACCCAAAATTGCACGTAATTAGCTTTTACAGTATCGACATCATAAACACCATTCACAATTTCAGACGCCCGGCTTGTATTTTCGCCTTTATCAAAGAAAAACTGTAAAATGTACCGAATTTTCTCTTTGTTGACTCCCATTTTTAACAACCTGTAACTCACAACTGAATGGATCAAACAAAAAATTAAAAAAAAATTTACTGTGAAATGCCACCTTTACAATGAGCATAAATTTGAAATTGCTTGTTAGATACCTCACAAGATATCGATACTACAACCATCTACCGAAAAAATAATGGATTTCTTTTTCTTCAACCTAATATTTAAAAAACTTCAAAGTAAAAATAAAGCTGAATTATGAGTCTTGTTACATATGAATCAAAATAAACCTCTATAATTGTTACCAAAGGAAAAAAGTATTTTTATAAATTTGCAAAATAGATGCAATTTTCATAATGCAGCACACTGCATTCGAGACGGCATTAAAATTCTTTGGCACGATGTTGTGTGGTCGCGGAACTGTTAAGTTAATCTTTCCAAAAGGCAACAAGTATAAGTAAAGAATTTAATATTCATCCTAATCGCCATGTAGGGCGAATTGCTTCAAAATATACTATATAAGGGTCCCTTGACGAATAATACTCGCCCTCCACTAATATTGAAAAACGAAAAACTACATAAGGGTTTCCAGAGTTAAATTTCTAAAAAGAAATCTTTATTAGAAGTTTGAGATGTTTCATCTTGGAAGATTAAATTTTTCTAACATTGCACTTTGAAGCAATGCATGGGTGACAGACAATGCATGGGTAAGATTGAATCTTGGTGAGTGACGAAAACGACACCTAGCGGAGACTCCACTCTTTAAATTTCCATACCATATTAACATGAGGAACTTTGATTTAAAGGATTAAATTCGTCAAAGCTTAATCTCATTATAAGACAGATTTTTAAAGACATTAAGCTTCGACTATATGCTTCGATCGCTCACAGACCTGCATACTCATCTTAAAAGATATAATCTTTTTGATATATATATTTATTGCTTAATTATTTTTGACTCGATAAGAATTTTCACATTATTGAAATCGGGTAACTTGTTAATTATTTCTAAGTTAGTGCAAAAAGCCCTCTTTTACAACATTTTATGGTAAATATTATGAAAAATGAATAATATAAAATAAATTTAAAATATTTCTATAAAGAAAAGAACCAGTTCCTTGCATTTGTACTGGGGGATTCTCTACCAAACAGACAAACTTGCAGAGCGTGTAGGGGGTACATAGACGATTTGAAATAACATAGGAATGCAGGGTCACGCAAATGCCATAATTGTGAGCTACGGTGCAAAGAAGCAGAGAGAAAGCACAGAAACATCAATGCATTCATGGGATTGAAAACATTTTATTAAGAAGTAGTACTGCAAAAGGTGTTCGAAAGTGAATGAACTTCTAAGTTCACATAGAGAGTTTGGTGTGTGAACGCCAGTTCCTTCAGTTTAAGAAAATGTTCGAATATCTGTAGCTGCCGAGAGGATACGTGACATGACAGGAATCTTCCAGAATGTAAAGAATTCCATGCAGCGACGCTGTTAGGCCTACAAGATAACAACTTCTAGATGTAATTTCTAGCATCTGCTGCAGTACAACCTTCCTATAAAGTATTTTCTGTCTTCCAATAAAGTATGTGTTTCTATTTATGTTCTTTTTTTTTTTTTTTTTTTTTTTTTTTTTTTTTTTTTTTTGCTTCTTTGCATCACAGCTCGTAACTGCGGCATTTGCTACCTTGCATTCCTACGCGATTCTGAGTCGTCTATGTAACCCCTGCACACCCTGCCAGTTTGTCAGTCTGGTAGCGAATCATTCTGTATATGTCAGTAAGAAGTAGATAATCTTAAAAAACCATAGAAGAATAATAAATATAAATGTTTATTTAAATGAAAATTAGCTTTTCAACCAACGTTTCTTAGACTGGGGGTGTGATAATTCTACGAGGCGGGCACTAGCATAACGAAAAGTTAAAAAAAAAGGATTTAAAAAATTACAAATTTATACATTTATATACATTAAATACAAAATAATAGGAAAAATTTATATACATTAAATACAAAAATATACATTTATATTGATATAATATACTTATAAAAGTATCAGTCCTGCACAATGTATTTCATAATTAATCTCACGATACTAAAGAACACACAAGCTTAATAATTACTAGTGATTCACATAGGCTTGTCATATACAAAATTTAATACTTATATTGATAATTTGTACCGTTTATGATTAAAATCGTACTGTAGCTTTAACGCCAGAGTGCATTATTGCACTCAATACGTGGTTATTGTGTAAAGGGGGACGCGAAGAAAATTATAAATGAAAATTGGGTCACAAACATTGAAAGTTTGAGAAGGACTGGCTTAAAAATATATGAAAGAAATGTTCTATCATGTTTTTCTGTTTAATATGCAGCACTTCTAGTAGATAATTTTTATATAAATTTTAGAAAAGAAACAAAACATGATGATAACTTCATTCCATAATTTTTGCACGTTAAACAATAAAATCTATGCTCCTAAAACAGATGTTAAAAGAACTAACAGTGCAATAAAACTCTTCTTGCTCTTACGAAAAAAAAAATTTCCAAAACAAAAAAAATGAGTACCAATATTTTTGAGCACCAAAAAAAAGTTTGTTCAAGATCATACTTTTTATAATTTCCACTAAGTACATTTAAATATTTTCTGTAATAAAAAATTTGTTACGTCATTAAATTTTTTTTTCTTTTCTATACAAGTAAGAAGCATATTACCCATAATCCTATTAAGATAGGACATATTGCCTAGATGTGTAGCATACATTATCAAATAAATTCATTTAGATTTTCTCGAACGCGCTCTAAATCATAATCTATAAATAAACAATTTCATAAATGTCTCATTTATTATGCATGATACCTCATTAACCTGAGGTATAATGTATAAACATAAAATGTAAATACTCTCAGCTCACTTTTAAAAAATGTTTTTTCACTAATGATTATTAAAGAGTCTAAATATTGTGAGTGTTTTTAACAAATAGTTTTTAAGCACTAAAACATGAAATAAAAGATCTAGATAATTTTTTAATGTTTTTCTTTGCAATAAAGTGAGAAATAAGGTGCAAGTGTGTATTATAGTTTATTTAATCATTATAATAGCAACATGATTTTAATAAAATATTAAGTTTTAATTAAAATTAATTGAAATAAATTTTAGTTTAAAAATATAAAAAAATGAACAGTTTATGAGAAGTTTTAAACGTATCGTTTAGATAAAATTCTTCAAAAAAAATTTAAGAAATATGTTATATTATCTGTACTTTACATGAAATATATATATATATATATATATATATATATAAGATATATATATATATATATATTATATATATATATATATATATATATATATATATATATATATATATGTATATATATATATATATATATATATATATATATATGTATATATATATATATATATATATATATATTAATGCATTACATATTATGTTATTAATTTCCTCATATATATACTTAATGATCATCCCTAGATTGATTTTAATGAATAGAATTATTTTTAAAAACACCTTTGCTATATTTTTCTAATTTTTATAAGTTGAAATGATCTACTTCTCATAAAATGTTTTAAAAGAAATAATATGAACTAATTTTAAAGCCCATTTGTAATTACATCTTTTTAAGAACCCTAATAAAATTGTTTAATTATAATTTAAAGTTTAAACATCTTCCAAAAAATCCCATAAATCTCTTTAAAAATTAAAGTAATGATAAAAAAACATCTTTTAAAGTAAATTATTTCAAATAGTTATAATTTCTAAGTATTATTCCTAAAGATTGTTTTAAAGTATTCAAAACGAAACGCAAGCTTTTCAACGTTTTAATCACATATGTTATTTATTAAACAACTTCGTGATTGAAACATTAGTTATCATTAATAATTAACACATAAAATTTACATATTTACATTACATAGATTGCTTCTTAACCATATAAGAAAATGGCTTCATTATATTCATGGTTTAAGAAACTGTTTTATCAGATTTTCCTTGTTTAACCTCTAATATAAGGAGTTTTATTTTATTTTTTTAAAAAAATCTTTCTTTAGTTAAAAGGAGATATATGTACAAAAAACCGCTTTTTAATGTGCATGTTCTACTGAATGCAGACAAAAGATATAAGTAATGCAATATCAAAGCAATGATTAAAATGATAATGTAGAATTTTACTTGCTCGTGTAATCTTCTCAATGACGCATTTGTTTGAAAAGCATTCGATTAGATCAGTGCTTCTCAAACTTTCAATACTAGCGCCACCTTTTTCAATCTCAATTTTTATCGTGCCCCCCCTTATACATTAATAATGTACTGAATGCAATAATAATGCACTTTGACGCTGACACTAAAGCTACAATACGCGATCTTAATTATAAACCATACAAATTAATAACATAAGTATTAATTTTTGTATACGTTACTTTTAAGCAAAAGAAAAATTAAGTAATAGGATAATTTTTATGTTATTTTTCCTTTCTCTAATTTTTAAATTGAACATATTGCAAAATGTGGTGGCTGCTTAGAAGACAAAATATAGATATCAGCTAAATATATTTAGAAAAAGAGTTCAGAGGGTCAATTTCTAATCATAAGCATTCCTTACAAAAACTTTGCTTTGCAAGACAAGCCCATGGAAGTCGTTAATACTTATTAAACTTGTTCTTAATTTAATATTAATTAATTAGTTATAAAATACTCTGTGCAGCACTGATACATTAAAAGTATAACGGATTAAGTGCCCACTCTTTGCACGAGTTTATTTATAAGAAAACAAAACATTATTGATATAATAGCTGAGTTGTAAGGAGAATAAAGCCAAGAGCTCGACAATGTTTACAAAAATGTAAAATGATTTTTTTAAAATGATTGCTCAAATTATAATTAGTTTTAAGCGAATTTTAATTTTAAGCCTCACAGAATTAGGATTTATAATTGATGTTAATTAATTAACAATAATATAAAATTCCGATGAAGAATAATTCTATTATTTTTGGTATTTAAAGCGAAAAGACTTCAACATGTTTTAACCCGGGAGCAGGCACGCACTTGATACGTCGAGCGGAGTTATTGAGTCACCCTAATCCTTTTTTTTATAATTATTTTATTGTACACGATACAAATCGTGATTCTACTGAACAATTTAATTAAGAGAAAGTTTACTTACCTACTTTCAAAGACTTTTCAATTTTTCTTTGGTAACAAATAAACAGTTTTGCCAGAATTAACGATTTCGTGATATGTGTGTCCCGCGTGACCACTTCCGGGTAAAAAGTGTATTCATTATGATAATATGTATTGTGTAAAACATTTTTCGTTATGCTTTATATGTATGAGAATACTCATAAAAATAAGTCTTGGCCAAGTAATCATTCAAAGTGCACACTTCGTGGTTTTCCAAATATCATAAAACTCTTTTGCTTGGAAAAAAGCGCAACAGAGAAATACATTACTTACAACTTCCCTAAATGAGAAACAAACACATAAGAGAGGGGATATAACTAACTGTACTAATAACTTAGAAGATCAAACAAATTACAGCTATAATGTGCAGTATTTCAAAAATAATCAGAGTGATGAATTTTTTATGTTCCTAAATTTTTTCGATTTTGGGTCTGGGATCTGTTTTCTCTCTGAAAGAGTAGTATGTTAGGTTTTTAAAAAGAAAACGTAATAAAAAATCTCTCATCATGGGATTACAGCAAATCAAATAAAAAATTTTTTATTTGGTTATAGGATCAAAGATAGCTAATTAGGTATTGAAAAATTTTTATTCCTGATGACTTAATATCGCGCGCGCGCATATAAATTATATCAGAGTAAAAGTGCATTTTTTATTATGTCTGAAAGTATTTTGTTTTAATTCATTCCAGTAAATTAATTATTTTTTTAATTTTTATTTTCGATATGCTCGCGCCCCCCTGGGGGCGCCCCACAGTTTGAGAAACACTGGATTAGATCTAACGATTTAAAATATTTTCAAACGATCCAATATATCTAGAGATACAAAATGTTTTCTAAAGATTGAATAGATAAAATGATGCAAAATGTTTCCAATTTAATCGAATTCTAACCCGAAACGATTTATTAAATTTTATTTTATATTTCTTTCTTTTTTTACTATAATTTTACGCAATAATAATTTTACATAAATATAAAGAACAAGGCATACATAAAAGAGGAATATTCATCATGTTTTACCATTTTAAGGTATGTTCTCACTTTGAAATTGAAAACGTTTTTGTTGAAAAAATTTCTGACTATAAAATGTATGAAAATATAAAATTTAAATTTGTAACATTCTGTCCTAAATTGATATTTGTTATCTGATCTGAATTTATGATCCTTCAATAAATGGAGCATGAGAATTTTTTATTGCCGAATCAAAATATTATATGTTCAGAATTATTTTCAATATCTCTTAATTAAAAAATTCTGATGCATGTATTCAATTTAATAAATCGGTGAAATTAATTTTAGTTTATTTTTTATAATCAGATATAAATTAGTGTAATTTTTCGTAAAAACTGTAATGTATTGATTTCTTTAAGCTAATAGTAAAAAAAAATAAAGATTTATTTAAAACTCTTAAATCTTCAGGTTTTGTAAAATCATTTTCAAACATAAATATACATTACGTAATTAAAATGGAGGGGAAGTATTATTTCTGATTTTACAATATGAAATGGCCACAACCATCTGGCAGAAACGCTTTATTTCTTCTGATATTTACCTTTCTAGTGTGATGTATGAAGCAAGAGAGTTATGACATTGTTACTAGATTTAGTAATACTTATATAATCTATCTTGATAATATAGGTCATCTTTCCAACAATGTATTAACAAAGAAATATGATCTTTATGGCAAATCGATATATATCTTCCTGAGATAGCAGATAGTATGAAAAACTAATACAATCTAACATATTTCTTTAAAAGTTCTGAAAACAAAAACCTTATTGGGTCATACTTTGAGAATTTCAGAATTATAATTGAAATAATTAGTATTCAAATTCGACTTTAATGAGTGGGATATACAATGAACAAGATACAAATCTTGTGAATGTATATTCTTTCGAGATAAAATATAAAAAAATTATTTCAAAAATACTTCGAAAAAATGCTTGAAAATATTTATCCCTGAAAATTGTTCAAAAATAACAATTGCACACGAAAATAGGAAATACTATATAAACCAAACATTCTTTAAAATGTATAATTTGTGGGTGCGGTATTTTAGCTAAGACTGGATCACAAAGAAATACAAAATTCAATTCCTAGGAAAAATATTTTTTAAATATTTTCTTCTGCTTTGTATATACAATAACGCCCTGTGGAACTCATTATTAGGAGAATATTTTTCTTTCGATGTTTCTTAAAAAAATGCTAAAAATATGAATTTTAGATATTTTTGAAGTTAATTATTATTTACTATGAGTATATAAAGTTTGCACAGATCTTATTGATACGTACTGAATAAAATTTTAATCATTTTTTAAAAACTTTTTGTAAATAATTTTTATACTTTCTTGATTGTTTTATAATATTTATTATAAGAGAGATAAATCATATTTAAGAAATTGGATTCATTCTACTGAAACAAGGATCATGAAGAAACAGCCCGCAGATTAGTTATTTGTTAATGTCGCATTTTAAAAGTGTATGAAGGTCATTCACGAAGTACCTCGAAATTTTAAATCCATGATGAAGTAACCAGGATGACATCTAGGCCCAAACTCCACTTTCCTAACTTCCTCACCACGTCAACGTCAAAAGGATAATATTAAACCTGCCTCAGTATCTCTAAACGCTGGGCGAGACAGCCCACAAATCGAGTGCAGTTGTCGAAAATTTTGCATTAGGCTTACTGGTTTATTTCTTTTCCGTGAGTCAAAATATATATTTATTGCTTCTCTTGTCAGAATATCAAAAATCTAATTTCTTAATGCAAATGGTAATCTTCAAATAAAAGCAAACATCATCTCTATAATAATTATCTACTTAAAAATGTATAAAAGGCAATTAAACCTATTTTTCCTCAGCTTTTTTTTTTTTTTTTTTGAAGAAGAAGAAGAGGAATGAAAATGCTTTAAAATGTTTATTTTTATTCGTTGTGAAGCATCGTAAGTATTAATTACAAAAAGAAGCTACAAAACTGCCTTTCTTGTATTCTTTGAATCATAAACTAATTTTAAACTTGGTTCATGTTTAATATATCTCTAACTAGCTCCAGATTGTTAATGGTCAGCGTTAAACGCCTGCTCTAAAAATCTCCGAGTTCAGTTAATTTTCTGTACGCACTGCCATCTATCGGTAAAAATGAGAGCTTAGTTTTAAGAAACAGGTTAATCTTCTTTAAACAAAATGTTACTGTTGTTTACTTGCAAAACATAAACATGAAATGTTCACATAAATTAAAACAGAAAGACATAAAAAATACTGACTAAAAAGATAATAGAAATTTCAAAATAAAATCATGAACATTTTATAATACATTTAACGAATAAATTGTTATAAACGTCTTAGATTGATTTTTATAGTATTATTGAATCAAATTGTTTTTTACTCATAAAAACTAAAATAGCTGATTCTTTTAATTTTTTGAAAGTATAATTACTTAATTTTACTTTTGCTAGTAAAATGTTAGTTGTGCTTTTACGAAAAAATCAGCCAGCTTGTGTGATTCTGAACTTCTATTCAAGCAAAAACCAAACGGCATCGCATTATTTGACTAAGTTGAAATTAGCCCTAAAATTAGTAAATTTGTTCGATTTCAAATACCTTTATTTATAAAAAGCTAAGATTCCACTTTTTTCAAAAGTTTTCTCGTTGTATATATGTACTTTAATTTTAAAATGATTTCGCAAATTTTCTTAAGACACTAAATATTTAATCTGCGTGAATTTCTCTCTTAAAAAGTTACTATTAAATACTTAAATCAATATGCTAATTTAATTTAACTTTTTTTGACCAATAAATTTTTTTCTACATTTCAAAAGAAATTATACCAAATATCTGCTTAAAAATAAATCACTTACATTCTATATTGTTGTACAAAAGGGCATGATATTTTTATTATATTGTTCTACAAAAGGGCATGATATTTTTATTATATTGTTGTACTAAAGGGCATGATCGTCCATTTGAATACAGCAGGAAAGTCACAAACCCACCTGCGTCAGATTACGTGTCTTCAAAGTGTGAAAAATAGAAATATCCCAAAGGATTTGGGAATTTTACTTCGGAAAAGCATCTACAGTCAATAGTTCTTAAACAGAGTGAATTTCATTCCTTATAGTTAACTGGAGGGTTTATGGCTCGAATCGCTATCTTTCCCGCCAAAATATCCACTTTTCTGGATCAGACTTTGGAGCAATCTCTCTGAGTGCCACGTTACCATGAAAAGCGATGCTCTTTCCAAAAGTTCTAAAGGAATGGTACGATTGCATCTGCTTATAGAAATCGAATATCATACATATATATTCAAAAAGTACATAATTCGATTGATATAATAGCTTTAAAATAATATATTTAAGGTTTTATTTTTTAATATTTATTTTCAGATTGTATATTATGTATATAGATCATGTATTCAATCAGATTAATTAAAAATGTTTTTTTAGAAAAAAAAATTGTTCCAATCATTAGGTTTTTCCATTTTCCTTATAATTATTATTTAAATAATAAAAGTTGTCAAAACATGATTAATAAATTCATACCTAATATTAATTTTTTTAAAAAAAATATCAAATTTTTATATGAGTTGTACAAATATCTTTCATCTATTTTTTTTTAAAAGATAACTATACCGCAGATAAAATCTCATCATTAATGATATTGTACTGTGAACAGATCGTAATTTTTTTAAAAAGTAACTATCCTAATAACCAGCTTATTGAAAGAAACACTAGAATGCAGTTTAAGATATAATTTACAAACTTACATTTAAATAGTTTACTTCAATAAGAATTACAAAAATAAATTTGGGAATATGCACTAAATTATCTCTAAATCTGCTAACGCGTGTTTTTTTTTTTTTTTTTTTTTTTCATCATCATTTTCAAAAGTTAACCTTATTACACCAATTTAGCTAACCGCACTACTCAGTTTCATAAGATGCTTTGTAAAGATATCTCTTAAAGATTAATCTAACTCTCTCTCTCTCTCTCTCTCTCTTTTTACAGCTCTGTAAATCTGTATGAATATTTTTAATTTTCAGTTACTATATACAGGGTTTATGTAAATTATGTGATAGCACGTAAGCAAACAACATGGAATACGAAGATCTGTAAAAAGCCATTTTGCTGTCAAACTCCTTTCCCTGCAATTGTATGTTTAGTGCAAGAAAGCGCGCATGCGCGCTTCGCAGGATATTTGCTGAAATTTTTACCCAAATATTTTAATTAAAAAAGGAAAATCACAGTAAATATAAAAAACAAATTATTATTAATTTTGAAGAATTTTTTGTGGAAGTAAATCAAATCATTTTGAGCAAAAAAATTATAATTGCTGTATTTATATAGTTTATATTTCACAAAATCTATATTTTTTTTAAAAAAAGTTTTATTAATGCAATAATTTTACTGCGAATATTTTATAATTTTTCATTAAAATATATATTTTAAATTTCTTTAAAACTGAATTTTTAAATTTCATGTATAAAATCAAATATAATTGCGCATTTTTACCTTAAACTGGATGAAAAATTACTCATTTAAATAAATTCTGTGAATTTTTTTTCTCTCTTTAAATATAAATTATTGTAATTTTCCTCATTAAATATTAAAAAAT
This sequence comes from Trichonephila clavipes, assembly GCA_019973935.1. Lineage (NCBI taxonomy): Eukaryota > Metazoa > Arthropoda > Arachnida > Araneae > Nephilidae > Trichonephila > Trichonephila clavipes. The sequence continues at coordinate 351,776 of BMAU01011883.1, read as the reverse complement.
CAACTTCAGTAACCTATTTCTACAGAATTTTCATTATCATAATCGGAGGCATTTTAACATGTTACGAAATTGAGAGATTTCTACTTAACAATTCGATAAAGTTGGGATGTAATGTTTTGGAAAAACTTTTATTAACATTATTATTAAGTATAGATAGCATAAAGGAATATTTCATTGCTATTACACCAGAAGAAAATTTAATAAACTCTATATTGAAAATGACTCTTATTTTGAAATTTAATTCATTTAAAGAGTATTACACGTCATAATGAAAACGCAGAGAATTATTTTTCTGCGTTATTTTTTATTGCTATTCACAAATCTATTCATTTAAGTAATTTTGCATCAAGTAATTTCTTCTCTCTAATTGAATATTACTCACATTTTTTTGCAAAACTATTGAACATATTATTTGCAATGTCATAAATGTATATCGTTAATTCAAAATTTAAAAAACTTCTGAATATTTTTTTTTGAAAAATTTATGAGAAAACAGGATATATATATATTCAATTTAATTCCAAAGTAATTGAAGGAAGTCAGTATTAATCAAATGATATCATTTTTTCCCTCAAAAGAAGACAATAATGAACAAAATATTATGCCACTCCCCATTGCGATATTAATGATATAACTACGCAAACCAGGCTTTCAGTTGCGCTTCTTCACGATACCTAATAATGAAGGTTAATTTGATTTTCCAACTGTTTTTTAATAATATAATGCCAATCATGCATTGGTTTTGTATATTTCATATAATTTATATGCTCTTAACATTTTTATTCTAAAATATATTGCTTTCTCTTGAGGTAAGGCTCATATTTTAATTATTATTTTTTGTCTTTTATTCAACAGAAGTACATTTTCAAGAATAAATTTGATTAGCAAATTAATTTAGAAATTCCAGAAATTAATATTTTTTTCAGTTTCTAAGGAACGTGTATTTTAGATTTTTACTGATAACAGTTATCAAAAAATATCACTATGCCCATTTAAAATTCTCCTTCTAAAGTTCAGAGATACTACAATTTTAAAAAGGAAGATATATTTTCGGTGTTTTTAAGTATAGCTGAATAGAAATCGCGTAGACGTTCTAGTAATATTTAGAATTTGAAACACACTATTCAAACATTTTTTGTTTCGATTCTCAATAACAAATAAGGAAATTCAGTTGTATTTCAGATACGTACTTTTCTACGTCTCATCTTTGGAGTGATGCATGAATTCTGTAATCACTAACAGAAAAAGAGAGCCCAATAATAATTACATTTCAACTAAGTTTCTTCATTATTTGAGATTTATATGCATAAAAAATAATAATAACTGTGTATAGATTTGGCATGATGGATTACAAATGTACTCTTCATCTGCCTTCATCTTTTGTTTCTCCATATAGAGCCCCATCAGTGTTTAATTATTACTTGCTAAATGTAATCATGGCGTCAATAAATCATTTTTTTACACTGAGAGTGCATTGTTTTTTCTTAATAAATAAAGCGAACATTTTTTAGCAGTAAAAAAATATGTTTCAATCTAAATAATATGAAATAATAGATTTTAGCATTGGAACTTCGTAATCATAATTTAATATACTGTATTTTGTAGTACAATCAAACTGAATTCAGGTTTATAGTCAGAAAATTATTTAGGCTGTTCATAAATATTAATTTTTGTAATGAGTGTTTGTAACATAATTTATGCCAATATGATTACTGATTATTATAAAATTTATACGAAAAAGGGTACATTGATTTTCATTGTGTTAGTGTTGTTCATTCCTAAGAGAAATAGCTAAATGTATATAGAGAGATGGGTATATGATTTATAACTATGCCTTATTAATTAATTATATAACTTCATTAAAACTCAATTAATTATAATAATATGGCAATTAAGAAGTAATAATTAAGTATTCATTAAAACTTTAACATTTATACATGAGTTTTCTTTTGTATAATTACATAACATATAGAAGACACGGTTAACGTTAACAAAAATAGGATAAATTTTACAGATAATTTTTCATAGAGTTACACACAACCCATACAGAATCTAGTGCTAATGGTTTATAAATAAATTCAAAACTTTTCATGAAAACATAAATTTTTGCTTTTAGTAATCCCAAAAATTTGTCCTCATGCAATATTTATTTTTAAAAGGAATTTTTTGTTGAAGAGGTCAGAATTTTGTAATGCGTGTTCAAAAACAGTTTCATCTTTAGTGATATTGATTTCTATATGCAAAATTGTTCTAGATCTCCCCATATATATTTTAAGCAATAAATTTTGTAGTTACTCAAGTTTGATAAAAATGAACAATTTATTAGAATTATTTGTTTTTTATTACTCTGGCAACGCGATTTCATCTGTAAGACCTCGTAGAATACCTTGTGGCAATTTTTTAGCTCGAACTGATCTGGTACAACTTGATTACAAAGTGCTGAAGGGAACTCAGGAAGTGTAGTTACTTGGGATCCACAATGGAATTGTTTCTGACCTAACTCTAAGTAAGTTCTATTCTTTTAAACGAACATGTTTTTCTTGTTCACATTCTAATTTTGAAAAAAAGAAATAATTCTTCAACTTTCTCTTTTAATCTTTAATTTCAAAGTAATAAATGCAAATATAAATAAATACATACATTTCGTTTAAATGTGAAAATTGCATGTAACATTTTGGCAATTTAATTAATTCATGAAAATCAAATCGTTTGGTAAAAAAGCCTTTTGATCATTTACCATTTTTACCATGACATTTAAAAATTATATTACAATATTTTTGTAAACTTTAAAGGAAACCAATTTAAAATAACATATTTAGCAATATAATTATAAATTATAGCTCTTAGTTTTATAATTCTTACGAAAAGAACTATATCTATTAAAGTATGTCATTCATGGAAAGCCTTTTTTACTTCATAAGGAAAATCATAATTGTACAAACATTTTTTTAAAAAAAATTTACGCTTTAATATTAACAACTACATTGTAACTGCATAACACTGAGGAGATAAGACATTAACTCAAAGTGAACTGTATTGGGATGTTTTAAAAAATTAATTCAGAAAGAAACATTTTAAAGACATTTTCTACCTTTTTTATAAATTTTCTTCAAACCCAATCGTTTGTTTCAGAGATATTTAAAAAAATCTTTTAAGGGCCATATACTAAACTATTCTGAGAAAGATATTTAACTTTTTTTTAATACAATTGTAATTTTTTAACAAAATGAATCTTAACTTCATTTTACTCTTAAAACTCTTTTATTATTTTATTTTTTATCATCTACAACAAAAAAAGTTTTTAAAAAATTAATTTTATTAGTTCAAAAATAAAACGGATTTTTCCTAATATATACTTTCATTTATAGTTTATCATTGAACTAGTCTACGTCCCATTAATATATTGAAAAATTGAGAACCTTTGTTCCTTTTCTGAATGTTACCTAAGCTATTGGAAATTCAAGTACAAAATTTTAGACTAAAATCATTAAAAATTCAATAAATTTTGATATGGTATAGTTATCATTATTATACTATTTTTTTAATAATTCATTTTTTTACAATACCGTTAATTTTCGATTTTTTGCATTTTAAGGATTAAAAATAAAAATTATAGACTAGTGTAGACATCTTTGAAAAGTATTGAGTACTATTTTTTAAATTATCATAGTTCAAAAACTACTAAGCAGGATTTCATAAAATTTGTAAATTAGACTAATTTTGTAAAGAAAAATTAATTTTTCTAGAGCCACGGCACCTACAATGACATATATTTTAAAAGTAACTCTATATTAATTTAATTAACTAATTATTAAACATTATACTTTGGTCCATTTTGAGCTTCTAAGAGAGATGACGTTTTAAAAGACTTAAAAGGGAATACTCAAATTTACTGTCATTATCATATTTATGCAGCTGTGCAAGTTAGTTGGTTTCCTAGACTTTCTTGAATTTTTCATTATTTTGTGCATGTTTCATGAGTGATGGAAAAAAAGAAAAATGTGTATACTGTTCAAATGTTCCTTATAAAATACAGAATAAAAGAAGTATTAATTACAGAAATTAGAATTTGATAAGAAATGGTTGAGAAATTAAAAAGCAAATTTATTTTTTTTTCTAAAGAAAAGCAGCATTTAATCTGAAATGCAACACTTTACGGGCCACAGAAAAAATGCAACAACTATATAAATGACAAGGAAAAGACCCAAATTGCAAGGTAGACATAACTCACCAAGTTATATAACTATCCCACAATATACAGCTTTCCAATACTCAATTAATTGCGATATAAGGGGACTATTGATGCCTTTTACGCGTCCGTAGTAGAAATAGCAGGTAGGCGTTGATGGTGGCAGCTAGCAACGAACAGATTAGTTAAAGAGCATTACGTGATCGCATTTAAAAAGATGTCTATCTTCTGTATCGTAGCGGAAAGCTATCTACATACAAGAAGCAGATAATAATTAGAATAAAAAAACCATTTGAGGGATGCCAGAGGGATCAGAAGTATGCTTGAAAACATAGATCAAAGCAAATCCCCTGCAAACGTCAAAAACTTAGCTATTCACTTAATTGTGCAAGCAGACAAGGGACGTCGTGGATACTCTCGTATCACCCAGAATAGTCCTGTACCAATTGAGATTCGAGATCAGAGACTTGAGCAAAGGGGGCTATATAAATAATCCAACACAGCACCAATGTTTTCATTTGCAGTGATGTCGGGCCAAATCCCCGTACACAATGGAATAGTATAGAATCGTGTTCTTCTGCAAATCCTACTTCTTTTTCAACAATAACACTAGCCACGTTTGACTACTGTATGTGTAGTAACAGGTCCAATCCGACTGCAGAAGTAAAGCGCGCACACCACGCTACAGGGCAACATCACAACTTAGTGCATCATCTACAATAGCCAATCACCACTGACCTACATTGATTACAATTTCATGTTACGATGGTGAACATAAGGCACGGCGGTCAATAATACTGTCCTTCCTTTAAAACGCACCTAATGTAAGTTTCGAACATAATAACACCGGACACACACGAAAAATATCAATCAACGAGATTGAAAAATATCCAGGTGCTTCCCAGGCCACCGGTGTCACCGGATCTTTCCATCCGTTGAGCAAATCTGGCATGTAATTAATCACCGCTTACGTACACTTTCAGCTCTACATTTGGAAAATGAAATGTGCAAACGATTGAGAGCGAATAGTCATTATCCCTGAGGACATAATTTGCACATTCATTGACTGCGCACCATGATGATTCAAATTTTTTTAAAGCTACGAGTAGCTTTATATGGGAGCGCAATGCGTGTGGATGCATGCACTATATGTATGTCTGTTATTTTAAATATAAGTAAATGTAATATATAAATAGAGCTTCATTTGTTACAATATTTCTGAAAATTTAGCATACTCATACATAAATTTCACAAAATTTATCCTTCCTGATCGAAAGTCATATTAAATAAACAGCTGGTTTAACAAAATTCATTGCTGGTAGAATTAATTGCGTTTTAAGAGTTAAAGCAACGATCGAAAAATGAATATGCGAACTCGCTATTTGAATCTATAATTAAATTCGGGGAAGTAGGTCGAAAAACATCGATTTTAATTAATTGTTTAGATTGTTGTAATTTCATTATATAAATTTCAATATCTATGAACTTACGGTTGTGGGTTCTAAAGGCAATCACTTTGGAGAGTTTCGGAGGTATAGAAATTTAAATATTATGCAATAATAATTTCTTTTATAAATCAAAATAGTTTTCAATCTTTAAAGAATTATCATCTTTACTCAGAAAATTATCATCTCCCATTTTTGTGTAATTAATAAAAGGCTGAAACATTTACTTCCAAAAGGACTAATTTTATTTACAAGTCAAAGTAAAAGGGAATCTCATCATCTCGTTTATATCCTCTTTTTTTTTCTCTTTTGTAGGAGAAAGTACTGTAAAATCTCATCATTATAGAATCTCATTTTATAGAACAAGTAATATATATATATATAAAAGTTTTAATTAATTCCTAATTAGGTCAACAAAGAAAAATTTTATTTTAGTTACGTTCTATTAAATAGTTAGAATTAATATAAATATGCAAATACATATGACAGAATCACAATGTTAAGTGATAGAAAAGAGAAAGCGATTTTCCTTACAGTTTTCTATTTTCCTTTCTATACACAGTGTTGGTCTACTTTTCAATTCCTACTATTGGCTCACACTCTCTCTATATATTTATTTATTTATCTTGGTGGAATTTTCAATCACATTAATAAAATACATTTTAAAGCGCTCCATTGAGCTGAAATTTTATATACAAGATTATTTTGGATGACAATGGAACAATTTAATTATAATTAGTAAAAATTAATTTTGATTACAACTAATTATTTAAAGAATTACAAATACAGCAGCGCGTTGGCATCATTTTTGGCGACTTGTGTCAAAACTTGAGAAGTTTTTTTTTCTCACGTTTTAAAGCATTCAGTTGAACTGAAATTTTATATACACGATTGTTTTGGATGACAATACGATACTTAGATGGCTATTAATAAAAATTAATTACCACTTAATGCTGTGATTCTGTCCTATGTATATACATATTTATATTAATTGTAACTATTTAATAAAAAGTAGCTGAAATAAAATTTTTCTTCATTGATCTAAGTAGGAATTGACTTAAAAAAGTTTTTTATATTACTTGTTTTTTGTTACTCTATTTATTCATTCATTAAATCAAATTATTCTTTTCAAATGGTATAGTAAAAAGGCAATCACATTCTCAACAATTAGGCCATCCCAGATGGGATTCGAACTCCCGATCTTTGGATTAGAAGTCAAACGTGCTATCCATTGCGCTATAGGGACGATGTTTTGTTATATATGCTGTTGGACTATTATTTTTGTTTGTTACTATTTATTCATTTCTTTAATTTTATTAATGAATTAAGATTTGAAAGAACTGTATTAGTATTAAGTGTCATCCACTACAAGTTTTAAAAAATGTATTTGAACTTGAATGGATAAATAGAAAGTATATTTTATTGACGATTGAAAAAGTTTGAACAAGATATATATATCTTTATATATAAAAATCCTCTGTGCGTGTGTGTATGTGACTAAACTCCTCCTAAATGGCTGGACCGATTTTGATGAAATTTTTTTGTGGGGGTTCTATTGAATTCGAGAATGGTTTAGATTCACAATTCGGTCCGATACCGCAATTAGTTAAAGAGATATTAATTAAAGACATTAAAAATATTCACCTGCGTTGGTGTAACATTATTATTGTTATAAAAATGACGTAAGTTGACGTAGAAAATCGATTTTCAGCCAAACTGGCCAAACCGAGTCTTCATTGTTACAAAAATGCAAAGGAATCATGCTTTTTAGAGTTTTTAATTAATATCTTTTCAAATAATCTTTATATATGTAATTCTTCTGTGTGTGTGTATGTGACTGAACTCCTCCTAAACAGCTGGACGGATTTAGATGATATTTTTTGTGTGGGTTCAAGTGGATTCGAGAATGATTTAGATCCACAATTAGGTCCAATATCGCAATTAGTTAAAAAGATGTTATTTAAAAACCTTAAAACGCATAATTGTTTTACCCCTGTGTGCTGTTTATTCTGCTAATGATCGCAAGAAAGAAAAAGAAAGAAGAGAGGAGAATTTTCCGATATTTTCGCCGTTTTTAAAATTGCAATCTAATTTTTCTATCAAAATCAGACAAAAAATAATTACAGTATCGGAAAGATTATTCATTTCACCACGATACGGCATATATCTTTATGTATATTAAATCTTCAGTGCGTGTGTATGTGACTGAAATCCTCCTAAGCGGCTGGACCGATTTGGATGATATTTTTTGTGTGGGTTCAAGTGGATTCGAGAATGATTTAGATTCACAATTCAGTCCAATATCGCAATTAGTTAAAAATGCGCCGAAATTATGTAAGGGCACGCGATTGTTCATAAACAAATCGTGGGCAATATTCTTGAGGCCACTGTTTTGAGCAAAAAACTTCAAGGTGAAGTTGTACTTCTACCATAGATCCTAATGATTCTTTCAGACTCACCTACCCATTCAAGTGTTTGCAATTTCCAATTTGCTTGGTATTTGCTGTGACCATTCACAAGGTCAAACAATGACAATTTGTGGCTTAGATTTAGAAAATCCTTGCTTTTCGCACGGCCAATTATATGTTGCATGTCCGAGGTTTGGAAAATCATCGCATTTGTTTGTTTATACCCCTCAAGAATTCACCAAAAACATTGTACATTCAATGACGTTACGATCATCAATTTTTTTTGTGCATTAAAAAAACAGACCTGTTATGAAAATAGCTTGAGTTTTATCTTTTTTACTCTTTAATCAAAACAGGTTTAAGTTTCTATTCAGAATAGGTTCTATATTCAACTTAGTTCATAGTAAATACATACTCACACACAATCGATAGGTCGAATTGTGGTAACAGTACATGTCATGATGTCAGGTATTGTAATAACTTTCTTTATAAAAAATTTCATCCAAATTGTTACAACTTATTCAAAAAAGATTGTATAGTATATATATATATATATATATATATATATATATATATATATATATATATATATATATATATATATATACTAGCTAGTATACCCGTTCTTCGCACGGGTGAACTGAAAAATTAAACAACACAGATTGAAGGATAAAGAAGTTTTTAATGAGTTGATTTTAAGTGAATTGCAAATTAAACAAAAAAAGATTTTCACATATCTCAGCTGAAGAAAAAAAAGGAAGAAAAAAATACCTTTGTTAAATTTTAAGTCTGTAGATCTAATAGCTGATAAAAAGGATTTTTTTATATTTATAACTCCCCGTAACACTCTTGAGGGTTGATTTTTGAAAATAACTCCCTAAGCTGATCTCTGCTCAGCAAAAGTAACACATTGTTAAAAGTTTTGTGACGCTTAAAATATTGTAAGTAATTTATAACTTAAAGTGTCATACATTAATATTACTTTCTGTTGAATTTATTTTATGTTAAAACTTCAATACTCGCAAGCAACGCCGTTTCCTAAATAACAATGGCGATTCAATGAAAAGCATAGCAAAATGTTGACGATAGAGTCAAGTTGGAAAATGTCTAGCTACTTTCATAGCTCAAACTTTATTAGAGCTTTGTAAGACCCGCGGTGTAGGAGAGCGATGCACGTTAATGCTTTATCTACCGCATTATGATTTACTGCAATTTTTTTCATGTAATATTTTTTTAGGTCACTACATTGAAAATTAAGGGACATACATAAACAAAATACTCCACTTAGGGAAATTTAATCCGTTAGAGCTAATAAATTAATTAAAGATATTCCACTGTAAAATTAATTATATACACCGTTCACTTAAAATAAATAGTCAAATCGTTTTCTAAGGTCTTCATTAACATACAAAAACATAAGACACTTAAATTTTGACATTAACTAATTTTAGGGGACAAAAATGATAATCTTTGCAATCCGCTGAAAACACCGTCAGCTGAAAATGCAATATCTGCTACAAAACTAATCGCCTTCCCCGCTAAAATACTCATCATAGAACCCGTGCTGTCATATATCTTGGAAAAGTAGATTTCAAAGAATATTCCAGCTAAGTATTGGTAGAGTATATTTCTGCTAAATTGGTGTGGCGTGGTAGTTAGGAGACGGGGGTGCCAGCTCAGGTGTCGTCCGCGTCACTTGACCATGGTTCAAAATTAAGTGGTCCGTCGCCAAAAGCTCTAGTGTAGCTGAACAGTGCGACGTTAATATTCAATCACTCCAAAAAATACAGTGCAGTAGTTATAACTATTTTTATAATTAAAAATGCAATATCTCTGTCTATTCAATTAAAATTATAGCATTATAATTAATTACTAACCACACAAACAAATTTTGAAAATTTGTCCAAATGATGTAGTGTGAAAGAGAAAGTTTATTCAGACAGACAACAAATGCGTCTTATATGTATATAGATTTGTTTGAATTCTTGTGTATTATTACTTTTGTAAGCCTCATGACATACTTTATGGTGTACCAGTCTTTTAAAGCTGACTCAGCCACAGCAACATTTAGCTGGGTATAGATAGTTATAACACAAAATTAAATCTTAAAAAGATATCAAAAATAAAAGACGGCTCAATATTTTGAATAAATCAGTATAAACATTTTCGTGCAAACACAATATATGTATTGTAAAATATTTATTTTGCCATTTGCATTTCAGATAGACATCAAACAAAATTTTAAAAATTGTCAAAAACAGATAAAAAAACTTATTTAAGAAAAATACCACTGATTAATTTTGCCAAAGACATCGCAATGTGCAAAAAAATATTTGCAGTACATAATAACCAAAAAAATTTAAGTATTAAAGTATAAAAAAAATTATATATTGAATTAACTAAGGATTACTGGAGGGAAAGAAAAAACTGGCTAAAATAATACTCATGATATTAATTTCATATTGGTAGGCTACTCATTTTTGACGATTTTGGAATCACGCCAAATTGGTGTTGTGGCCAGTCTAATGTTATAGTAATGTACAGAATTAAAGGTACTTATGTATTATCGCAACCTATTGGTGACATGATACAAAATGAAGCACATGATTGCCAATTCAACGCATACAAAGTTGGGATTGCCAAAGTGGCGAGTTGTCTTGAACGTTGGTGATTGTGCAATAATACGCAAGTACTAAAAAAATTATCCAAAGTATATATATCCCGAGCATAAAAATAAATTAAAAAATGAAGTACAATACTAACATTAACCGACATAAAAAGAACTGAACTAACTTTATCAATGCAAAAGCATAATTTGAATAAATAAGGTACTTACATATAACCGCAACCTATTGGCGATATATGAAACGAAGCACGACTCACAATTCAGCATATATATGACATTCGAAGTCGGGGCTGCCAACTTGGCAAGTTATTTTGAACGTTGGCGATTGTCAGGATAGTACATAAGTTCCAAAAATAATTTTTCTTACGACTACCTGCTTCCTCAACAGGTATTTAAGCCATTTGTCTGTTTTGCTCATTCTCTGATGCCTATTCCAGTTTGATATGTAATTACTACCAACACTGCTTTTGCTTGTGCAGTATGATTACCCAAGTTTGATTTTCTGCATGGAAATTTTATGCACTGAAGCCAATAGTATACCCTTAAAGGTTAAAATAAAGACACACATAAAATTGCAAAGAACCATATTATTGGATCAAATGTAGTATAGGGGGCTACTTGGCGCAGTCATTTATTTTGGTGACTAAAAGTGGTCTCCAAGGTACTTTTTTCGGTATTATTTATTTTAGAATGAATTCGATACCTCACCATGACATTTAGATAAAAATCGAAAAATCCGAAGAAAAATCGCCAAATCCAAAATGCAAAGTTCCCTATACTACATTTGAACCAACTGAAATATAACCCTTATCAATGAGAAATTATAGTTTGTCAAAATTATAATCTTCGCATTCTAAAAAAATAAATAAATAAGTTGTAATTTGCAAGCAAAATCACATACATAAACATCCCGCGATAATACCTAAATGTTGCCAAAACAACAAAACAAAATTTTAGTTGTTGAAAGAATAATCCTTAAAAAAATTATTTATTCGAAAAATAATCCTAATTAAATATCAAAGAATAGAAAAATTGAATAAATATTCCAACCGATAAACATAGCTACAGTAAAAATATGTAATAATCTTGAAAAACTGCATGTAAAGTATAAATTGTCCACTTAGTGAGAAACGTGACATCATATGACGTCATAACACTGGAAAATCACTTAAAAATTAAATTTTAAAAAATTTGGAAAGAATTATGAACGCCAAACCTATAAAAGAACCTTTCTCGTGTAATTTTGTGTATGTGTACCAAGTTTCACGTTATTTGGTTGTCTGGATCTCGAGTTATAAGGAAACAGACAACAAATGCGTCTTATATATAGAGAGATATATATACTAGCTGGTATACCCGTTCTTCGCGCGGGTGAATTGAAAAATTAAACAATACAGACTGAAGAATAAAGGAATTTTTAATGAGTTAATTTTACGGATATTGTAAATTAAACAAACAAAAAAAACTTTTTGCATATCTCAGCTGAATGAAAAAACCATGTTTGCTAAATAAAAAAATGAACTATTTTCACGAAAGAAAACCTAACGGCGTTTAACATTGATTTCTAATTATTACTTAACCCCTTCAGGACCAGCAAAATGAGAAAGAAGCATTTCTCCAGGCCCACACGTACGGGACCGGGCGAATATCCCAGTTAAGCCGAATTTCATTTTAAAAAACGATTGATTGATTCATGAAATAAAAAATTAAAAAGGACATTTTTTTAAATAAGTACCGTATATACTTTTAAATGCAATTAGTAAAATGCTTTTAAGTTCAACCTACAAACACACTTCAATTCAATTTATTTGTATATATTAAAAAGATTTGATTTTCTTTTAGGCATAGCTAAAGGGTGTAAGTGCACTTTTTCACCTAAAACGTAATTAAAAATATTTATTTTAGGAACAACTACCTACGTACTTAACTAAATAAAACAACCTGTTGGTTCTGCGATCGCCACCCCCACCGCACACTCACACTTGTACAATCTCTCTTGCAAGACAAACATTATAACTGCTTTGTGCAGTGTTTGGCAATGAAATAAACAATAGAGGTATGAAATTGGCTTACCTCTATTTAAATATGAAGCCTTGTGAGAAGTCAAATGACGTAAAACCCCAAAACTTCCTGATTTAAGTTTAAATGCTGTCTTCTTATTAATAAAAGAGACTTTAAGCATGTGTGTTTCACCTCTACAGCCCAAACTAAGCAACCCAGAAGTATGAAACTTGGCACATAATTATTCTAGGTCCTGAAGATGTGCAGTACGAAGAGTTTTTTTTTTCGAAATTCGCTTTAGATTTTATAAAATTAATTTTTTAAATGATATTTCCCTTTTTTTTAAACAACTGGGTTTTTAGTTAGTTGTTTTGGCAACAGTCTCATTTGTTTTGCTTATCCATTTGATTATTCCGAACCATTTTTACATTCAACGTATTTTATCCTTATAAGTAATTTCTAAAAAAAAAAGATGTAATTTATTTAATGTTATAACTTCTACTATATTCTAGATTACTTCATATTTATTTGTTTATTTTATTCATGTTTAAAAATTTCCTTCAAAGTTAGGGCTTAATTTTTCTTTTTTAGATAACCCTTTGATTTAAATTATTTTTTTCAACATCAGTCTGTTTTATATAGTTTTTTTTTTATTTTGGTTCTTACTAATTTAATTTTTTCACTTTTGTATTACATCTAAATTTTATATTAAATGCAATATAGATGTTAGAATATCATCCTTTCGTCGTATATTAATTTAATGCTTTATTACAATGTAGGCTTATTTTATCTATTTTTTAAAATTTTAGTTTGTACTAATTTCATTTTTTTCCAGTTGAAGGCTTCCTAATATATGTTATTTATGATAATGTTTTAGGGAAATGGTTTATGACATATGTTTTTCTTTTAATTTATCTATTTCAGATTATTTCACTAATAGTTCCCATAGCAGAAACATACTACTGTTATTACTGGTTCAAGTGTAGTATGGGGGGAGGACTTAGCGCAGTCTATTTTGGTGACTAAAAGTGGTCACCAAGGTACTTTTTTCGGTATTATTTATTATTTATTTTAGAATGAATTCGATATCTCACCATGACATTTAGATAAAAATTCGAAGAAAAATCACCAAATTCTAAGTGTCCCCCCATACTACACTTGAACCGTTAGTTTTCACTGTGTAAGCAATAGAAAACAAACGTATCTACATTAATTTATCATGTAACTATTTAAATTGCGATGCATCAAATTATTGATGTGAATTGCACATATTTTTATTCAACATCGTCTATATATGTATACTAATAAAACAAACAGTTTGTGTGTTTCAGCTGTACCGGCATAACTAAGAAACCCAGAAGTCTGAAACTTGGCATGTAGAAGCTGTAGGTCATTATCCTGAACACCTCAAATAGTTTTTTTTCGAGATTCACTTTAGATTTTTTTTTAAATTCAATTTTTTTAAGCGATTTTTCAGCTAAATAGAGATATGTCATCAGACGTGTCAAGTCAACTTTGCAAAAATTAATCTTAAGAGCAGTTTTTTTGGGTATTTTAGCACATTTTATTATTAATATATTTATTTATAGTTTTTTTTAACTCTTTGTGGTGGAATTACATTTGTTTTTCGAAAAAATTGTCATACAAAAAATGTTCTTTCTAAATTTCCTTTTTTGGATTTGCAACACAAATATGATAATTTTAGATTACCCATGCCTTAGGATATGTCCTGGATGTAAGAATATGAATTGTTTTGTATTAAATTAATACTATAATTTCTATTTTAGTGTTTCACAGTTTTATGTTTGTTTGTTTTCCAAAGTGTAATTTTTTCTTGCTTATTGTAGCTTAAATTATGATACCGTGACTCAAGTTTTTAAGTCAAAAAATGATTTGTGAAGCTTTTTGTAAACAGAAGCTTAGATAATGTGGTACTTATGTATTAGCGTCACCACAGGAAAATTGGTGTCATGCGAATCACACATTGATACCATTTGGCTGCGGTGATTATTATACGTAAGTACTGATAATAATTACTTATTTTTTAACACAAATATCAGTGGATTATTTTAGACAATGAAGTTCACTTCTTACCTGCTTTTATTCTTATGTTCAAAAATAATAATCTGTAACAAAAAAACTGTATTGCTTTTCTTTGTTCAACGACAAATTCTAAATCTTGCTTATTGTAACAATAAAATTGAAACCTAGCTAGCAGTATAACAAAAAGAGAATATAGTGATAAATTAAACTAATGGAAAAACAGATTATTGCTGAAATAAAACCCTTTTTTCAAGAATTCATTAACGCAGTACTTTTTTTTAAAAAAAAAAAGAAGTTACCGATGAGTGAAATTTGGAAATTTTAACTTAAAAATTAATCCCTTAAAAAAATTTAAACTTTAATAAAAACATTTGCAAACACAAGTTTATTCCAAGCAAAGATCAAAGCTGCTAACTTGGAGAGTTATTTTGAATATTCACATTGGGGTGCGATGAAACGCAAGTACCAACATTCCTTTTCATTCCATCCGTATTTTTATCACCACAGCCAAAGTGGCACTTTTTTTCACAAAAATTTGACTGATTTTTTTTCTTTTTCCTATAAAACACGTAAGAATATTGTTTTGATATCGCAAATTTTGCTGAGGTGACGCCGATACGTAAGTACCCTTT
This sequence comes from Trichonephila clavipes, assembly GCA_019973935.1. Taxonomy (NCBI): domain Eukaryota; kingdom Metazoa; phylum Arthropoda; class Arachnida; order Araneae; family Nephilidae; genus Trichonephila; species Trichonephila clavipes. The sequence goes on along the minus strand of BMAU01011883.1, from coordinate 336,432 downwards.
TCCTCTTGTCAAATTCCATTGTAACAAAAGAGTAGAAAAATGTAACTGAAAGAAACGACAATTAAAACTAATTGGGATTAACAGATTGCCAGTATTAAGTGTGATTTAAGTTAAATATTTTTACATGTTTTTTTTTGTATTATCAATCTAGGGTTGTGCTTGGACTACAATTTATCTGATTTTGTTATCAAGGTAGTAAGCCCTAAAGTTAGTAAAGCTTGAAATTAAATCATTGCCTGAATATCGGTACACTTTAGTGTTACGTCTTACCTACTTCCAACCTAATAGCGTGACAATATGATCTGGAAAAGCTTATTGTTCTTCTTTTATTGGCTAATTCCATGTTTCATCAGTTGCAAAATAGTACAAAATTATAGCTGACTAGCCATTATCCACCCGCTTCATTGTGTATTTCACGAAGTTGTATAAATAAATACTGTTTACATATTCATAAATTTTTGATATCTAGCATTAAGAATTTGATTGTATTGAAAAACATATTTATAGCTGTAACTCTCGCCTCTTGATATAAAAAGGTCAGAATTAAGAATTTCTAATAATATTTAAAATAGAAGTAGAAAGAGATTTTTTGCGCTCACTTAACCCAATAATCAAGTGAATTTCCTCAAAAGCAACTTTAAATGGATCTCTACTTCGTAAAATAAATATATGTGCTAAATTTCAAGTCTAAATCTAATAGAACCCAAACGGAATTTTTAACATCAACTCCTCCGGAGCATTGGAGAATTTCAATTCAACAAAAAAAAAACATGCAAACTAAATTTTATTATTATGGTCCAGAAGTGATAAAAGTTTTTATTTTGTAATAAGGATCAATTTGTTACTTTCAAACGTGCATAATAAAATCGTTAAAAAAATGTACGTAGAAAAATTTATTTATTACTATATTCTCTTTTTGTTATATTGCTAGCTAGGATTTTCAACTGTATTGTTACAATAAGCAAGATTTAGAATTTGTCGTTGAACAAAGAAAAGCAATAAAGTTTTTTGTAACAGGTTATTATTAGTTTTGAACATAAGAATAAAAGCAGGTAAGAAGGGAATTTCATTGTCTAAAACAATTCACTGATATTTTTGTTAAAGAATAAGTAATTATTATCAGTATTTACGTATAATCGTCACCACAGCCAAATTGACGCCTCATGAATCGCTCCATTTTCCGCCAAAATCTGATTGATTTTATATAAAATATGTTAGAATTCGTTGTTGCTTTGGTATCAAGGTGTGATTCGCATGACACCAATTTTGCTGTGGTGATGCTAATACATAAGTACCACATTATCTAAGCTTCTGTTTACAAAAAGCTTCACAAATAACTTTTTGACTTAACTTCAGTCACGATATCGTATAATTAAAACTACAAGAAGAAAAATTTATATTATTGTATAAGCTATATTATTGTAAAGTTTCATTAAAATCAGTTCAGTTGTTTTTGCAGGAAAGAGTAACAAACATCCATACATACAAACTTTTGCAATTATAATATTAGGATAACAAAAAGAAAATGGAACTCAATGCAAAACTTATTGGGATTATAAGATTGTAGATATTGTGATTTAAGTTAGATTTTTAGGTATTAACCTATTAGTGTCACCACAACCAAATTGGCGCCACGCGAATCATTCCTTGATATCAAAACAAAGATTTTTATATGAAACATAAAAGATTTGTAAGATTTTGGTGGGAAATAGCACAGTTTGCCTGATGTCCATTTAAATGCAATGATGATAATAGGTAAGAATACAAATGCTAATGCGAATTTTTATTTACGTCTAAGATTTTCTGAGCTGATTATGGTAATTTCATCAAAATCAGACTATATGGATGGGATTGAATGCTCAAAAAAGTAATTTTTTTTTCGCACTTTAAAATTCAGAGTTAATGCAATTTTTGTTGTGTTGCATTATGATTTAACTTTCCTTCACAATTTGTTCTTCATATATATTTTTAAAGATTTTATGAATGTACATTTCTATTACATTTTCTTTGGTTGAAAAAAAGATTGTTTTTTCTTCCTTCTTCAGGAGATGCTGATCAATGTTGAATATCATGAAAGATATGCATAGTTATTTAGACTTGCATTCCAATGGTGAAATGAATAAAAAAAGGGACGATATTGAACAATTTTACACTAAAAAAAACAATGCAAAGAAAATATCAGATTACGATAAAATCAGGCGTATAATGCTCACCTATACTTTTGAGCTGCATTTTTTAATGTTTGTTATGCTCACCATATAACGCACACCATCTTTTGTACGAAGAGACCTGAAATGTACATATACAATTCTCTCATGTTTTGAAGTAATTTATTTGAGGTATTATTCCAAGGTATAGAAAAAAATAGTATACATCTATATAGAATTACAACTCTTTAAGTTCATAATGAGTGTCATTTCTTTTAAATAAACAGTATTTCGATATTTCTAGAAGTGAAAATTTTTTTCTATACTCATCTTTTCTTTTTTTAAAGCTCTTGAACCCCTAAATTTCAATTAAATTTTTTATGCTGTAAGTGGGTGTTATACGCCGGATTTTACGGTATGTAAGATTTTCTGTTATTTTGTTGTTGTTCAAAACTGTTTGTGGCATCATTGCTTAATGTTCCTTCTGACAATCTGTTCTTCATGTACTAACTTTTAGCTAATTGTACATATGCACATTGTATACCTTTTTTACATATCAATACATTGCTATAATATTTTCTGTCGTTGAAAATAAAGATTTTTGCTATTCTTCCTTCATCAGCTAATTCAATGTTTTCATCTTTGTAGAAAAATATTGCTTGAAGTATAACAAATAGAAAATGACACTTAATTCAAACTAATTGCTATCAATAAATTGGTAATATTGTGAACCATGTTTTTTGTATGTCACTGTTTATGGCCTTATGATCTTTATGACCGATAAGATCTCATCTTTGTTTTAAATGAAAAAAATGAGAATTTTTTTTAACAAAAAGCTATTTGCTGATCTATGATACTACTATGATATATTTGCTGACCTTGAAACAATATTTCTCATATTTTCTTCTGAATTTCTTTAAGTTCAATGTTGACCTGATTTTTTTGTCTCGACTTAACTTTGCTTCTAACAATCTTGCAATTTATAAATCAACCATTTGTGATCAAAAAAGTGTTAACTGAAAAAGTATGCACCTTGAAAATATTTTCTCCTTTTGGATTTCTTTAAAATTCAGTGTTGATGTGACTTTACATCTGATGGTTTAATGTTGCTTCTGATAATCTTATCCTCATGTAGTTTTGGGGGGATCTTATGCATATTTTATATATTATTATACTGCCTATATATGATATATATATTTCAGTTATCACTATAGTTATTTATGATTGTATGTACTCATTGTTTGTGCTCTCTGTAATAGAATTACAATTGCTAATAGAAATATTGCGAAAAAGTATTGTTTGAATAATTAATTTTTAGCAACATTTTTTATTTTTTGTATCATTCAGTACTGTTGTTGTTTTTAGATTATTTCAACAGGGACCTATTTTGAATAGATTTTTTATTTTAGTTCATACTAACTAAATTTTTTAGTATTGAATTATAACTAATACTTTATATTAGGTATATTACAGAAAGATGTTAGATAGTATTACACCATTCCTCATGTAATACTAATTTAATTTTTTTCCTGTTGATGGCTTCCTAATATTTCTTATTTATGATATTATTTTGTTAATGTTTATTATCATTAATTTTTTCTTTCAATTTATCTATTTCAGGTTATTTCACCCATAGTTCAATAGCAGAAATTTACTACTGCTATTACTTTTCTGATATAATTTTTATTTCTATTTACTTTCATTCATTTCCGTTTACTTTATAGCTTGCTAATTTTCTCACTTACATTGAAATATTTGTTTTCGTTAAATTATTATTTTATTTGAGACCAAATATAGAACAAATATTTTATAATTAATGTAATAAAAGTAATATATATCTTATATATTGATTTAATTATTTTACAATCTTTTTAAATATTAAATAAGTCTTTATCAATAAACGAGATTTTTCTTTTACAGTCATTTTTTAATGAAACGATATGTCACAACTAATTGCTCAATGAACATTTTTAATCAGTTTTTTTATTTCAAAACCTGAAAAGGAAATTATTGTTATATAACGATTGATTGAGTAAATGAAAATACCAAACTCCTTTTATTATTTTAAGCTCTAAGAAAATTGTTAAAATAATGAATATGTTAGTTTTGTATAATATACGTTTTTTTCGTCAGATGCATGTTTAAATGATTTACTAAACACAGTGGAATGAAAAACTACAAAATTGTAGTAAAATACTAAAATATTTTTATCAGAGAGCATTCTTTAGTTTTTGAATGTTTTTTTAATGAATGTAAACTAGAAATATAGGCTTTTCACCATATATATATATAAATGTATATTGTTTTTTTATGCTTACATATGTTTAATCAACGATTCAAACGATCAGAAAAAAAATCATTTCAATAGCAATCTGTAAGCTTTTTTAATTCATCATTTATAAATAATGGGGGGGGAATAGTTTTACACTCAAAAAAGCCACTGTAATGCCGGGCTCTAGAGAGATAAAAGAAACGTGTCTGACAATGGAAAGCTGTGGAAGAAATTTCGAAAAAGGGAATTGTAATGACGTTAATATAGAAATCATGCAAACACAAGAGGAAGTGCTAACAGCTAGAGGAGAAGGGAAATTTCCATGACAATACATTCTACCTATACATTCAAAAATATTCGTGCAACGCAGGGGGTAACTGAAGAGGAAAGAAGTTAAAAAAATTTCAAAAAAGGGAATTTTAATGATATCATTATAGCAATCACTCGCATCGTACGCGCACACACCCTCACAAAAGTGCTGGCGTTATGAAGGAAAGAGGAAATTAAGTTACACACTCGGTAAAAGACCAGGCTTAAGCGGAGGGGAAAGAAACAAACAAGTCAAAGTAGTTTCGAAAAAGGATAATGGAAGTGCTGATTTTGTGAAGGGAAGCGAAAATTTACAAAAGTAGAGAAAGCCCGTGCAAAGCCGGGCCATGCAGCTAGTAAGTTATAGAAAAATTGATGTTGCTCAGTGTTTTTGAGAGAGAATGAAATCATTAGAATGATGATAAACGTTGAATGCAACAGTTCAAAACAGGTCTTAGTAACAGTTGGGTTAAACGAATCTCCAAGCAAGGGGGGAGGGACTCGTGACCTTTGACACTGTCGATGAGGTGATGACTGGGTAGGGTTAAACGAAGATGCAAGCAAGGGGTAAGTTAAGACTGTTAAAATCAATAGGATCGGACATGAACGGGAGATGTCGCGAGTGTCAGTAACCTTATCAAACAAAAATGTTTGATATAACTGCTAGAAACGTTGAGACAGAAGGCTCGCAAAATAAAACATTCCCTATTGAATAAAAATAATCCCTATTACATAAAAATAATCCCTATTGAAATAAACAATCCCTATTAGAAACGGATATTGTTCACCATTTCATTGGTTTTAATTTTATTTTCACGGAACCCTGATTTTTTTTCTATAATAAAAGTAGCCTAAGTTATTCCTTATAACATTAGCTATCTGTCAGTGAAAATTTCGTCAAAATTGATCCAACCATTTCACAGATTAACCGGAACAAACAGACAGACATATAGACAGATAGACAGACAGACAGACAGACAAAAAATTTAAAAAATTGATTTTTTCATATAAGTATCGTATATACTTCTAAATGCATTTAGTAAAAAGCTGTTAATTTCAAATTACAAACAGACACTTCATTTTTATTTATATGTATAGATATAGGTAGAGAGTGAACTAATAGCTAAAATTGAAAAAGAAATTGATATATGCATTAAATATGTATATAAATACTGTACGTATTAAATATATACCAAATACGGCATATAAATTATAATAAATTATATAATATTAAATGATGAAAAGATATAGAAAATTTTTCAAGCATTTAATGTATTGCTTTTATGATATTATAAAATCAAATTTTTTTATATTCAATTTCACAAGTATCTATTCTGAAAAACACTTAAAAAATATTCCCATAGCAAAAATAAAGATATAAACAATATCGATTTAAAAAAGAATTACTGATAAATTAAAAATTAAATAAAATTAAGGATTATACTTACTACATCTGCTATCTTTTATGGATAGTTTACGCTATTTACAAAATATGATATCTGTCGATCAGATATCCTTTTTAGTGTATTTTGTGAACCACCAGTTAATATTAATTGTGTTTTATATTTTTAATGAAAATTTCCATCCATTCTGATAATAGTATCTTAAGTTCTAAGATTTTATTTGAACAATAAAGAAATAAAAAAATCTATCACCTATCAGATTAAAAAGTTAAAAAATAAAAATAACAACTTATATATTCTTAATATTTATTCATATATTCTTGTGTTATTTACTCAATTCTCATTAACATTTATATTTATTTCTTTATCTCTTATTTCTCCTCAAATATAATATTAACACTTCGTCTCCTGCAATAAAAAGCATTTAAAATACTTATAGCAAGGTTTGCCTTTTCGGGAGAGCCAAAGAAAATTCAGCATTAAAAAATTTAGAAAGTGTAATATTTTCCTGCATAAAGAAATAAAAAATTCCCTATGTGAGGATTCATTACAAAACAAATATTATTTCATACTAACAGAATTATTTTCTTAAGGAATATGTTTATATTAAAATTAGACTAATTGATTAATTGCTAGTTCATTAATGTCGCATTTCAAAGCTATTCGAAAGCTGTTGATGAGACTTCGTAATTTCCTCGTTCACGCCTAAACTGGCACCTCTCCTTCTAAATTTCTTCTTCACCACAACGGAAAAGCTTTCAGCCACCGCAAATTAACTCTTTTTCGTGCTTGGAAGTACATATGTTGTACCACTAATTCTTATTCGTTTATTGCATGGTGGTACATAAAACGTACCACTTGTTTAATGCCTCAGAAATTGATGCTAGATGGCACATCTCTGAACCACAGAGGTCAACTCCTAGTAGTTACTGCAGTTTCCAAGAGACGTCAGAAGCTCGTTGTATGCAATGAGTTTATTCAGTAGTTCATTCTTTGATCAGCTGTGTGTCTGTTGTGGTATTTTTTGGAAGTAATTATGCTGTGTATTTTTAAGTGTAAATGAAGATGATCATTGTGCTATTTGATACAAATCAGGTAAGTACGCATATTATGTAACTAAATAAGTCCATATTAGAATAATTAGTACCTCACATGTGCATTGCTAGAATGAAAGTCCGAAAAATGTACCCCCACGCTATTGAAGGCCATCTTCTTTACAAACACAAAATGTCTTCCACTTATTTTTTCATAATAATGGAAATGTTTACTGTGCCAGATAGATTTGTTATTAATTACGTTTTTTTAAATAATAATAATAATTATTATATACAATAGTACATACAAAATTATACAAATGTCCTGAATGAGTTATACAGCTCGTTTTCAGGAAAAAAATTAGTACAACTGATGCATTTATTATATACGTTGACTAAATAAAAACTAGGTAAAATAATGTAATGTATAGAATATAATGTTTAAACTTAAAACTAACATTAGGTAAATTAGGACTAAACTAAAATTAAGCATTAGATGAGTAAAAACTGAGAATGTTTTAATATATAGGATGAATAACAGTATAAGATGAAGTGTATTTATTTATTTTCCAACTATAAAAGAACGGATGTGTTGTGTCTGCAAAGTTCCATTTTGCTTAGAGAAGAAAACTCCATGTTTCCAGAACTATAATGCTGCTTGAAGCGTGGTGAAACAAAATATGTACCTCCTATTTCTTAAAACGTTGGATACCCTTTATTTGAAAATGTGTTTAATATTATTAATATGTATCAGCCTTTACTCAATAGCTATAGTTTTGTGGGTTTTATCAAAAATATTTGTAATTATTCCTCTCTAGTGAATTTTTTTAGTCAAGAGCTCAGCGCATGAAGGAGTCAAACGAACATCAACCTCTGTACACGATGAGTCATCAGGACATGGTAACATTGCAACTCCACGACCACGAAGTTCTCTTGGCTATCGCGTCATTTACAATAAGACATTTTGACAAAAGTATCAAGTTTTCTTTCAATTATTGTGAAATTTTAAATTGTGTAGCCAGCAAAAATGTTGTGTATTATTAATGCGATTTATCGGAGATGAGATATCATCACATAAATGTATTCAGTAATACCCCGAACTTACGCTATAGGTGGACTGAGTGATAGTTGCAAAGGTCGGGTTATAATTTTGCATATAAACTCAAACTAAGTGGCACAACAGTCCATGAGGGCCAGGTTCTACTGCACCCATTTCAGTATACGTGACCATTGGACGCTGAGGAGATTAAGCATATGTCCCGATCAGTTCTTATTTAAAACAATAAAAACTCAACTCAGTGGCGCAACAGCAAATCAGGGCAAAAGCCTACTGTACTCATCCCAATATACGTGACCATCGGGCGCTGAGGTGCATGAGCAGATGTTCCGATCAGGTGGCGAGACCCTCGGTGTTTAAGTCCCTAAGCAAGCTTGGTATTCATTTATAGACCAACTTCAGTAGGGTTGGAAGGCTGAGTCGACCTTGCCCAGCCCGGGAATAGAATCTAGACCTGTAGTGTGGAAAGCGCAATTTCGCATATATAAATTATTTCTAGTTGGGGCCGGAGACAAAAGAAAATAATTATTTAGAAATAAAAATGTTTAATAAATTCTTAGGTAACACAAATAAAAATTCGTAAGCCAAAGTTATTTTGATATAGAAGGTTTTATAAAGTCTAACAAAGTAGTCTGCCAACTCAATGATCTCCTCGCAGCATGATCATAATTTTTTTATTCCTTGTTTTGTTTAAAAAAATACGCTTTTCGTTGGAGTATGTATTTTTTTGGAATTTGTAACCCTTTTTCAATTAAATGAAGGCCTTCTGTCAAATTCCCAACCGTCATTCGATCTTCTGATTCAACTGGGTCTACAGACACAAGCTCTTCAATGTCGTGCTCTTAGTCGTGCGTTTCGACGGATTCATCAACTGTCAGCTCCTGATTTTGAGAATCCAGCAGCTCTTGACCGTCATCACTATCTACTTATGAACTTATTTACATGGCAATCGACAACTTCTTCAATAAAATTATCAATTTCATCAGGCTATGGCAATGATTCCGTCTGAGATTTAATGATGGAGGGAAAAAGACGAATCGGTGAGATTAAAATCGCGTAAGTCGGATAGTGTCAATTGAGATATTACTATATTGCTACCTATAAAATAATTACATTTTTTTGTTAAAAATACATTTTGTAAGTTGATAGTGTGTGTGTGTGTGTGTGTGTGTGTGTGCGCGCGTGTGTGTGCGTGTGTGCGTGCGTGTGTGTGTGTGTGTGTGTGTGTGTGTGTGTGTGTGTGTGTGTGTGTGTGTGTGTGTGTGTGTGTGTGTGTGTGTGTGTGTGTGTGTGTGTGTGTGTGTGTGTGTGTGTGTGTGTGTGTGTGTGTGTGTGTGTGTGTGTGTGTGTGTGTGTGTGTGTGTGTGTGTGTGTGTGTGTGTGTGTGTGTGTGTGTGTGTGTGTGTGTGTGTGTGTGTGTGTGTGTGTGTGTGTGTGTGTGTGTGTGTGTGTGTGTGTGTGTGTGTGTGTGTGTGTGTGTGTGTGTGTGTGTGTGTGTGTGTGTGTGCGCATAATTTTTAGTAAAAATTTCATTTTTTTAAAAAAAAAATTCTAGTTCTTTTTACTTAGTTTTTTTTATGACTGTTTATATTGAAATAGCATTTACGTTTTGAATTTAGATATAAATTCTATCAATGAAATTTGTTTATTTTAAAATATTTAATGAAATCAAAATAAGTGAAAAAACAGCAAAATATGTGGAGTTGTTTTCTGTTGGGAGATATTTTCAAAAAATTTCTGAATACATAATTTACTTCACAATTACAGATATTGCAATTTTCAAAACATCTGTAAAATTCTGAATCAGAGTTACAATTAATTTTTATAATACATATTTTGAAAGTCCACTTTGTATTCAATTTCATTAATTTTCATCATCAGTATCACCAAATTCTAACAAAGTCAAAAAGTTTTAACTTTTTTTAAAATCTAGAATTAAAAAAATGTTTTGTCTACCTTTTTAAAAAAAAACTAGTTTCTAAATTTAAAATTTTTTACTTAAATCGAACAATTAATACATATACTTAAAACCAAATTTTAAGTCATATATAGTAAAAGAAATAATCCTTGTATTAATATTGATAACAATCGAGTTATATTGCATTCATTTTTCGTGTCTTCTTAGCAACATCGAAATATTTTATTACTAAAAACTAAATAATGTAATTACAAACGCTTTTAGTATTAAAACTTATGTGTTTTTACTTTAAATGTTTACGTAGTTAAAAAAATTGCCTTAACTTTTCTAGTAATAAATACTATATATGCAAAAAAACTTCAAGTTACTTAACATTTGAATAACGAGCTGTACTGTACTAACTTGGCATTTACTTTGCAATACACACCATGTACTTTCTCTAAATAAAACCAAAAACAGAAATGAACTTTTTTTGTGTATACACTAAATTTTTAGAACGCCTTCAAGGTATGTTTTTAGTCTGTATAACGCAGTCATGCTCTTCTATAATTCCATGGAGCTCTTGAGATTAACATTACTACCTCCTATAATCCTGACCGAAATACACTCAAAATAACATAAAAGAGACTCGTAAATTTTCTGATCGTAAAGTCTTTGTTGTCCTTTTGACAAGCCAGCGAAACGCTGTGTTCTATTCAAAACATGTTTACGATCTATAAATTTCAGGGGAGTTGAAATGCCATTAAAATCATCCTGCTACTCCAAAATAAACAGATTTGCTTTAGATGGATATGGGAAGTGAATATAACTCATAGCTATGACTGTGTGGTGGCAGTTATTGAATATGAATCACGCTGAAGAACATTAAATGCTTGTTTGTTGACAAATCTTGGTTCGCATACATGATTATTTTTAAGTACTTTTAAGAAAAATAATGACAAAATTGGTATTTGCCTTTGAAATCAACTGAATTAATTATTATTAACCCATAAAGTAAACTTTTTTGAAGTGATAACTTCTTTAGGTGCATTTTGCTGGAGAGTTAGCTTGAATGATGCGCTTTAAAAAGACAAGCATTGTTATGCTCGGGTTTGTAATGCTCGTAACAATGGATTAGAATTTTCCGTAACAATGTAAAGTCCTTCAAGACTTGTTATAAGTATGAGAAAACACATTCTAAATAATTAGTATGTATTGCGTTATCAAGAGCAATAAGTCTTGGAGGACTTTACATTGTTACGGAAAATTCCGATCCAAAATTCTTCCATGGCCTAAGAGAATCTACATCCCTAAGAGATCTACTAAAGGAATTTAAAAGGTTGTGACGACTTACGCGTCTTTTCTTTAACAAGTCCTTTGGGTTCTTTGGGCCAGAATTAATGGCAACTCGTTTCTAACCAAATCCAAGAAACGAGAAGTGAAGAGATGCAAATAATATAGAATAAATATAGGATCTTAGAGTAAGTGTGAGGGCAATGATAGCAATGTAATGTAATGGTAGTGTAAAGGAATGTTCGACAATTAAAGTGCGTTGTGGTATTAGATGATAATTGAAGTTCGCTGTTCAAAGATTCAAGTTCTACGTGTCGTGGATAAACATATTGATGATTGATTAGAAGTTAATTATACGGCTGCATACCACTGTAGATAAAGACAAGTTTATTACAGAATAATATAAGGTAGGATTGATTACTTACTATAATTCTATTTGAAGATTAGGCGGTTCAATTATTGATATAGGTCTATATTATATTGTGTGTTGCGCATTGAGTCATCGTAGATTCTCCCATTAAGTAGTTATATTATATTTGTTCCAAGTTTAAGTTGAATATCTTAATAAAGTCATATTAAGATAATGTTTTATTCTAGTTCTTACGTTAATCCTACACCTCTAGCTCACGCTGATACTTCGAGGGATGTACTTCCAAAGGGTTACATCACAAGGTTATCACAAAACAAACTTAAAACTATCACAGATATATTCACAAACTTCATTTACCCTAAAAAGGGAACATCAATATATTATTTGAATTGCCAAAGTTTACGTGTACATGCTTTGGAACTCGATGACAGTGTTATGCAACATGTAACTGTATTACTTTTAACAGAAATTTGGATAAATAAAAACAAAATACATGTTTCAAATTTTCCTTGAATTGCTAAATTCCAAAGACACAATCACATTGCTGGAGGAGTTGCTATATATAAAAATAAGGGAGATACGACAACTTATGTTACTTCAGAAATGGATGTAGCATCAAAATACACTCATGGACAAGAAACTTAGCGCACCAAGAAAGAATTACAGGAACGTAACGAAACTTGGCAAGAAGATACATGCCGGGGAGATCTGCAAATGATTAGAAATGCATCGTGATTGCGCATTACGTATAGCCGGTAGAGGGCGTTTAACGTCGTTCTCCGTGGAGTATAAAACAGATAAAACCAAAGATTGTTTGAGTGTGATGAATCGTTTACAAAAGAAGAGCGGAGGTAGACATGCCATTACGCCGTTTTCGAAGATAATATGAGCAGCTGTCGTAGTTTACTAGGGGGGAAATCATCGACATGATGGAAGCTGGGTAGTCAGCTAGACGAGTAGCTCGTCAATTAAGCCGCTCTGATTGTGTTGTGAGGAGGTGTGGGACCAGTGGATCCGAGAGATGTCATTTACATGAAGACCAGGCTCAGGACACCCTCGACAGACTAGTCGTCGAGAAGACCGCCACATCGTAAGAAATTCAAGTGTACAGGCCAACTGCTTCATCGGCCGCCATCCAGGCACAGGTAGCATCTGCATTAGGGGCCCCTGTGTCTTCTCGAACCATACGAAAGCGCCTGGCTGAAGGACATTTGGGGATTGCGGCGCACATGACGTGTGCGGCCTTTGACGCGCACCCATCGACGACTCCGTTTGGAGTAATGCTGCGCTCGAGGAAACTGGACTGCAGTGGAATGGAACCAGGTCGTCTTTAGTGACGAATCCGGATTCAATCTCAGCAGTGATGACAATCGTGTTCGTGTGGGGAGACCCCGTGGTGAATGCCTCAATCCTGCCTTTGCTTTACAGCGACACACCACTCCCACAGCTGGTGTGATGGTATGGGGTGTCATTGCCTAAAATACACGGTCACACCTAGTATTGATCCGTGGCACCGTGACAGTCCAGCGGTATGTCCATGACATCCTGTAACCACATGTGTTGCCACTCATGCAACGGCTCCCAGGTGCCATTTTTCAACAAGACAATGCTCGGCCTCACACAGCAAGGCTGTCACAAGACGTCTCCTTACTGTTACTACCTTTCCTTGGCCTGTTCGATCCCCAGATTTGTCTCCAATCGAGCATATCTGGGATCATTTGGGATGGCGAATTGGACATCCCACGAGTTTGAACGAACTAGAGGCAAGGTTACAGCAAATATGGAACGAAATGTCTCAAGACATCATACAGAACTTTTATGTCTCGATGCCCGATCGTACCGCATCGTGCATTCGCGCTAGAGGGAGTTCAACAGGGTATTAAATCTTGCGTTCTTTTGTCTTTTTCTCTGAAATAAATTATGCTTTTTCTTTGATTTTCTAATCATTTACTTACATCAAAGTAGTCATTACGTATGTAAAATTTCGTTTTATTTTGATGACTCCTTCTTGGTGCGCTAATTTTTTTGTCCATGAGTGTGCTACTGAATCATTTGGGTTTCATGAGTCTTGTATCTTAGAAATTTGCGCAGCGAAATATAGAGCAGAAAATGGACAAATAATTCTAATGTTGTTATTTATATTTCACCAAATCACAAAGTGTAGAGAAAATTATCGAATTCACATTTACAAAAATCTAGTTGCTTACACTAAAGCCGGATCAACTCATCTGAACAAATTGCCTATTATTTTAAGAGGGGATTTTAATATAGATTTTTCAAAAGACAAATCAAAGCCTTTAGTAGATTTTTTAAAATCAAATTTCAATGTAATAATGACAAATGATCCAAATGTAAGCCCGACAAAGTGTGGAGCAACACTTGACGGTGTTTTTTTTTATTTAAATAATTTTGAATCTAACCCTGTACACAGCGGGTCTTCAGTGTTATCAAGATCGAGTCCACGACTCGACAGCTCCAGTCTTCGTGACCCTAACCACTAGGCTACCACTGTCTTTTTGAGGGAAATAAATATTTTAAATAAAAAATAATTTTTTTTCGATATTCTTTGAAAAATTTCTTGCTATTTTTAATGAATTTATTCACAAAATGACATGTACTAAACCTTTTAATCAGTTGTTTTTATTAACCTGTTATTGTTTTAAAAATTATGTTGCTTAGATCAACTTCCTTGCTTGTAATTTAATTTTTATTATTTTTCTAACAAAAATGTTTCCGAACCAGTCAATTCCTAGATTTAATAAGCAATTGTGATAATCTAATTATAACTTTGTATATTATCCACCTAAACTTTTATAAATCCGAAAAATTAATGATTTTGTTTGAAATAATGAGAATCTAATGAAATAGCTTTAAAATCTTCACCTAGGGTAATGTAGAATTTTAAAAGATAAAGCGCAAATTAGTTAGGAGTTTTTAATTTTTTTTTTATTTCACGGGTTCGTTCGATAATACTTGATTGAAAGATTCTCATTTGATAGTTTATTACGTTTCCCAACTTGTTCTCACTTTACAGACGATAGATCAGCTTTTCTATGCAGATAAAACTACGCCTTCATATCCACACGTGCACTGTGAAAATATAGCAGAATCATTTCCTCTGACATCACGTCGACAGCCCATAGTCATGAAATAAACAACATCTGCACTCCACCTGGAAGTCAAACCTCGAGTGAAATTCGAGATGTAAGAAGGGACCGCCCTACCCCAGGAGAGACCGCTTGGAACGGTCAAAAAGAGAAGTTTTTTTTGCCTTCCTCCTTTTCCAAAAAAGTATTCTGTTGTATTAAAACACTCAATAGTTTAAATACAACTAGTATCTAACTGTAAATATAGTATTAATAGCAGTAGAAATAATAAATCAATAATTTAATTCCTTAAGTCTCACGCTATTCATCAATTTTCCCAATATGCCACAGCCCTTTCCATATGGATTCTAGCTGTAATGACCCCCCTCCCCTTCACTTCTACATACATTAAATTCTCGTCCTCTTCTTGGGTGTAAATATGAATGCCAGGGCAAATGTATGTTAAGTGTGGTATAAAATGCAATTTAGAAGAAACCCCAGTTAACTATAATTAAAAACAATAAATATAAGAAAATATATTTAAAAATATAATGTTAAAAAATGAGGGATTTTTTTGCCGCTTTCTTGCATGTTCCTCAAATTATAGTATTCAAACATTTTGCAAAATTAATAATGCAACTACACTCATGTCCATAAACTAAGGATAATTCAGAATCACACAGAAATTGAACTCTAAAATAAAAATTTAACCTGTAGAATTATCACACACATCTTGAAGAAGAATATGCAAATTACAAGAAACCACCAGATGGCGCGGATAGTACGTCACAATGACGAGAGTGTAAGAGAGGGGTACATAAGGAATGGTGGCAAAGAAGTAAAATTGTTCACAAGCGCTTTAAAAGTCTTTCAGTGCAATAACCACATAGTTACAGGAATCATTTGGATAATTTTTTACGTGGTAGAATTATTGGACGACTGGAATGTGGACGTACCCAGCTGGAAATATCCGAGGAACTTGGAATCACCCAGAGTGTCATCTCCAGGCTTTGGCAACGATTCCAAGAAGATTCTAATGTGTGTAGATGTTACAGCACAGGTCACCCCCAAGTTCAACGCCGAATGAGGACCGATATATATATATATTTGGCAGTTACTGCCAAAAGAAACAGACGGGGCACAGCATCAGACCTGTCTCGTCAGCTCTCTTAAGCTACCGGTACGACAGTTTCAATGCAGATCGTATACAGACGCTTAGGGCACATTGGTCTATATGCTCGTAGGTCTGTCAGATGTGTTCCACTTACCGCAACTCACTGTCGCCTGTGATTAACCTGGAGTAAAGAGCATGTATTGTGGACACCAGAACAGTGGTCTTGTGTGATGTTTTCCGACGAGTCCAGGTTTAGTTTGCAGTCAGATTCTCGCCGGACTTTAATATGGAGAGTGCCAGGTACCCGTTACCACCAAGAGAACACCATTGAAAGACATCGTTACGGTGGTGCAGGATGGCTCGTTTGGGGAGGAATTATTCTTGGTTCCAGAACTGACCTGCATGTTCACAGTGTAACGATGACAGGCCACATCTATCGGGATGTCATTCTGGAACAGCATGTACGTTTATTTCGGGGTGCCATGGGTGCTGAATTTCTGTTTATGGATGACAACGGCCGTCCTCACCGTGCAAACATTGTAGACGAATGCCTTCAATCGGAGGATATCACCCGTATAGATTGGCCAGCATACTCACAGGACTTGAATCCAATAAAGCATGTGTGGGATATGCTTGGCCGACGGATTGCAGTCCGTCAACCCTCTCCCACCTGTCTACCGAAACTTCGGAGGGCATTGCTTGATGAGTGGTGTAATATTCCCCAAGATCAGATTGATAATTTGATACTCAGCATTCCTAGGTGTTGTAAGGCCTGTATTGCATCGTCCGGGAGACATATTCCGTATTAACCATCATACTAACATGTTATACTGTTTTTTGTAAATAGGTTCTTTTTTGAAATTTGCTCCAGGGAGTAAAAATCGCAATTTTTATTAATTATGTCAAATATATAGCATCTTTTTTTGCTCTTTACCTTTTGTTTAATAAATAGATTTTACAAATAAGTCAAATTTGTTTTGCTTCTGTCTCTTTCTTTGCCTGAACTTCATTATCCTTAATTTATGGACATGAGTGTATATTAATTCCTAAGAAAAATTATAATCATGTACAAATATACTTAATCAATTACAGTGAAATACGTTTAATGCGAAAACGCTTAAAACAAAATATCGGCTAACATGAAATCATACATTAGTCCCAGCAAACTAATAGGCATTTTTCTATATTTTTACTCTAAACAGGAAACGAAAATCGCTTAACACGAAAAATTTCCCTTCTGAGAATGAGCAAAATACCAACCACGCAGGCGAGATTTAAGATAGGTGTTTGATAAAGTTTCTGTATTATTCGACTGTCTTACTGCATCATTGGAAGAATTAGTTACAGTACATGATCATAATGCTTACACAACCTCAGTTATGGCAGAGACAATTTCGAATTTGTTCCAAGTTCAAAAAATATCATTGATGCAGATTCCGATGACGAAAATGAAATGAATTAAGCAACTTATGTACCTATTGTTATAATTCCCTAATCCTTAATTCCTTTGGTCAGTTAAATGATTATATATCTCTCTATCCATGATATTTTTATATTATTCCAATCATTCAGTCCATTCTCTTAGACATTTTGGATTGTTAGACGGCACGCATAGAAGACATGTATACAGCACAAAGAACATTACATAACTGATTCTACAAGCGCTTGCACAGCGCCATCTATTCATTTTACATTTAATTTACAACACCCACGTCACTCGAAATGAGGAACATCATGAAAAGTATATGCAGTTATTTAGACCTACATTCCCACGTTGAAGTGAAGAACAAAGATAGAACAATTTGTTTAAATTTGATGCTGAAATAAACAATGCAAAGAAAAATATTATATTATTTTTTAAAAACTTAACAAATGTTTTGTTTTTCAAAAAACTTGAAAATTTTGTATTCAATTCTATTAAGTTCTTGCAAATATTTTAGCTTCATTTATTTTTGCGAAATACGTGCATATATACATATCTATGCGAATAAAATGAACTCTAACAAACTTAATTTGTTGAATATATGTTTTTTATACTCTCCTTTTTAACACGAAATTCTTTTAACACAAAAAAATATTTCAGTCCCCCACCCCCAGTTTCATGTTAACCGATTTTCACTGCATATAAATTTCGAAAAAAATGTACATGTTGAAAACTCATCAATATATAAAAATCTGGTTATTTATTTTAAATAAGTAAAAGCATTGTATCTTATCTGAAATGAACAAATGCTTATGATAGGAATTCCTTACTTTAAACTGCGGTGTGTGATGGTGTTGACGACAGATACAGCCAATGCTAATGCAATTAATTGCATGCATTAAAAGAGAAGGAAAAGCTATCTAATTAGGTACTGCCGAAAAAAGAAAAAGAAAGAAAGAAAACTTTCGAAAAGAATAGCCCTGGTTAAAAACACCTGAGCTAAAGTTACTTCCTCATCATTAGTCTTATTAATAGCCAGGATTTGAGAATTCTGTCATGATCAGATCAATGAACAGTTCTCTAGTTAATTATTATATTTTAATCTGAACAAAACAATTAAATAGCTACTACATTCAGACTTTACTAAAGTGAATTCTTACAATATAATCGATACTTATACTGATCGTTAAAAGTAATAATAAGTGAAACAAATATTTTTATTATTTATCTTGCGGATATAGTTTTCCTCCTTAATTATACAGTAAGTTCAAATCACTCATTGTCAAAGACATTTTAAAATTTTTGCTTACGAAGCTAATAAAATTTAAGAGTTTTCTACTTAATAGTTAGTTTGGAAGGATAGAATTATAATGATATATATATATGACTTAATTCAGTTTTCACAACCATGTGTAATGTCATGGGCAAACATTAAATGCGAAAATCAATAATAGAGAACAGTTCTTAACCAAAGACGTAACATTTATTTTATCCAGTATTATTAAGCCTGGCACCTATAAGCTGGGGAAGCAACATTCGGTAGTACAAACAAAATTTCTACTTACATAAGCGTTCAGATGCCCTCTGGCGGTTACAATTAGAATTTGTTAGATAATTTTCTACACCGTTTTCGAGAAGAAGTAACGTATATTTTATAGAACTTTTTAATCTTTAATTCTACAGATTATTATTACACGCATATATTGTCATAATGTAAGTGATTTTTACGAAAATAATAAACAAAGAAAAAGGAATGAAAACTATTAAAATTTTTTAATGTTTTCTAGTTAACACTTATGTATACTGAAAGTAAAGAAACTAAAACTAAACTAAACTCAGTGGCACTACAGCCCATGAGGCCAAGGCCTATTGTGCACATTGGACGCTGAGGTGCATGAGCGAATGTCCTGATCAGTTTGAAGCGAAACCACCAGTGTTTAGGCCCCAGGCAAGCTTGGTACTCATTTATCGACTCACTGAAGGGATTGAAAGGCTGAGTGTCGACCTTGCCCAACCAACACCTTTCTGAGGTGTTGGACCAGCCCGAGGATAGAACCCGGAACTGTGATATGTTACCACTCAGCCACTGGATACTCAAAGTAATATACGATTTAAATTAGAGTGAAAAAGGGTGGAGAAAAAAGTATCTTTCATTTTCTCAAATTTTTTCGGAAGAGAAATCACGCATTTATAGTTACTTTGACAAAACATTTTGTGATCAATATTTTTAAAAGGCGCTCACACAAGTTTAAAATTTCAATGTAATTTTCTCTCACAACGCAACTTTTTAAATAAAATGTTTGCAATTTTCCTATTAGTCAAGCTAATACTTTAGATATGATTTTGAAGGGTAGATTCATCATAAAAGAAGGCAATAAAAATTAAACGAACGGAAGGAAAATGAATGAGGATAAAAATATCACGAATATTTTACCTATAACTGGTAGGGTCAAATAATCAAGAGCTTTATTGTCTGCCATACTTGGTGTAAGGTGTAAATTTGAATAAGGAGGGGGTAGCTCAGGAAGCATCCTCGTCACTTGATAGTGGTGAAATTTACGAGATCTACCTCCAAAGTCGTTAATATTCCTAAATCGTTTTACAAGACAGTTATGAGAGAAAGAATGGTAGAGTCTTGGAATCAAGAATACATCATTTCAAATAAAGGGAATTTAACAAAGAATTTTTCCCATCCATTAATAAGAGACTGTCATGCCATCATTTTTAGTAATTACAAAAAAAACCAATTTCTCACTGGTCATGATAAATTTTAAAATTATTTGATCAGATTTAATTTGGTTCCGTCATCTTCCTGCAATTGTAGCGGTGATGGCGAAAAAATATTGAACGTGAGTTTTTTCTGTCTTCCAAGTTTGTCAGAGCAAAAAAGATCCTAAGACTATCCCTTAAGTGAATGAATAGAAATTTCCCTCTAGATTTTCACCTACTTATTTCCACTAAAAGGGCTTTTAACCATTTCTGTAAAAAAATTCATTGCAAACATTTTAAATCCTTCATAACTTTTACATTCTCTTCTTTTTTACTTTTTGTTATGTGTTTTATACTTACTTTTGTAAGTCCCGAGTGATATTTCGTGGCACACGGAAAGTTATAAATGCTTTCAATTAACCCCCCTTCCCGGCTTTTCCCGAGCTGAGTTCGGGCAGGTGAAACGTACCCTCCACGCTCATCTCGATTGTACCTCGGGCACAGTGAAAACTTACACTGTGCAATCGGTTTTCCAGAATTATTTTGCATGTGCTTTTTATGGTTTCGAATAATTGAAAAGTACCACTTGCGGTGAAATTTTCTGCAAAAAGAGGACGTGCTTCTGCTGAGCTCAGCTGCCCCCCTTCTTCATGCTTATGTGAATAATGACACTTTGTTGACTACATTCCCTTAACCGAGAAAATAAACTAATCCAACATGACAGTGTCTTACTTGCTGCACAAGGAAAAACAGTCAAGGGAAAAAGGTAAACAAGATTCTACCGCCTAGATTGTGATGTTGGGTTATGTGTTGCACCGTGTTTTCGAATTTGTCATACACGATCAAATTTTGATTAATGCTTTTGTCATTATTTATGTAAATGCAAAAGATGTGAATAAAATTTGTTATTCAAGATAAAAGTTAGGTATTCAAGCTTTAAATTTATAGTTAGTTATTTTAGCTTTATATTTATAGTTATATGTATCTCCAAAGTCTAAAGATTTCCGCCTCATAAAAGCCAACTTTACAGGTAAATTACTCATTATTTAAAAAGATATGTACGTTTGAAAAGAAGCATAAAAGAGGACATTTTTTAGACCATAATCCAGAAATAAAATGAACCTGGAAGGGGTTTAAGAAAATAGACTTAATGTAACTTCAGAATGCGATGTTGATAAATCAGTGTTATCTGAGATGCAGTTATCATAATCATACAAATCGAAGGGATTGGAAGACAATTAAAAAAATATTCACAGACCTAAGGATATAATTTCGCAAAAAATATGTAAAATTAATCAAAATTAGAAATAATTCCATTGATAGAAAAGTGTGTGATAGATGTAATTATATTAAATCTACTTTTGGAAGATGCAGTTATTATATCAAAAAAAATTACAAATATTCATTCAGCAAAAAAATTCAATTTTCTTCCCGAAATTTTTAACATTGAATAACTGCATAGATGATGAAAAAAAAATTAAGAGAATAAATTTATGATCTTAGCATTAATAAATTTTATTTTTAGTATTATTTACATTTTTATAAAATCAAAATGTGCCTTAAACATTTTAATTTGACTCTAGAAACTAAAATATTATATTATCTCTGAAAATGACAAAAAAATAGATTCTAACATAAAATGTCATACACATTTTGATATCATGTAAATATTATAATCACACCATGTCTGTTTGAGTTAATTATGATGCATACGACGTTAAATAAATTCGTATTTAAATAAAACATTTTGTATAAGAATGTATGAAACAATTTGAATATATTTTTTTTCTTTTGGTGTAAAGGTAAATCTTTAAATGGCTTATTTAGATAGACATTATAACAATAAAAAATGTTAGTCTTACGAATAAGCCAAGCGGGAAAACCGCTACTTGCAACATATGTTTAGATTCTTTTACTTTACTTATTCCTTATTCTAAAATGTAACGGAGTTTTTTATATTTAACTGTATATTGAATCTATTTTAAATGTACTAAGTCGAAGAAAAAAATTTTGTTATTTATTTTTAAAAAGTAATTCAAAATAAAAATATGTATCACCAATGCGATCTTTTATTGTTATCCTGGTTTTCAAAACCCTGTTATAAAATTTGATAGGTTAATCTCTAGTATTATTGTCACTGCAAGCGTAAGTTATTTTTAGTTTCTTTTTGTATCGGACTTATACGTGTCATCTTGCCCCCAAAAGATCAGAGGAGCGTAAAATGTGTTTACAATGCTTTTCACGGTTCAGCAGTTTTAAATTTTAACTTTCAGTAAGAAAAAAACCTTTAAAAAATTTATTTTTATTCTTTTTTAGCAGACGAGAAATAAAATATTATTTCTCTTCTTTTTAAATGAGGAGAAATAAAAAATTTTACTCTTCATAAGTATTCTAAATTATTCTTTTATGTTTATGTGCAATAGAATGTTTTTATTGGGGCGAAATGGGAAAAAAAAGTGCATATTGCAGTTTATGTAGAAGTATAATAATAGAATTGAAGATGAAGAACCGGATGAAAAAATCGTTCTTTTTAAAAACATATTTTGCTTCAAGCTATTACAGGTTTTTATTGGAGAAAATCTTCGGTCTTCGATGGAGCAAATTAAATTGCTTCAAAGCCACTTTGAGAAATTTGAGATTAAGTTGCCACGAAGTACGACAAAAGGTTTTGAAATTATTTGTTTATTTATTTTTTTTCCTATATGAACTGTTAGAAGAGTTTGTTGAAATAAATAGAACATACACATTTTTTATGCATGGATATTTTTTGTTCTAAATATAACAATAAAAATCACCTATTTTTTGTTCGGATAACTTATTATTTTCAAAAATTTCTCAATGTTTTTTTTTTACTTATAAATAAAATTGTTTATGTATAACGTAATTAATTCTAATAATTATATTTTTATGCGTTTCATAAAACATTCTGAAGTTGCTTTTTCTGAGTCATATTTTGAGTAAATTCTGGCGACAAAAATTAAGCATAGATCATAAATTGCATTAAAGAACTTTATATTAAACTCAATTCAGTGGCGCAACAGCCCACATAGGACCAAGGCCATTGTGCCCATCTCAGATTTCGTAACCCTGGATGCTGGGGTGCTTGAGCAGATGCTCCGGTCAGGTGGACAATCTGACATGAAACCCCCATTACTTAGTTCCCAAGCAAGCTTGGTACTCATTTAATGATCCACTGAAGGGATGAAAGGCTGTGTTGACCTTGCCCAGACTGGGATTTAACCCCCGAACTCGTATCGTGGAAGCGTAATACGCTACCACTCAGCCACTGGTCTTCAAAGAATATTATAATTCCGTTAAAAATACACACGCTATTCTCTTAGTAATATAAATAATACATGTCAGAGATGTATAGCCAGTAGTTGTATTTAACCTTGTTTTATATTTATCTATTTTGCTGTAATTTAAGCTATTATTGCACATATGAATATAATTTTCCGCTTAAAAATTTGAAATGAAGAAAATATTTTATCTTTTAATTAGGCAAATCAGTTACATTTGTTAACTTTTTGATTTAACTAGCATCTATTTTAATCCTCAAGTAACTTTGTTCATAATTTAGAAAAAAAATATTAGATTATTGGATTTTTTCAAAAACTGATCTTGTTTCTTCAATTATATGACGAAAAATTTCCAGATTTTAAGGGAACATAGGACATTGGAAGGCAGGTAGCGGGTACCTGCTTCTCTCTATATGAAAATACGGCGAGAATCACTGGTTAGGCTGAACCGGGACTCATCAATGAAGAGAATGGTTTTCCATTTGTCTGTGTTCCGAACAGTGTGGTCTCTGTACCATTTTAAGTGAACTTTCCTGTTCGTAGAACTGAGAGAGACGCAAACAATAGGTCTTCCTGCAAACAGCCCTCTCTCATGAAGTCTGGAAACAGTCACCCTTGAAACTCGGGTTCCTGTGGCCGCATAATACTCACGAGAATGAGAATCTGTAGCATTCTTGTTATCCTGAGTTGCATTTCTCTATAATGGAGAAATGACAAGCTTCTCTAGCCATCGTGATTCTGGGGAGATCTTGCTCAGTTTTTTCTCAGCGGATCCGATATTTTAAAACTATTTCTATGATTTGATACACAACGTTGGCCTTTAAACTGAGTTCTCTAGAAATCTGGATTTGAGACTGGCCTACTTCTAACCTACTCACAATTTGCCACCTCATTCCATCATCTAAGCATCAGGGTTACTCATTTTTACTGTTTGAATTTTGATTTAACTGATTGTTGCAAAAAAAAACACCAAGAAATTTGGCGAGGTGACCTAGCGAACGAAATGCGCACTTATGAATCCTGCTCCTCTCGACTGACTCCGCCTCCATAAACGCGTGCGTTTGCTTATTCAATGTAAATTTGTAGATTTGTTTCGAAGCAGTATTTATAGATTTCACTCAATTCCTTTCACGAGATTTATAATAAAATATACAAATTCTCTCTTGATTTTGAACACCAGTGTGTACTTCTGTTTAAACTGTTATTATTTTTTTAATTTAATTTTATAGTTCGAAGGTTATCCTGAAATGACATTCCTTCAATCCTATGAATTATAATTTTATGATAATGCTTTCCTCCCATTTAGAATAGAAATAATTAAGTTTTGTCAGATTACTGCAATATGTAATTACATTTCACATTTTATTATTTCACTTGCCCTGAAAACAAATTTCATACATAATTTTGTATGTTCAATAATGAATCAAATTAGAAATTTAAATTTGTAAAGTAATAGCAAGAAAGACAAACTTAAGTTAACGGGTCATTTTTTTTAAAAAAAAAAGGAATTTCGAATAATTTTGTCAATAATTTGTCATAAATTGTGTTATATATTAATTTTAATTTTATAAATTTGACTAGAAAAAGTTTTTATGGAAATTGCTTATGAAATTTTAAGTTCAACTCTAGATCCTCCCTAATTCTCCACAAACTTCAAAGTCTAAGACTCGATATGAATTTAGATTCGTAACTAGACTATACTTGTTTGTTTGACATTTGAAGTAGAACTCGTCAAAAATTGGAGCTCTGGCGTTGCAGTAACTATGTACAAGAGTCTTGCACTTTCTTACTACTGACTTGTATTTTCCTTTTAACAATTCTCCCTTTGGAATTACACATATTTGAGATCCAGTATTCAATTTAAAAATGAGGAGAAACTTTCTAAGCCACTACTGGCCGGCAGGGAGAGAGTTTTAAATCACAAACTACTTACCTTTCTCGAATAAAAAAACTACATGATACACTTGATTTCCCATCTTCAAATCTTTTTTCTCTTCCAGACCCTTGGCGTCCACTAAAAAATTGTAAACTTGCAAGGGCTAATTTAGATCTTATCTCTGATATTAGCAAGAAATTTTCCCATAACTCTAAATTGAAATGTACTGCCATAGCTACTGTTCATGAGCATTACCCGGATGATTCTTGGTCACACATTTATACTGATGTTTCGGCTGAGGGGGGTATTAAAAATGCCAGAGCAGTAGTTTTCACTTAGCAGGTGTCTTTCTCTTCTCGTTTACATTGCCTTTTATCGTTGTGTGATATTCCCCCCTTAGGAGAATATCTCTCCGAGTATCAGCGTGAGCTAGAGGGGTAGGATTAACGGAAGAAGTAGAGGCATACATAATCTTAATATATCTTTATTAAAATTTTCAACATAAACTTCTAACAAATTAAATTATAATAATTAATGTGACAGAAACTATGATGGCAAAATACGCAACACCCAATATATAGAGAGATAATAACGACTTAACCTAACTCGGACCACTATCAATAACTGAATCACCTAAATTCAATTCTAATACAATCACTGATTCCAATATTAAACAGTCAATCCTACTTTGTTGCAGTCTGAAAATCAATCACTAATATCATTAAGGCAATCTTGTATCTACTTGCGTGCACTGGTATGCACCTTGGTTCTCTATATTTTCATCGATTATAACTTCTAATCACCACCACATAACCTTATCCAAACTTGAACTACGAGCTATATTAACACTCCTCTACTTGCTATCAACTGCCACACATTGCCATCTCGCTTACTCTAAGTTCCGATACTTAAAAGCTTGTTAATTTGCATCTTTCATTTACACTTCACTTCTTGGATTTGGTTGGAAAAGAGTTTCCCTGAATTCTGGCCCAAAGAACATGTTAAAGAAAAAACGCGTGAGCCCGTCGCAGTTCGAAAACATTTTAACAACTTTGATGGCAAAATAGCATCCATTTCTTTAGCCATAGACAAGATAGAGCAGTTTGAAAAGAAAAATATCGTCTTTATTGATTCCAAGACTGCAAGTGCAGTTTTTGAAACTCTCAATCACTGTGAATGGAAGATTTTTAATATTTGCAAAGAGCAGATAAATATTTGAATATAAAGAACTACATTGTGCATTGCTGTGCATCCGAAATAATTGCAAGATATATGGAAATGAGAGGTTAAATATGTTGACGAATGTAAAGTCTTTCTTACAGAAAAATAATCCAAGACTTTCGGTATTCTACTCCAATTTTTCCTTGGCAGAACTCAATGAGGCTCTTTGTCTGCTAAAGTGTGGCAAAAGACCAGGATCAAATAACATCCATGCCGACTTTTTGAAGAATATAGGACCTATTGCTCATTTGGCTCTTCTTGCAATACTTCACAGAAGCTGGCACAGCGGTGTTCCCTCTACTTGACTGAAAGCCATTGTTATTCCTATATTGAATAAGAATAAACCAGTGACCAAATAAACAGCTATAGAGCTATTTCCTTGACCTGTATCTAGGCTAAGGTTATGAAGCGGTTGATTACTTCAAGATTGGGCTGTTTTTTTAGTCTAATTTCATTATCTCCTGAACAGGCCAGTTTTAGAATTTATAGCTGTACAGTTCGGAAAATTATCTACTCTAGCCAAAACGTAAAGGATTCCCTAGATAAACGTAAGTGCACCCTGGCAATTTTTGTAGACTTTAAATCTGTCTATGACAGAGTCAATCACTTAAAGTTTATTGAATAACTCCGCTCCCCCTTGATATAGAGAGCAAAATAATGGCCTGGATCAAAAATTTTACCAATCAAAGATTCACTAGTGTTTACTATAGCCAGAGCAAAAGACCCCTTTTCAGACACACAAAAACTGGTCTCCCACAGGGCGCTGAAACGAACCCCTTTTTATTTAATATTTATATAAACGATTTGCCTGATAGTCTTATGTCTGATTCCGCCGTTAAGACTACACTGTTGGCTAACGATCTATAATCTTCTATAATTGAGTCCCAAAGAATCGTCAGCAAAGCCTGAATGCTATTCTTAATGATACCTTGTGGAGATTAGATCTTTGGTGCAGGAATAATAACATGATTTGAAACCTAAATAAAACAAATTGCCAATTTTTTACCTTGAATATACAGTACTTTTTACCCCCACCATCTGTTTCGTAGTGAAGTAATCTCTATTAGCAATAACGTTACCTATTTGGGATGCAAACTTAATTCTCGTCTTAATAGGAATATCATGTATCTTACATAAACGAAAAAACTGAAAAGAGACTTCCAATTTTGAAACGGCTGGTGGGCTGCCGATGGGATTGTAACAGAAGAACTTAAATAGGCTCATATAAAATGTACATTCAACCATTATTTTATTACTGTAATGAAGTTTTGGTGACTGCTTCTATCATTACAACGACGTTTTGACAAAAGATTACAAAACCAATCTCTTCACCTAATAACAGGTGCAGCTTAATCCCCCCCATAGCGGCTATGAAAGCGTTAACTAACATTTCTCCTGTCTTGCATGACATTCGTAAAAATGCCGTAATTTTATTTCAAAAACTTTGCACGCTCCCAAGTAAAAAATACTGTAGGAATTGCAATTTTCACAATGATTGGAATTTAAAGACACAAGCGGGTTTCAATCTATTTCGTTATCAATTATCAGAAGTTGCAGACCTTTTTTTGAAAAATGAATACGATGACTGTGCCTTCGTGTCTTCTTAAATACGGTGACTTCCGTGTATATCTTGAACTTGACGAGAAAATTGATAAGAGTGAGATGCCCAGATCAAAGCCATTGCTTATGAAAATGTTGAGAGAAGATATATCAGTAACCTCAGGACCCATGTTTCCACCGATGGATCTGTGATTGAGCGAGGTACTGGAGCTAGTGCAAGACATTTTGCATTCTACAAGGCAGTGGGAAGAGATACTACAAATTTTGATGGTGAAGTTAAGGCTATATTTATTGCTTTGACTCAATTAAGCGCTCGGAAGAGTTATTTCCCTCGGCTGTTATTTTGTCTGATAGCAAAGCCGCTTTGCATACTATCTCCAACAATAAAGTGTGCACTTCCGAGCCAATTTATGAACGTAGAACAGTGCTTCTCAAACTTTCAATACTGGCGCCCCCCTTATGCATTAATAATGTACTGAATGCAATAATAATGCACTTTGACACTAAAGCTACTATACGCGATCTTAATTATAAACCATACAAATTAATAGCATAAGTATTACATTTTGTATACTACTTTGTGACGAATCTATACGGAACTTTATCACTAACCTTCTGAGCCGACCTTTTTAGGGAAATTTAATTCCCTACCTATTTCCAATCAACTCCAAAAAGCGGACAGGATTCCTTGTTATGCAGATTAAATTCAGTATTTAAGTCAAACGAAATGGTAAAGTTAGAGCAGTAGGAGCTAGATATTGAAACATTAAGTTATAGTGAATTTGAATTGAATTTTTATTGTTGGAGATAATTTAATCTCATGAAGAATTGAGATTTCGAGCGGTAAATATAATTTTATATTTAAAGTCTCATTAAAGTTTTAAGAGTGAAATTAAAGTTAAATGTTCAATAAGAACATTATTAAATATAATTCTGGGATCTCTTATCGTGGTAATTTCTGCGTGATCGTTATTTAATAAATTAATTAATTAGATCATTAATTAATTAAGTTAATTTAAAGGATAATACTTTTAAAACCTCCTAATATTAGTTGAAGTAATTGTTAACAAGTCTTTGATTCTATTTGGGAAAGATAACCAAATAAAGAAAGTTATTTATAAAAATGGCTACTGGTTCTTTTATGACTCATAATTATACTAGTTCTCAAAGTGAGGTCTCAAGGGACCTTCACAACTTTTAAGCAAAATAAATAAATTAAGTAAGTAAGTAAGACAGTGCTTCTCAAACTTTCACTACTGGCGACCCAATTTTCAATCATAATTTTCATCGCCCCCCAATAATAATGTATTGAATGCAATAATAATGCACTTCGAGTATTAAATTTTGTATACGTTACTTTTAAATAATATATATTTTAAGAAAATTACTTTTAAGTAATAAGAATAATGTTATGTTATTTTTCCTTTCTCATTTTTTAAATTGGGACAGATTGCAAAATGACATTTAATTAAAGATTTATTTCGTCCATCATGCATTTCTAAAAGTACAAATGTCATTAACAAGTAATATAAAAAATAAATTTTAAGTCAATTCCTACTTAGGCCAACAAAGAAAAACTTATTTTAGTTACTTTCTATTAAATAGTTACAATTAATACAAATATGTAATACATATGACAGAATCACAATGTTAAGTGACAAAAGAAAAAGCGATTTTCCTTGCATTTTTTTCCTTTTCCTTTCTATATATGGGGTATTGGACTATTCTTTTTTCGTTACTATTTATTCATTAATTAAATTTAATTAGTGTAAGAAAATAGTGTGTAAAGTAAAGAAGAAATCACACACATTCTCAGAAATTAGGCCATCTCGGATGGAATTCGAACTACCGTCCTTTATATTAGAAGCCCAGCGCGCTATCCATTGCGTTACAGGGGACAGCACGAAAAGTTTTCCTTTCTATAAATGCTTTTGGACTATAATTTTTGTTTGTTACTATTTATTCATTTTTTTAATTTAATTAATGAATTAAAATTTGAAATAACTGTATTAACATGAAGTGTCACCCACTACAAGTTTTAAAAAATGTATTTGAACTTGAATGAATGAATAGAAAGTATTTTATCAACGATTGAAGTTTTTAACAAGATATATATGAGAGAGTGAACTTATAGTAGAAATTGAAAAATAGTCTACTTTATGTTGCGCTCTCTCATATCTATCACATCTGGCATTCTCACGAGCGTCTGCGCAAAACATGTAATAATGCTGTACCTCGTACAATTCCAATCAGTCTTGGTCGATTCGATGCTTCTATAGCTACCAAATCTATCTTGAATGTACATTTTATAATTTGCGCGTTAGTTGTAATTCACACTATTAAGTATTACTGCAGAAAATTGGAACAAAAAAAATCATGGATAAATTTTTAAGTCGTAAGCGAACATTCGACAATAATAAAGCATCAACAAGTGCACAGACGAGCATAGTTCCAAAAATTAAATCAAGGAAATATTCTCAAGAATACTTGAATTTTGGATTTACCATTACTGAAGTAAATGGAGAAGAAAAGCCCCTGTGTGTTATTTGCTCAAAAATATTGGCAGCAGACAGTATGAAACCTAATAAACTTAAAAGACATTTCGAAACGCTTCATGGTGAGTACATTAACAAACCTCGAGAGTTCTTTGAATCAAAATTAAAATCATATGAAAAACAAAAAACATTTTTAAAAAAAAACTTTGTCAGTGAATGAAAAAGCTTTACTTACTTCTTACAAAGTATCATATAAAATAGCCAGATGTAAAAAGCCTCACACTATTGCCTAAGAGCTTATTTTGCCTGCAGCAATTGAGATCGTAGAAACTATGTTTGGAGACAATTTTGCCAAAGAGTTGCAGTCCATACCCCTATCAAATGATACTGTTTCCCGTCGAATTGATGATATCGCTGAAGATGTAGAGCAACAGCTTTTCGGTAAGTTGCGTGATAAATTGTTTTCAATTCAGCTTGACGAGGCAACAGATTGCAATAAAGATGCTCCTTTCATTGCGTATGTTCGATTTTGGGATGGTATGTCAGCGGTAGAACTACTTTTTTGCAAACCAATAAAACTTAAAGCAACAGCAATAGCTTTATTTGATATTTTAAATAATTTTATAAACGAGGCAAATATAGAGTGGAAAAATTGTTTCGGAATATGCACCGATGATGCTCGTACAATGTCAGGAAGATTTAAAAGTATACGAGCACTTGTGAAACAAAAATCTCCACTGTGCATCTGGATACATTGTATGATCCACAGAGAAGCTCTGGCTTCCAAAGAAATTAGTCCTGGCCTGAATATTGTGCTAATGACAGTTGTGACTGTAGTAAATTACATAAAAATGAGACCCCCCTAAAATCAAGAATCTTTTCTGGACTTTGCAAAGACATGGGCGCAGTGCATTCATCGTTGCTATTTTATTGCGAAGCAAGATGGTTATCACGTGGGAAATTTTTACAACGTGTTTATGAATTAAGAAATGAAATTACCATTTTTCTAGAAGAGGAAAACCTACCGGAAGCTGAGAAATTTCGGGATGGTTTATTTCTGATGAAGTTGAGCTACTTAGTCGATATATTTGAGAAATTAAATATATTGAATCTTCAACTTCAAGGATCAAATGTACATATGTTTGACGCAAGTGATAAAATTAATGCTTTTTGTAGAAAATTAGAATTATGGAGCCGAAATTTAAAGCAAAAAAACCTAGAAATGTTTGAAAATGCGGATAAATGTGTAAAAACTTACAAAACTGAAGAACAACATGTGGAAGTTGTTTATAAAACTATTGAATATCATTTAGCTATGTTGGCAAAAAATTTTAAAAAATATTTTTTTGCTGAGGACAACTTGATAGCAAGTTACGAATGGGTGAGAGATCCATTTCAAAATACCACAGAAGAGCTCTCCACTACCGAAGAAGAAATTTTCATAGATTTCACATCTAGTGGCGAAATTAAAAGACGATTTTGTAATAAAACTCTCTTTCAATTTTGGGCAGAAGTAGATGATGAATTTTCTGAACTGAAAATAAAAGCATTTCGTATACTTTTACCGTCTTCAACATCGTACCTTTGTGAAACCGGATTTTCTGCGGTGGCTGCTTTGAAGACAAAATATAGTTCTCAGCTAAATATAGAAAAAGAACTCAGAGTGTCAATTTCTAATATTAAGCCTTCATTTGAAAACCTTTGCACTGCGAGACAAGCCCATGGAAGTCACTAATAATAATTAAACTTGCTCTTAAATTAGTATGAATAAATTAGTTATAAAATACATTGTGCAGTACTGATACATTTATAAGTACACTGGCTGAAGTACCCGTTCTGCGATTATTTTTTTAAAAAATAATACATTATTCTTGATATAATAGCTTAATTGCAAGGAGAGTAAAACCAAGTGCACAACAATGCATACAAAAATATAAAATGATTTTTTAAATGAATGCTCCTATTATAAATAGTTTAAAACGAACTGTAATTTTAAGCCTCACAGAATTAGCATTTAATTAATGAATATTAAATAAGGAAAACGAATGAAAAATTCCAATGAAGAATAATTATGTTATTTTTAATATTTAAAGCGAGAAACCTTCAAAATGTTTTAACCCGAAAGCAGGCGTCCACTCCACATTAACGTTAATGGTTGCGCGATCACTTCACCAAGTCACCCCAATCCTTTTTTTTTTATAATTAGTTTTTCTGTGCTCGATAAAAATCACAATTGCAATGAATAATTTAACTAAGAGAAAATATACTTACCTACTTTAAAGGACTTTTTAATTTTTCTTTGATGATTTGAGAAAAAATCCAATAAAACTAAAGAAACCGTTCCAAATGTGCGTGACCTTAATAAAGAACATAAATCACAGACACTTTTCACTAACAATACAAGAACGTTATTTGCAATCAAAACTGTCATATTTTGCTCACGTTATTGTGATTTTGCTATTCTTTGATGATCTACAAATAGCATGTGTAACCTTTTCTTGCTTGTGTCTTTTTGACAAGGCGAAGTGTTGCATTTATGGCTTCTTAGTTTACTTGATAGAGTTCTTTAGGCAGCATTTGAAAATTACAATTCAACTCAAACGTTTCATGTCTATCACTTTTGTCATATTTACTTTCGCTATCACGATTAATATGCATTATTTCATCAGATTCTTCAATTGCTTGATCAGTTTCATCTTCCTTCAATAGAGAGATCACAGTTGCCCATTTTTTTATATTCTGCTCATTTACATTTATAAACCATAATAAGTTGTACAACACAGCAATTAAAACCACAAAGTTAATCGTAGGGGAAAGTATAGCATATTCATAGAAAATATTTCTGAACAAAAGTGGTCGTGAAGGGAACTCGATCAAAACAAGTCCCTTGATTGTAAAAAACCGTTTGCCACTCTCAAAAAAGAGGCATAAATGTGACAAATTCATTTTAGTTTCCAATAAGACTATCATATCGGAGGATACTGGCAAGAAACTGTTAACGAATAAACAGTTTTACCAGAATTTGGAGTGATTCAGCGCCTCATGCGACCGCTCCCATGAAAAAAATGTATTCGATACAAAAACATCGATGTCAGTTCTAAAAAAATAATTGTGTAAAACGTTTTTTATAATGCATCATATATTTCAGATTACTCATAAAAATACATCTTGGCCAATTAATCCTTCAAAGTGCTCAATATGCTTATCCATATATCATAAAACTCATTTACATGGGGGGAAAAGCAACAGAAAAATATTTACAACTTTCCCTAAAAGAAAAGTAGACGGAGTTAAGCATACCAGTAAGTTTGAAGGTCAAAGAGATGATAATCAAAAGTACTATTTTAGGGGTTACAAGAAACGTAATAAAAAATCTCTCATCGCGGGATTACAGCAAAGCAAACAAAATATCTTTTTTTATTTGGTTATAGGATCAAAGATAGCTAATGAGCGTTTGAAGTGGAATCTTTTGAAAGTGGAAAACCAGATGATATATATATAATTTATATCAGTGTAAATGTGTATTTTTTATTTTGTCAGAAAGCATTTTGTTTTACTTCATTCCAAAAAATAATTTTTTAAGCCTTTTATACTTTCAATATGCTCGCGTCCCCCTCGAAGGGTTATCGCGCCCCCCAGGGGGCGCGCCCCACAGTTTGAGAAACACTGACGTAGAAAGATTCTCAAAACTCTGGTGGACTCAATTGTCTTACAGTTGATTCCTGCTCATTGTGACATCGAAGGAAATACACTCAAGTCCATAAATTAAGGTTAATTCAGAATCACACAAAAATTGAACTCTAAAATAAAAATTTCACCGGTAGAATTATCACACACATCTTGAAGAAGAATATGCAAATTACAGTAAACCACCAGATAGCGCGGATAGTACGTCACAATGACGTGAGTGTTAGAAAAGGGTATATAAGGAATGGTGGCAAAGTAAAATTGTTCACAAGCGCTTTAAAAGCCTTTCAGAGCAATAACCGCATAGTTATAGGAATCATTTGGATGATTTTTTACGTGGTAGAATTATTCGACGACTGGAATCTGGACGTACCCAGCTGGGAGTATCCGAGGAACTTGGAATCGCCCAGAGTGTATCTCCAGGCTTTGGCAACGATTCCAAGATGATGGTAATGTGAGTAGATGTTACAGCACAGGTCGCCACTGAATTACAACTCCGAATGAGGACCGGTATATATTTGACAGTTACTGCCAAAAGAAACAGTCGGAGCACAGCATCCGATCTGTCTCGTCAACTTTCTTCAGGCCACATGAAGTTGGATAATTTCATGTCCAGTTCATTCACTGACTTTAGTTCTCCAATTTAAAAACGTTCATAATCCTCACTGTTTTCTGAAATTTCATCATTCTTAGAATAATGCAATTTCTTTGTTTATTTTATTAAGTTTTACTCATATTTGTCGAGAGATTTCTTTCCTTCGAGAGAGTTTTTCCACATTGCAATGTTGGCAATTTGTCAGGTAATTTTTCTGTTTTTTTTTAATTATTTCCATTTTAAAAACTGGTATTTAATGAGTTATAAACCATCAAGTGTTTTATATTCTTAAGAAAAAACAGAAATATATATATATATATATACGTGTAACATGATTCTAAAATTAAAGGGACCAATACTGAGATTTTAACTAGGGCTTCACGCATAAAAACAGAGATAGTCAAATGATAACTTCAACAATTAAATTAACAATATTGTTGTGCTCGAAATATATTTTTTATCCCCAAATACAATCAATGTGATCATATCAACTCTGCTACAAAACATAAAATTCAAAAATTTCTGTTCAGAGATATTAAACAGCGAGTGCATTTTCAAAATGTATCCAACTTTTATTTGAAAAGTACATAGAGCTAAAAAAAAGTCCATAAACATTAGAAAAAGAGAAAAGAACGGGGAAAATGTGAATTACTGATTAAAACGTTAAGAATTTACGACTACCATTATGCTTGCATTTTTGTAAACTGGATATTTTTACTTCTTGAGGAAGTACAAAATAATCGATTTTTTTCTTAAATCTGAATTCAAAATATTCGAATTAATTATGATTCTTCGGGTAATAAGAAAAATAAATCATAAAATCATTTTATATAAGATGCATATTTTTTAAAATGTAAGCATTAATATAAGAAGGAATGTATAAATATATACATTTTTTCCTTTAAAATTATTATTCAAATGTAAATATTAATATTCGATTCGGATTTGTCTGAACTGTTGAAGTGCTAAAAATAAGAATTCTAGAAAAATTCCAGATATTTTTAAAATTACAAAAATGCTTGTATCCTTACTTAAAAAATTTTTCGCAATAGTTTTAAGAATAGTTTAATGCATTACATATAGATGGCAGCACTTGTAACCGTTTTCCATTATGAGGATGCAAATAAAAAAACTGCCTGTAAATATGCATTTTCAATTGCTTATCTCATTGATAACTATGTATTGCTTTTAATAATTTCTTGAAATATTTCAAAAACATAACTTATGCTTCTGTGAATGAAACTGAGAGTATATATATATATATAACTGCAGTAACTCTACTCCAGATTCCGTTTTCACTCTGCATGATCATAAACATTACTTCTACATCGAAATTTGTTTCTGAACAATTCAGACGTTTAAATTTTCTTCAATTTCAGATTCACTCTCACCGAAAGGTCTTAAAAACATCCTTATTATAATTATTAGTAACTGAGATTATTATTTAATCCGAAAAAATATATATATTACTCCATCATGCTTAATCCAAATTATAGAAATAGCTATAAAATAGAATTATTATGAAGTATTTTCCCTATCAAAAGAAATCTCATATACCTTCGATGAGATATCTAATCGAAAAATAAAAAACTTCTTTTCTTCGCTAGAGAGGGAATTATTAAACAGGGTGTCCCAGCATCATTGGGACAAAGTTTAAGAGGAGGTAGGGACACATCACAGAAGGATTCAGATTTGGCAGCATCCCATGGTCAGAAACGTCTTCGTTCGGCTATAGGAGGCGTTATTCACAAAAGCATTTGAATAAATAGACCTGCATTACAGCGGTCATTTCAGCTGTCATCCCCGGGATATGAATATGGAATATTTTACAAACACCGAGCTGGTTGATATGCACTTGATATATGGATTGACAGAAGAAAATGCACGAGCAGTAGAAAGATCGTTTCGCGAAAGGTACCCACACAGAGATGACCCCCCTTCCCCAATGAACTCATAATACTTCATATTCCAATTTTGTCTCTGAGCAAATTCCGATAAATCAAAATAACTCTATTTCAGAGTCTCTCAAACTGTGGGGCAAGACCCCCTAGGAGAGTGTGATAATTCTACATGGGGGGCGTGAGCATGTCGAAAAGTCGAAAATAGAAGATTTTAAAAAATTGTTAATTCACTGAAAGGAAGCAGAACAAATTACATTCTGAGTAGAAAGGATATAAGTAACAAACTACTTCTTATATATATTACTTAACAGTAACTTTTTAAAAATATCTATTACTCAAAAGTAACATATACAAAATTTAATACTTGATCATTTGTACGATTTATAATTAGGGTCGTGTTGCAGCTTTAGCGTCAAAGTGCATTATTACTGCATTTGACACATTGTTATTGTATAGGATGGGGGAGAGACGAGGATAATTATGACTGAAAATGGGGTCGCAAATATTGAAAGTTTGAGCAATATTGCTCTATTTCAATGTCCAGTTGCATAATGGAGAATACTAGCCCCCCTCAAAGACCCAAGAATCTTACAAAAGGTTCGTACTTAACATCAGTCAGGCTTTGGGCTCCATAGAACCCAGGGTCCCCAGCAATGCGGGGGTTGAGAGGGTGTGCGTTACGCTACTATCAATGTCTGTGGTTTCCACTAATAAGCAGAGCTTAATTTTTTAAATTTTATATTGTTCCATCATGGGCACAGGTGTCGACGAATATACACTCTGTCGCAAAAAAATATATGCACCCAGAAGAAATTGAGCTACATTCACGAAATTTGGTATGCATGTAGTGTATATGAAAATAAACAAATGATTAAAAATTCAGAACAAAATATCATTTTATTAAGCGGTTACAGCTTGCAAAAGGTTAAAAATCAGTAAGTAGTAAAGCCACCTCTGGCAGCTATACAAGCCGAAATTCGGCGTGGCATCGATTCAATTAGATCACTTATGACCCCCTGTGGAAGATCCTGCCATAGTGTTTGCATCTACGCAGTTAATTCTCCTGTATCTCGGGACGGCTACAGTTGCCTTCCCAGCGCGTCCCAGACATGCTCTATTGGCGAAAGATCTGGTGACCTGGCAGGCCATGGTAGGACGTCATATCCTTGAAGACATTGTTGGGAGAGTCGCGCAGTATGTGGACGAGCATTATCCTGTTGATAAATGGCACCTGGGCGACTTGATAGCATGGGTAGCACAATCGGCGTTAAAATATCGTCCACGTATCAGCGAGCTGTCAAAGTGCCTTGAAGGACCACTAAAGATGATCGTGTGTCCCAAGAAATTGCTCCCCACACTGTCACACCTTGTGAAATTGCTGTATGCCGCTCGACAATAAATGCCGGATCGGACCGCTGGCCGGTGCGCCTCCAGACACGTGTGCGGTGGTCATCAGCACGCAGCACTGAGACTGAATCGGGATTCATCACTGAAGATGACACGTCTCCAGTCTGTCACACTCCAAGTTGCCCGAGGTCGGCAAAAATCCAGTCGACACTGCCTATGATGTGGGGTCAGTGGTAAGCGTCTTAGCGGACGTCGGCTCCTCAAGCCAACTTCGGTCAGTCGTCTCCTTATGGTTTCTCTTGATGGCACTGGATGTCTGGAAGGAGGTAAGTGGCGTTGAATCGATGCTAGTGACCTTGTTGGTGCCGAAGTGGCCACTCTTCTGATTGCACGATCCTCGCGATCATTTGTGTTCCTGGGACGTCCTGACCCTCCGCGACGGTACACTCTACCTTCTGTGATCCACTGTTGCCAACACCGAGCAACTACCATATCGCTCCGACCGAGGTTTCGGCCGATACGTCTATTCGACCAACCTGCTTCTCTGAGGCCTATTAAACGGCCCCTATCAAAGTCCGTCAGCTGCTCGTACTGCCGCCGGTTACGTCTTAGAGGCATCCTAAGTCTCAATATCGTCTATCAAAGTCATCAGATTCGTTTGGATAGCCGTACGGCGCTCGTACTCATGCTTTTAAACTCTTCCAGTTGCGCAACTAATATGCGCATAGCACACTTAGCCTTGTCTCATTGGCATCGAAATTTTAATCATTTGCTTATCTCTTACCAGACTACATTCTTGCCGAGTTTCCTGATTGTAGCTTGATTTCTTCTGGGTGCATATATTTTTTTGCGACAGAGTGTATTTTGGAGGACATTTCGGGAAGAGTTCCCCTCTTACCACCAGATGTCACTAAGCCAACGGTCGCCAAACTTTTTGATCTCCCGGACCAGTAAATTCATAATTTAAATCTCGTGGACCACTAATAGGATTTTTTAAGTGTTAAATTATTGTTATGAATCGAATTATGTTTCAATGCATCTTAAAATATAACTTAACGTTATGAGTAAATATATACCGCCTTTTTCTGTGGACCAACGAAATTTTCTCGCGGACCACTTGTGGTCCGTGGACCATCACTTTGGCGACCTCTGCACTAAACAACAAGAAAGATTTAAATTTACGTTTCCATTAAGCATGGACGAAATTTACACAAACAACGCCTGTATAATCTTTAAAATTCGATAAAAACTTAGAATCAATTGCTATCTGTTTCTGGAATGCAAATGGATTTCGTTAAAGTATTTATGAAGGCCCTGATTTCGCATCGAAGCATAATGGTGACCTGTTCCTGGTTCAAGAAAAAAAACTTCAACCGGGTCAAGAACTCTTGATCTCTAACTATCGTCTGAAAAAAAGACAAAAATAACTTTCCGAGCATTCGTACAGAAGGAGGCACCGTCATGTACTCTTAAGTAGATTGGTCGTTATAACCAGTAGAGTATTGTGATGTATTGAGTACGAAAACTCACAGCCAGGATAGAGATATAAATATGTACAATTTATTTACAGACATTCTAATAAACAATCTTATATCCAGAGCACTTTTTTGCCTTCTGCCTCCAGTCGGGACCCTCAAAACCGGTCCTCGCGCATGTCCTTTTGTAGACGAGTCTATCCGGAACGTAGGAGAACGGGATTCTAGGAAATCCTTCTCCCCCACTTCCTCAGGCAGCAACACCATTCGCTTCTGGTCTCCGATGTAATCAAATGGTGCCGAAACAACATTCGCCACAGTATACAGACCTCGTTTGTTCAGGAGGGGAGGAGGACTTACATTCTAAAAAATACGCAGATGAAAGATAAAAATTATAAGAGGGGTGGGATTTAAATTCCCGCCCATGAATACAATTGATATATAAAGTTCCAAAATAATAAACACTTTGAAACGCTTAACCTAATATCAGTATACTCTAGAGACAAAAGAAAAAAATCCGTATTGTAAAATTTAGTATTTGATGTTATAAATTATTCAATTACTAACTTCCTAAGTAACATCCAAAATAAGCATAATAGAAATTCTGGTATAAAAGAACTTCATGTGATGAATAAAATCAGATGATTAGACGAATATTCTTTAGAAAAGACTTTATACGTACCTTTTAAATGTAACATTCTATGTTTTGTGATAAACAATGGTGACTGTTGTAGTATGCTTTATTAGTGTCTCATTCTCTCTTGTATACGTGAAGAGTACAACTAAATCAAATAAGGAATTTAAGTTTTGACAGTTACAGTTAATATCCTCATGTGGGATATGGAGCAACAAAGGCTATTATCGCATAAAAGACTAACAAGTATTAACAAGTTAGTTGATGTCAAAATATTTCATCTTCTGAATAAAAAATCTGAATTTTGATCTGTTTGATATAGCTTTCTTCAGTAACTCTTTGAAGGTAATATTGCAACGGGGATCAATTTTGAGAAAAGATTTTAGATGATTTCGAGGGTCAGTATTTGCAGCTTAATAAAATATGTTCCAAGTCATTTAAAAAATTACAAGAACTACAAATTGCAATGTCCGTTAAATTGAATTTTTGAAGTCCTGGGGAGATGATCATTTTGCTAAAGATTCGAGTGCAAAGAATTTCTTCTCTTCTATTGTTTATCTATTTAGAGATGCTGCCAATATTTGTAATATTGCTCAAATTTTCAAAATACTTGCTTGAATAAAAATTATTATTTGTTTTTTTTTTATCTTTCTTGATATATTTTTACTGATGTCTTCTGAAGCAATCCAGTCGATGTAAACTTTAGACTCTGTGACAGATCTTGCGAGATAATTCCATAGTATGCTAGAGTGTGTGTGTGCCTCAGAGTCCAAAGTAAAATCAACTGATTGGTATAATATGATTATATGTAAATCTTGCTAGCTAATCTGTGAATCACTCTATGTGTATTGATTGAATAATTTTGAAGAGCATAGAGAGAGAGAACAGAGAGACTATCAGATAAGATTAATAGAATTTTGTTTGAAACAGTCAGATCATCAAAAGCTTGGCAAATAACTAAAGCTTCAGCCGTAAAAATAGAGCTATTGTGATTATTCTGTAAGTAAAAGAGAGATTTTCTGTTATACCTGCTATAGATGTTGATCGTTTATTTTTCGAGGCATCGGTAGCTATTATATGGAAATCCTGAAAATCATGCTCAACTGTTTCATCAAATAAATCCCTTATAACTTGGATTTGTAAATTTTTATCCTAAAATTTGAAGTTATTGGTATACATTTTACATAGGAGAAGTGAAAAGGATGTTATTCTGGGGATTGTGATGATTTGATTACTATTAGCATTTAAAGTATGTAGTATACTAACAATATTATTTTTATCTTCCTTCATAATTTTTAAATTCAGAGAATCAGGGTTATTGCTATATAATGGAGAAAAGGTTTGATTGGAGATTTGAGAAAGGAAAAATTTATTTTCCAGTCTTCTGATTTTGTCCGAGAGAATTTCTTGTCCAGCCAATTTCATGAATACAATATTTGGAGTCCATTATGGAAGACCTAGTGCAACTCTGACAGTTTTGGTTTGTATAACATTAAAAAATTTCAATCTCGATTGTCAGACCATTTATTTAAGATATAACATGTGTAAAAAAGGTGCTACAGATGCTATTACTGATTAGCTGAATAAGATTTTCAGCTTTCGGACCATGATGCTTGTAGGCCATACCTTTAAGAGCATTGATCTTTTTCAGTGCTTTAGTTTTCATTTGGTACATAATGTTTATACTTTGATTCCATTTCGAAAAATATACTTTTAAATATTTGATAGAAGATTGCCATGAAAGAGGGGTCCCAGCTAATAATATATTAGGAAAGGAGTGAATCCTTTTGTTCGAGAGCTCAGCTATGGTATTTTTGTCCGGGCTTAAGCTCAATTTCTAATAACTACACCCTCTCTAAAGTACTTTGTAATTTACGACAGATTACATCAAGTGATTGATGTGAGCAATAGATAAAAATATC
The DNA here is from genome assembly GCA_019973935.1 of Trichonephila clavipes. Lineage (NCBI taxonomy): Eukaryota > Metazoa > Arthropoda > Arachnida > Araneae > Nephilidae > Trichonephila > Trichonephila clavipes. The sequence goes on along the minus strand of BMAU01011883.1, from coordinate 294,306 downwards.
GTCAGCATAAATTGAACACTCGACTCCAGTCTCTAATGTTTCAAAAAAAAGTCATACATATAGATAGTATATAATAATGGAGACAGTGCACTACCTTGGGGGAGACCCTTAAGCAGTATTTTTTCGGATGAAAGGCATCCCCTCCATCGACTTTGCAGCGATCTGTAAGACAAAAATTCATGCATCCAAAGTGCTATTTTCCAGTTATACCAATTTGTAAGCACTTGTAAATGAGACCGTCAATATACACGGAGTCATAAGCACTCTTTATATCTAAGCTAATCCTGACAAAATATTTCTTATACAACTTTGCGTCTGTTGCTATTCTGTTACCTTTAAAAGGAACAAATCCATAATGATGTTGATGGAGTTTTTGTTGTGTTATCGGAAAGTGGGGAATTCGATTGGCTAATGTTACGCTTATTAGTTTCAGAATGTTCTTCAGAACATTTACATTTGAAGAGCTCAGACAGTTCTTCGTTATTATATCATTTTATTAAGCATGAGGTGACAACGTCATCTCACCACAGCAACAACACAAGCAATTATATACAATTAGAATACACAGTTAACACAATTACACATTCACAGTTACAGTTATCATGACATCCCGCTTTAAGTTATTAATCATATAACATACTCATTCAAATAAGATGGTGGTTTACAAACACGGTTACTTCTTTGGACATTACAATCCGACTCGTTACAGTTCTGTATATTTTGAGGATTTACAATTACTTCTGAATCAGAATTAAAAGTACTTATATCATTGGGATCTGTTTCTATATTAAAGGGTGCGTTTGATTTTTTTATGTTTTCTATTACGTCTTAAAATATTGCCAGACTGATTTTTAACAAAGTATGACCTTGGATGTAATTTATGCTTCGAAACTATTTTAGCCAGTTCTCAAATTTTATTTTTAAAATGTAGTATTCTGACACTATCTTCTGGCTCAAGTTCAGGTAATATATGAGCAGTTTTATAATGTATCTTTTGAACGTTTTGCCTTTTTATTAACTTTTCAAGAATGTTATTAAATAATTCAGCATTTAACAATTTATTTGAGATTGGTAATTTTGTTTGTTTTTAATCTACGATTAAACATCATTTGATCTGGAGATAGGTCAATACCTGATATTGGGGTGTTCATATACTCCATTAAACCTACTAAATATTCTCGTCTATCTTCCCTTGCCTTTTTCATAATGCTTTTAGAAATTCCTACAGCTTTTTCAACCATTCCATTACTTAGGAAGTAATGAGGACTAATGAATGAATCAAAATCCCAATCATTTGCAAACTTTTTATAAATATAACTATTAAATGGTATATTATATGATACTACCATATTTAGAACATCAAATCTAGAGAAAAATGTTTTAAGTTTAATTATTACCTCATCTGTACTCTTATTTACAAGTTCAGCAATTTCAATCCATTTTGAATAATAGTCTATTACAACTAGATAACTTGTATTACCCAAGTCCATTATATCAACTCCTATCTTTTCAAAGGGTCTATAAGGAACACAATGAGATTTTAGCTGCTCTCTTTACTATAAGTTTTTCAAATTTCTCACATATTACACATTGCGATACTAATGTTTCTATGTCAGAATACATCCCTGGCCAATACATTATTTCTCTAGCTCTTTTCTTTCATTTCTCTATCCCAAAGTGTGCCTCATGAATTAGTTGTAGCATATCTTTTCTCAAACTATAAGGTACAATTGGTTTTTCCATTGCTAAATAACAACCCTTCTTGAATATAAATGTTATTTTTAATTTTATAATATGTCTACATTTTTGTAAGATTTAGACCAACTCTCGTTGATATATTTATTTAACAACTATTTGTAATTCTGGATCTAATTCAGTTTCCTTTTTAAATTGTTCACGTCTCTTTTCACTCATGGGTAAATGTTTTGAAATAGTATGCACAATATTTAGCATTTCAGGATCATCCCTTACAGTTTCACTAACAGGAAATGCTCGTGATAAAGTATCAGCGAGAAACATTTGATTGCCTGGTACATAATTTATCTCAAAATCATACTTTAATAACTTTAAAATCATTCTTTGCTTTCTAGAAAATATTTTATGCATAGGTTTCTTACCAGTGGCCATTAAGGGCTTATAGTCACTCTGTACAACAACTTTACGTCCATATACAAAATTATGGTATTTCTCAAATGAAAAAACAATTGCCAATAATATAATTCTCTCAATCTGTGCGTAATTTTTCTCACTGTTTGTTAAACTGCGTGAGACGAATGATACCGGTTGACCTTTTTGGATTAAACAGGATCCTAGCCCATCTTTTGAACTATCACATTGTATTACTATTTCATCATTAACACTAAAAACTTTTAAAATTGGAGCTTTAGCTAACAATTCTTTAATGTTTACAAAGGACAATTCTTGTTCTTCTCACCAATTAAATTCTACATTTTCATGAATGATTTCTCTTATTGGAGCAGTAACTTTAGATACATTAGGTATAAATTTTGAAAGAAAATTCATGCCCCAACAATCTCCTAACTTCAGTTTTTGATTTTGGTGTTGGCATCTCAACAATTGCTTTTATGTGATCTGAATCAGGTTTTATACCTGATTTAGGTATAATTTGACCTACATATATTACCTCAGACACCCTATATTGTAGTTTATCTGGATTAAACTTCATATTTAACAATTTGGCTCGTTCAAGAAATCTAGAATAATTGCATCATATGAATCCTCATCACATCCTGCATCAATGATGTCATCAAAATAAATCTACTCCCTCAATATCTCCAAAAAGCTTTTGATTTCTTTTCTGAAATACCTCAGATGCAGAAACTATACCAAATGGCATTTTGTTGAATTTGTACCTTCCAAAAGGTGTATTACATGTACAAATTTCAGAGCTAACTTCATCTATAGGTACATCCCAAAAACCATCTTTCAAATCTACAACTGTAAATATTTTCTTGCCCTCTAATCTACTAATGATATCATCTGTACAAGGAATTTGATAATGTTCTCTTTTAATTACTTTGTTAAGATCTCTAGGGTCTTAACATATCTTAAATTTCCATTGGGCTTTTCTACAATGACTAAACTTTGCACCCAATCAGTTGGCGTATTAACTTTTGACATTATTCCTTCTTTTTCTAATCTATCTAGAGTACTTTTTAATTTTGGCTGCAAATCCAGAGGAACACGTCTTGGTGGGTGAATTTCTCTCTCTCTGGTACAGCATTATCTTTTAAAGTAATGTGATATGGTTCATTTGGAAATTCTCCTACCCCAATAAATACATCGTTATATTGCTTAAAATTAACTCATTTTTATTTATACTACATTCAATAGCATCAAATCTTTCAATACGTTTTAATTCCTTACAACCTTTTAATCCTAATATTGGTTTGGATTTTACATTTATTACATAGAAAGGCAAAGGAACATTTTTGAGTTTATCAGTAGTGCAATTAATTATAAGGGAACCATTTGGCTTTAAATTAAAATTACCATATGTAGTTAGAGATATATTAGTTTTACTAAGTTTTGTATTAACTTTAAACATACTCAAAATATGCAGTGGCAAAATACTTTATTCAGCTCCAGTATCCAGTTTAAAAATTTACATCAAAACACTTATTTACATCTAATGAAACATTTTTATGCCAAGTATTTTCACTTACCATTTCTACATTCTTAAAATTAGAGTCTGTACTATTTTTCATTGCACATTTAGTTTCATTTTCATTCACAAAATCAATATAAACCAGTTCATTTTCAGGAACGTTTATTTCATGAATGTTCTTTGTACTCTGGAAACATTTAGCAGCAAAATGGTTTTTCTTCTTGCACTTGGCACAAATTTTCCCGAACGCTGGACACTCTCGAGGCTTGTGTTTTCGTCCACACTTTTTGCAGCCTCATTGGGCTTTAGGCTTGTTCTGATTCTCCTTCACAAAGTTTATTGTAACTGTATCGTACTTCATACTTCTGATTTGTTCCCGGCTCGCTTCAGCTGCCCGGACGATTTCGATCGCTTTTTCCACGTTGAGGTTATTTTCTCGCAGGAGTCGTTCTTGCAACCCACTGTCTTTAATTCTCAGGACGATGCGGTCTCGAATCAATACATTTTCTTGCTCCGCAAACTCACACGTGGATGCTAGAGTCTTTAGCTGAGTGACATGTCTCAATTGTTTGGCCCTCCAGTTGGACACATGAAAAAATTTATAACACTCATAAACAACATTCTGTCATCGTGAGCAATATTCTTCAAATTTTTCAAGAACTTCCGAAAAATTCGCTTTCAATTCTAACTTGAAGGTGTTGTATATTTCGAGCCCTTCACTGCCCAATAAGTTCAACAGGATTCCAATTTTGATTTTATCTGTTCGATCGTCTTTTTCTGTTGCAAGCAGATAATTCTCCAGTTCTTGCCTCCATTTTCGCCATTTTTCTCACATTCCCCTACGAAAATTGCAGCGGAGCAGGGGGTCGGAAGGCTTCCATAACGCACGTTGATATATTTTCAATCCGATATAATCGCTTGTACTTATGCCACCATGTTGCGTTTATTAGTTTGAGAATGTTCTTCAGAACATTTGCATTCGAACAGTTCAAACAGTTCTTCGTTAATATATCGTTTTATTAAGCATGAGGTGACAACGTCATCTCACCACAGCAGTTCAGTTCAGTGAAAACTGAAATAGTGGAGACTTGGCTAACGCCTTATGCTCCGATAAATTTTGATTAGTTTTTAATCCAAGTTGTAACACACAGTTCGTGATTGCACCACCACAGCAACAACACCAGCAATCATATACCGTTACAATACACAGTTAACATAAGTACACATTCATAGTTACAGTTATCATGGCAGCTAAAATTCTTTCAAATGTCTTAAAGAAAACCGATGTTAAAGCGATAGGTCTATATGAGGAGATTTTAGTTTTATCTTTACATGGTTTAGGAATTGGAAGAATTATACCTGTAGCATGCTTCCATGCTTTTGGGACAGTTAAATTATCAAATATCTGTTGAAAGAAATTTAAAATTATCATACGTTCACTATGGTTCAATAGTTTCAAGAATTTAGCCAGGATCTGGTCTGCATCTGGGGTTTTGTACTTAGCAGATTTTATTGCTCTATTCAATTCAGATAAATGAAAGGGTTTGTTGATTAAATTATTATCTTGGGCAAAAAAATTCAAAGGAAGTGGCTCATAGATAATATTATGTGAAATTCTCTGCAAAGAGTGTTGCTTAAATCTGTGGATGATAAACGATTCTGTTATGTATTTGAAGAAAATTCAGTGTTGACTCGGGATTGTCTTTCATTGAAATCTTCTTAATATTATAAAATATTCTCGGGTTAGAAACATTATTACATGCTGTATCCCTGTATATATTTTTGGCTTTTTTAATATAAAATCGGAGCCGGCGGGAATATTGCTTGTATTGAATCCACAGTTTTGGAGAGATTTCCCGAATTTCCTTTTTTTCGGAAGTATTTCTTGTATTTTTCCGCTTCGAGTGAAGTACATGTGCGTTATATTGCCATGCCTAGGTATTTTGTTTTTTAATTCAGCTTGTAATAAGTAGGGTTCGATTAAGGCTTCCTGTTTTTTCTGTATGTTCAAGTAAAATTGTAATTTCATTAAATCTTTTATTGCCAATTCGTAGAATTAGTTCTTGGCAGTTTGGGCAGATTTAAAATATTTAAAGTCTGAAGCTTCCTTTATGTTTTCATTCATTTTGTAGCTTGTTTCATCGGATTCCGTAACCCGGAATGAGGAGTGACTCAGCTTGAGTCTCCTGGTAAGATAAATGCGGAAAAAAAGAATTTGGTTAACTTACCAAAGACCACATAAAAAAGGAAATAAATTATCAAAACCATTTTCTTAGAGGTGTACCAAAGTATATGAATCAGCTGTAAAAAAGACAGTGAAAACTCGAAATTTTCTTTAATACGGCATACTACGTATACCCCCACACTTTCACTTCCAGAGCTTCACTCTCCACTTTAAATTCTGAAAGTCCTTTGATATTCAAGCGTAAAATAAGTGCCATTTCTTATGTATTAACTTCTGTTTCAAGTGAGGTAATATTAACGTCGCACTGTTCAGCTACACGAGGCCTTATGGGTGGCCGCGGTAACCTAGTGGCCAAGGCATCGGATCGTGGCTGGCGTGACAGAAGTTCGAGCCTAGTACCACTAAATACCCACAGTGTAGGGAAGCGATGCACATTAAATCTATCAAGAGCTTAAATGTCCTCCCGTTGGTGTGGTAGTTAGAAGAGGGGGTACTAGGTCACAGATGTCGTGCTCGTCACTTGACCATGGTTCAAAATTGCGAGGTCCGTCTCCAAAATCCCTTGTGTAGCTTAACAGTGCGATGTTAATATTCACTTACTCACTCACGAGGGCTTTTGGTAGCGGACTAACAGAGTTTCCATTTTAAGGAAATAATTTTAAAAATAATCTTCCTCTGTAAAAAAAAATTAATATGTTTCGTTTTTTATACAGATAATACGAATTATTTGTGAATATTAGAGTTAGAAATGGACAACAATTTAAAATTTCATTACAATTTTCACTCCGAAATTTTTATTAGGCCAATTACCACAATTTACAACATCGGTACCTTTCCTGTTCTTTATTGAAATTTCAATGAGTGAAATTTTTGATGCTGCATAGCGAGCATCCTGATAAAAATGAAGAGGCACTATATTATAATAAGTGACTTCAGTACCAAAATTAGAAATTTTTTTCTCTCAAATGTTTTATTTTTTTTAATTTCGATTACTGTCGCTCTTCGTAATATTTCTATAAAGTAGGGTATCTCACTATACAATTTAAGAATAATAATTTATTTAACACGTTTTATATTATATATTTTTTGTCATTCAGATTTATAATGGGTACAGCTAAAAAGTAACTTCTTCATGAGAGGTTTCAGATACATTACTATAGAAAAACAATTTTATTAATAAATTAGAAAAGTAGTGGAAAAAAAGTTATTAGCAGCTCTGTCATTGATATAAATTTAAATTGTATTACTCTGAAACTCAGAATAAAACGTTAAGCAAAAAAAAAATCTTATTTTTACTGTTACTAAAATTTATAGAATGAAATAATGTGTTTAAATCTCTTGTACGTTAATTTTTATTATTATTATTATTATTATTATTGAAATACTATGAATTCTATTATCTGTACCTCTTTCGTAAGTGTATTTGCCTGATGACTCCCCCTCCCCATCACTTAATGCTTCTTTCTCCCAGAATTTTTTTTTTAATTTAAATTTAGTTGATCTTTTATAAATTAATTTCATTGTGTGTGTGTGTGTGTGTGTGTGTGTGTGTGTGTGTGTGTGTGTGTGTAAATTTCTATCAAACATTTCAGTAATATTTGTGCTTTTTAAAATTATTTACTGGGTTACATTTTAAGAAATTGTAGCACCAGTATTTGCATACAATAAATCAAGCCTACAATGTAGATGGAGTCACTATTTGTTAAATCTGCTGAGGCTCAAAGTCCTCTCGTTAGTGTGGTGTGGAAATTAGGAGAGGGAGTACCAGCTAAGTGTCGTCCTCGTCCCTTGCCCATGGTTCGAAATTACAAGGTCAGTCGCAAGTACCACTCGCGCAGCTTTATGGTGAGATCTAAATATAACTCTCACTTCAAATACAAGAATGGTTTGAGAAAGAATTCCTTTTCTGATGAATTTTTCAAAATTATGGGTTTAAAATTGTTGGTGGAGAATAATTAGAATAATTAATTTTAATATTTTTTAAGAACCTCAGAAATACATATATACTAGAGATTTTTTAGGATTTCTTTTCAAGTTCTAAGATTTTCTTATTTTTAAATATTTTATTATTCATTGGCCTCCAGAAATTTGAGTCCATCAAAGTAACTATTTTTTTTTTTACCGTAAACCATTTAGTAAAATTCTGTTGAAAAATAAGTCTCAAATCATTTTTTAAATTTGTTCAGTAATTCTATGAACTATCTATTCTTATAAATCAACGGAATACACTTTTCAGTAACACTAAATCTTGAAATGGAAGGTGAAACAAAAACCGATACAGTATCGAAAAAATAAACTACTCAGTAAAAGCTAGTTCCGTTTCACCGCCGAGAGTAAAAACGATACTCATAAGATGTATAATCTTTGAGATGTTAAAAAAGTAAATAAACATCTCTTTTTGAGGTCGAATAAGAATTTGAAAATTAAAATCTCATATAATGGCTAGTTACCTCGGGTTAGATAAAGTTAAACGTATTTTTGATATTGTAAAGGCTAATGGAGGTCTATTTAGATCTTTGTTGACTATATATAGGTAAAAATATTTTTTGAGAGATATTATATTATTATTTTGAAAGATAAATTATTTTTTATTTATTGGCATGCAGTAAAGGTTCTGTTTTCTCTAAGTTTGTTATGTATTTAGTTTGTCTGAATCCCCCTTTTTTTTTAAAGTGAAAATGAATTCTAAAGAACATGTCTAGTGTTTGTATGAATTCGATAATATTTTGAATTAGGAAGTATAACCCGAAAATTATTTATTTTCTCTATTAAGTAAAAGCGATCTTCTCTTATTTTACTGATTTTTTTCGCTTCATTGAATCAATGAAGCGAAAAAAACACAAATCCCCACAACAAATAAAATCACATGGTATATAAATTAAATTAATTTTTATCCCCCTTCCATGAAAATTTTAACTTAACTTTTCTTCTATTGTTTCAGGTAGTATGAAACAAAAATTTTGTCTTTGTGTTTGGTATTCTTGTGTGCAATTTCGAATGAAATCGGTTTTTACTTAATGGGACTCAATGAAATGACAATTTTTTATTATTTTATTAATATTCTTTTATTTTTTTATATTTAGTATGGGTTTTACATTTTGTAAAAACTGTGTATTACTTTAAATAGCATACTTGTTTGTTTATTATTTTGCATGTATTATTTTTTAAAGATTGTATTATAGAAGTGATATTTGTGTGTTTCATTCGTGTGAAATTATAATATAACTTTAAATAAAAATTATTTTGGAATAATGTATAGTCTTATTTCAGAATTGTACATCATTCATTGATAAAATAAAATTGCATAAGAAAATTTTTAACAAATGTTTGATAATCCTTGTAAATTCATAGTATAGAAAAGCTTTCACATGATTATATATATACAAATATGTACATAAATGTATGTATTAGTTTAAAAAGCTTTCATGGTTATTATATGATTTTGTCATTAATATTTATTCCCTTTAACAGAACTGATGAACTTAAGGCAGGCACACTTGTAGGTATGGATAAATTTGGGAACAAGTATTATGAAAATAAAATGTATTTTTACTGTAAGTAGCATGTTTTTTGTCTCATTTTCTGATTTTTTTTTGTTTTAAATGATATGATTTATAAAAGAAACATATGCTTCATTTAGGAAAAATGCTAACAAATTTTATTCAATAAATTTAAACCATACTTATGTATTATTGCAACCATATTGGTGACATATGAAACGAAGCACATGGTTACCAATTCATTGCATGCAACCAACACATGCAAAATTGGGGGTGCCAATTTGATGAATTACTTGAACTTTAACACTGTTGTGAAAGTACATATGTACCATTTAAACTTTCCTTGAAATGAAATGTTTGTTTTTCAATTCTGATTTAAACTCAAACTAGCTGTATGGCCCGGCGTTGCACGGGCTTTATGTACTTACATAAGTTAAAGCTTCAGTAAAATATACTTTATCAAAATTTCTTTGCATTGCAGTTTTAAGAAATATTGTTTATTTTTCAGAAAAAAAAAATGTTATATGTGCATTGATAAAATAAATGTAAAGCATGACGAATGAAATTGATAAAAGTGTCGTATTTTATTTTTCTTAACATTTAAAACAATCTTTTTTTAAAAAAAATTAAAGATCATCAGTTTTATTATATTTTTCAAAAATAATATATGATTAATTATGTTATGTTCGTTATTTTACATGTGTGTGTAAAATGAATTTAACATTCAAGAAATATTTTAATAAACAAAAAGAACAATTTTTTTTTAAAAAATGTAATTTTTAAGTAATTTTTTCAATTTTTTTTGTACATATTTTGCAATTGATAAAATATCTTAAAAATTATGGGTTTTTTTTAAAAAAAGTGTTTTCATTTTCTTCCCTTTTTGCGAGAAATATTTAAGCATTATTTTTGTTAAATTTTTTGTTTAAAAAAATTACCATTGTTTGCAATCAATGTATGAAGTTTCAAGGCATTAAAAAAAATTTCATATAAACGCTTCGATATTGATTCATTTTTAAAAAAATCTTAAATTATGTAAAGTATTGTTGTTTTGTAGGGAAAAAAACTGCATTGTGATGAAATAAATTATCTTTCCAATTACAAACTTGCTGGCAAAGTTTTTAAATGCACAAATAAAATTTGGAGTTTTTAAATTTCGAAGTTAAATTTTGGAAATTTAAACCTCAGTTCCAAACCTGAGTACTATGGTCTATGAAGAAGCGCCTTTTCCAATTGCGCCATGACTCCTTGCGGGAAAAGCAGAGAAAAGACTTTCAAAAACAAGAGTTCAATTTCACATTGCGTTATTTGATAATGTTAAAAAATTTTTCAGGCTTCATTTTTAAGTTAATGCATTCAAACTTCATATATCGTTTGCAAACAATAGTAATTTTTAAACAAAACACTTTAAAAAAATGTTTACATATTTCTCACAAAAAGGGAAAAAAACACATTTTTTTTAAACCGTAATTTTTAAGATATTTTATCAATCTTTGTACAGATTACATATAATATCATTCTACACAGGGAAAAAAAGTTTTGTGAGATTGTTTTTATAAATAAAGAAGTTATTAAGTATAGAAGATTTGAGTATTTTTTGAAAAATCGTAAAGAAAAAACAGTTTTTGACATTAAAATTTTTAAATGACTGATTCTAAAAGAGAAAAACATGAACTTTTAAGCGTAAAACATTATTTTCATTAGCGCAAAAGAAAATCTAAGCGAAACAATTTAGAAATCATACTTATAAAAACGTATCAATTTCGACTCATTTAAAAAAAATCGTAAAAAATACAAAATATAATTACTTTGTAAAATAAATTATACCACATATCGTGGTGAAGTAAATGATCTCTCTGAATCTGCAATTATTTTTTTGTCTGAGTCTCATGAAAAAAATTAGATCACATTATAAAAACGTCTGAAAAAAAACGAAGTTCCGAATTTTTGAACTTGTCCCCTGGCAGTGAAAAATGGTACTAATTATATGTTTTAAGATTTTTAATTAATATCTTTTTAATTAATTGGAATATCTGAATATAATTGGTCAAAACGGATTCCTTGGATCATTCCCGAAATTTTGGTACCTTCGGCGAGTTTCTATGTTGTGCGGTTCGGGAGAAGATAAGGCATCATAGATTCCTAGATAAATTCTTTTTTGTTTACCTACAAATTTTAATAGTGTAGATATTAATATATTTATTAAATTTTATTTTTAATCTATATAGGGTAGTGCATCTTGTTGTATAAAGTATTTAATAAATGTTTAGTTTTTTATACATAAATTTTAATGTCACTGTAAATGTACATGAATTATATTCATTTTTTTTTTTTTTTTTTTTGCAATACACAGAGCATATTACAAGTTAATTTACTATAATTTGGTTTACTATATTTTAGGAATCCATCATAAAATTGTGTAGCATCTTGATAGTCAATAATTGTGTTTAGCATAAAAGAATTCTCTAAAACTATAATAGGTGTGAATGTTGTCTAAATTTTAGTTAGACCTTGAATATTAATTCTATAAAGATGTATACCAACAGTAAAAAAACACTTATATTTTATTCTTTTTCATTTGAGTTATTTACTACTTTTTTTAGATTAAAATTTGTTAAGGTTGTTTTGTTTATCAGTTATAGGGACCACAAATTGGTGATTACTTTTCCAATTGCAATCAACTCAAACATTGTCATTATTATCTAATAAGATAAATTCACGAGAAACATTGTTAAAATTAATTAAAAAGTTAAAAATTAATTTTAGGGTTTCATCAACTTTACCTATTTATAACATTATCTATCAGTATAAGCAGAATTTAGTACATTTTCTGCATGCTGCCATGTTTCACTGCATGATTCCTATAAACACTAAGATAACAGAAAGAAAATGACACTAAATTCAATTTAAACACTATAACTGACCATTTTTGAAGATATCGATTATACCCGCTTTCTCTTTGTTACCATCATTGGCTTCATAATTACCTTTGTTACTTTGAAAAATACACAACGTTTATTTTATCTCATGTTTTTTTTTAAGTATTTCAAATTAAAAATAACTCTTGTAGTATAGTAATTTCATTTTAGATTTTTTTTTAAGTATTAAATATTTGTAAGCTCAATTCAATTTTCATGATTTGTCTGTGAAAATACTAAGGAAATTATATTAAAAATTTATTTGCTCTTAAAATGTTATGTTGTTAAATTAATTCACTAGTACAATGTTACTGTAAAATCACAGAAATTAATATTGTACATATTTTCCATATAAAGCTCGAAATCGTTGGGTTGATTATACTGAAGCTGTGAATTTAGATTATGATGGAAGTCAAGTTCCACCGGAGTGGTAAGTTTAAAAATCAAAATTTATTTATGTTTTTGTAAAATTAATAATATTAAAATGTAATTACATTAATTGCTGTTAAATATGGAATTAGCTGAGGAAAACCAACATTAAATAAATACTTCAAAACTTTTGGTATAAAAAAAAATTCCATATTTTGATATTGTTTTTTATTTGATGCACCAAAGATTTTGCAAACTGATATTTTGCCTGTCAATTATTTTTTGAGTAGAATTTTACTGCCTTTGATCTATTTAATTTCAACAGTTTTCAGAATTTTTAAATCATGAATTTAAGAATAAGTTATGTTTTCTACCATTTGAGAACATTTGTAGTAATGTATTGTTATATATATATATATATATATATATATATAGGATATATATATATACAATTAAATATTTCTCTCTCTAGCAATAAAATTATATATCCCCATATATTTCTGACTCCTAAATTTCATAAGAATCCAATCAAATTCCGCAGTGTAACAAATGGGTTCAATACTTATATATCAAAATCGGGGAGAATTTTACAGACCATATTACAAGATACAATAGACAAATTTAAGGATACTTCTATTATAAAAAACAGCCATGATGTAATAAAGAAAGTTGATCAACAAGAGATATTTTCTGTGAATGGGTTCGATTTCGAAGATTTATTTAACTCCATTAAAATAGAAGATATAATTCAGGTACTTTCAGATGCATATGAGAAATATGATTTGAATAATTACATTAGTTTTGAAAAGTTCAATACACTTATTCGTTTTGTTATACAGGAAAACTTCATTATTTTTGAGAACAAACTTTATAAACAAATCAAAGGATTGCCTCAGGGTGGCCCGGCTAGTAATAGTCTCGCTAACCTGTATTTACACCATTATGAAATAGTTCGAAGAAAGGAACCCTCTTGCCTCTTGTTAAGATACATAGATGATTTAATTGTTATAGGTCATGATAGAGAATTTAAACCTAACATTAATTTTTATCCGGAATACCTAAAATTAATACAGACGAATTTTAACTCAAACAAAGTTGAATTTTTGGATTTGGATTTAACTATTATTGACAACAAATTATATAGCAATATATATGATAAAAGGGAAGCATTTAAATTCAATGTCATAAAGATACCAAACTTCAATAGTTGTCTTCATATATCTGTATTTAGAAATATAATTTTAAATTTTTTGTTGAGAAATAATAATTTAACTACGCACAATATTGATAGATTCAAAAATATCCAGAAATTTATATTATTGTGCATACAAAATGATTATCCCATCAATTTCCTGAGAAAATATATAGATCAGAAATATTTCATAAAAATATTTTTAAACTCGTAAATGCACAAATCCACCACACAACATTAGGTCCACAAAGTCAGCTTGTTAGTGGTCCAGCTGTGAAGAATTTGTGCATTCCACACACACAGGTTACATTTTAATATACATTTTAATACACACACACTTAAAACAATATTTACACGACTATATATACACTTTAAAATTATTTATTACCAGTTAAACATTTATGTCCAAACAGACATTTATGACCAATCAATCAAGCAAGTCTTTTACATGTGATATGGTTTGCATCTAATGCCAAGTAGTCATACTCTAGTGTTGGATCAAGAATCGATTGGATTGACATGGTTAGATGTTATGAGCAAAATATGATGTGTAATTGATATATTAAAAATGAAAAGTTGTGCTATAAGAAATGGATCATATTCTTGATGGGATACTGTTTGGTGAGTCTTTAATGATTTACTCTATTCATTTGTGAATATACTGTATTTTTAATGATTTACTCTATTCATTTGTGAATATACTGTGTTTTTAATGTGATCATTCGGTTTTTAGAAATTTTTAGTTTGAACTTTCGGATTTTTTAGCTTGAACTTTCGAATTTTTTAGATTGAACTTTCAGATTTTTTAACTTGAACTTTCGGATTTTTTAATTTGAACTTTTTGATTTTAGATAATTTTTGATTTGAACTTTCGGATCTCAAATATTTTTTGATTTGAACTTTCGGATCAGGAATTTATTTTTTCTACCTTTACAACTATTTTAAAGATGGGTGCATCATCTTAGGAGTTTGAAGGTTCACTTATATTATGCACTAAATTGTTTTTAAATTTTAATATTGCAATATCTTTCGGAATGTGATGGCGAATAGTTTTATTTTTCAAGTATAATGATTTAATTTTAACTTTTTAATTTAAAGTATAATGGTTTAATTTTAACTTTTTAATTTTTAAATTTTTTTTTCTTCTGAAATTTGAAAATTTTCCAATTAACTTACCAAGTTGCAATAGGGGGAAGGTTGGCGCCATCAAACTAGTTTAACCCCACTTATCGGTCCTAAGTCCAAGATTGCACTTGGATATTTTATAAATTTTTATTTTATTTTATAATTTTTTAATTTTGTTTGAAAATGATGGAACATTATCTTTTATATTCGCCATTGATATTCTGAAGTGTTTTGGTATTTTAGGATTCATATATTTCAATTTTTAAATTGATAATTGTGATTGTTTTTATATATTTAAATATATATATATATATAAACAATATGTACATAAGTATAACAACAATACTATAAATAATTTTGTACTTATTAAGAACCTTATTAATTGTTTTTCTTTTTGTTTAACTATTTACAAGAGAACTTTCAAATTGATAAAGGATACATAAAAGGGGAAAGAAATATTCAGAATACGAATACATTAGGAAACAAAATTGGCTTTCATTCTATTTTGTTCTTTTAATGAAATTTTTGAGAAATGAAGATTTTTTGATATTTAAACTTATAATTTTCGCGGGCCTTTAAAAAAGTGGAATCTTACGAAGTAATTTTTACTAAAAAAAAGGTTAATTGTAAAGATTGAAATTTTGCTAATTTATGTTATGTAAGATGTAATTTTGTTCAATAAAGAATTCATTTAGAAAATAAGTAAAAAGGGAGAGATTATCTTATAAATCGGAGTGTTTTTCACCTCTTTAATGTACATTTAAAACTTTTTTTGTGGAAAATATGAAGAATTCATATTTCTATCCTAAACTTAATGTTTAACACATATAGTCAGCATATATATATATATATATATATATATATATATATATATATATATATATATATATATATATATACATACATACAGTCAGACTTCCATTTACAAACTTCTATTTTGGGAATTTTTCTTTTTTGCATACTTTTTCCTGGAACCACAAGCCTAAAAACTATGAATCTCTATTTAATCAATTTTCAACGTAACAAACTTTTTCAGGATTTAGCAATTTTGTTAAATAGAAGTCCAACTGTAAACAAAAAAAGAGAGGGAGAATGACTCATGGTGTACTATAAGTTTTTTTCTACATATTTTTTGCTTTATCTATACATGTGTTCTAGCCGTATATTAGACATGTAAGTGCCCAAATAAAACCTATTAGTTAAAAAGTGTTATGAAATGCTAACATAAAAATTTCAAGATGCAAAATAAGGAACATTATTAATTGGAAAAGCTGTCTATCGTTATTTCTGTTTGGGAATAAGATTCTAAATAAATACCTGTATAATTAACAAAGCAATGAACCAAAAGTTACAACTTAAAAATATTATGTTCACTATCTTTGGTCAGGACTTGTGTTTTAGCAAAAGAAATTTTTTGAGCCCTGCATAAAAAATTATTTAGCAAGAGGTAAATAGAAACTCATTGTTACCTCCGATGATGCATGGGTTTAATGACTGCTACAAAAAAAGTCCATTTACTATTGGAAAATGTAGAGAAAAAAATGCATGAACCTGGTTCTTATGGTGTAAAGACCATAAAGTTTCATTAAAGACATGTTTCTTCTACAATTGGAAATTAAAAATAGGGAGTATTGAAAGTAAATATTAAAATTAGCTCAAGATATTACTTAGGAAATGTTTTATATCTGATAATTATATACAGAACAGATTCCCTTTCTTTATCCCAATGATCTTAAAGACTGAAACTGCTGGGTGGACAAAAGCAAAATATAAATTGATAAGAATGAAAGATTTTATTTTTAAAAAAATGGAGAAGTAAAAATTTATATAAACTGCAAAATCCAGCATGTAATGGGCACTTTTAACACAAAAAATAAGATTGAAACTTACAGGTACACGTTATATGCCTGGTTTAAAAATAAAAAGAGAGATAATCAATACAAAAAATTAAACGTACGTAGATCAGAATACTGTTTATTTAAAAGAAATGACATACCTAATGAACTTAAAGGATTGTAGTTCTAGAAGCATGCTATTTTTTCAAAATCTTGGGATAATACATTGAATAAATGACTTTAAAACAGCAGAGCATTGCACACTTGCATTTCAGGCTCCTTCATTTAAAAAAAAAAGGTTGTCCATTATATGGAGAATATACCTAATAATTGAAAAATGCATCATGGAAGTATAAATGTGTGTTATACGCTGAACTTTTAATTTATATTTTAAAATGCACAAATATATGGTGGGGGGGGGGATCTTAGCAGCTTATTTTTCAGTAAAGTAGGTGTGATTTCTGATGCAATACCTGATTTACATCAAATGAAACTTGGAGAACTGTTACAGAAATTTCATCAAACAAAACAATGTCATACTTGAAAACTACCTGTGTATCCTTCAAAAAGTGTAAACTGATACATGTATTGCATTGATACTTTTCAACATTCTCCTGCAAAATCCTCCGATGTTTCAGCCTAGAATTTTGACATAAATCTCAGCAACCATATAAAGCTTAATGCATACTTATAGTCCAAAAACAAGGTTATTAGATTGGACATTTAAGGAATGTCTTTATTTTAAAATACTGTCCCCAAATTATTCTAAAAATATGACAACACACTTAATATTTGTATATTATTTTGACAGAAATTAAAATACTTATTTTAAATAGAACAGAAAATTGCTTTATTAAAAGTCACAGCAAATGAATCCCACAAATCAAATACATCTAGCATATTTTTTGGAAAGTTTCTACTGGTATTCTTGTTGATTCTTTATCTCTTTCTTTTAATACTGTTGTATTGATTGTATCTGTTATTTATTTACCTTTTTTTATCTTAAGTTTATTCACTCAATCATTTTTCTCAAAACAAGATACAAGAATCATTTTTTTTCAATTAAAATTCTGATTTGAAGCATAACTGACCAATGTTGAGATCTGCTTCATTTACCTATCACACCTTTCAATAATGCTAAAATCTTTTAGTCCTGTGGCCAATATAGTCCAATCAGGATCAACTCGCTATTGTCTGAGAAAAATATGTTGATCGAGTTTCACCTGAGTTGGAAGTACTACCATATAGAAAAATTTTAACACACAGAACCTCATATTATTCAACTGCATTTTTGTTTCAAACACAAATAACACGCCTAAAAGCCTTTTTTCCCTTTTCTGTTTTTACTTTGATTCTATTTGCCATTTCTAGAATTATTTTGTAATTGTGATTATTCTGTTCTGTAAAGTGAATAAACGAGGACAGATTGGTAAAGAACTAATTTCAGTCACTTGAATTTTATAATTTAAGACGAAATGTAATTTAAAATTATGTATATTCTATTCATTACAAGGGTAAAACATTAAAGCAGTACTCTTTTTTTTTTTACAATGTTGGTTGCAAACTTTTCTAAAGTTCTAAGAATTATGTTGAAAGTAGAGTGTAGGGAAAATTTTTTATAAGATTACAAAAAGAGAAGAGGGGGACTCTCTTAGGAACCTATTCTACTGCTAATTTTCCAAACATGTATCAAAATGTCAGAGGATTTAAATATTTATATACAAATTATATGTAGAGAGAGAGAAAGTGAAATGATAAAATGAAGAAAATAACACACCAAAAAACACAGAAATTTGTATTAAGAACATTTTTGGGATTCTTTCTGATAATGCAACTATACAGATCTTATGGTTTTTTATGAAAAATTAAGCAATTTTTTAATGGAGATATCTACTGTTAGTCTTTCTTAATATTAATTGTGGCTCAGTGATATCACAGATAATGGAGGAAATCATGTGATTTTATTTGCATAACTTTCAAATCAATCTGACCATGCCTGTGTATTGCTATATTATTGGATGAGGCCCACAGAAAATCATGATAGACACGTCTCTATACTTCACAATTGGGAGATGGCAATCCAGATGATGCATTTGTGAAGACATTCAACATATATATATATATATATATATGTATCCTTCTGTAGGGGAGAAAGAAAAAAACTATTCTTCTGACTTTCCATGTTCAGCCAGGCTTTATGGTTGGGCCATCGCTTCAGATATTTACCTCTTAATCTGAAATGACTAATCTGTTCTGCCATGGATTGTGTGTAATGACCCTTTTGTGATAATCATTAATACAAACAGTATCTTTATTTTTGTGTTAATTCTACAGTCACTTTGGCTGCAATAATCTTTTTTGATTCTACAGTCACCTTAACCTGCAATAATTCCTTTTAATCAGATGTCACTTTTGTTCACTATTGTCCTTGAGGGTCCATGTTCCTGGAACACAGTGTAAAAGCTATCAGTTGACCAATATAAAGGTCTGCTAATCACATCTAATACATCTTGTAAGTTTGAGCTACAAGGTCATCACCTAAACAGGCATTCTACATCCGCATCAATATCAGGATTTTGAGTGAACTAATTAAACATAATTCAGCCCCTCTACATAATAAATCTTCATTTGAATCAAATTTAAGCACACTATTCAACTAAAACATCATCCTTTTTTTTAACCTATTATAGATATTAAAATTACTATTTGAAAGTATATAAATGATAAAATTTACTTATTTAATAAAACAAAATACTTAAACTACTTTTTGTAATATAATTTGTATATTAGGCAGAGACATTTTTGCCACTATGTATTAGCTGGACCATGAATCCAACGCTAAGATTGCAGTACATAATAAAAAAGTAATTGAAGTGATTTTAAGCTTATCTCTCAGCTTGCAAAAAGGAGAATTAAATTTAAGGGAGGAAGGATGCTACAATAGCATGCATAAAAAATTTCTATTGTGTAGGTGAATACATCACTGAAAATTGGTTTGCCAATTTTATGTGAGTTATTTCAATTTAAAAGATCATCATATACAAGTATAGATCAGTGCATCTAACTAATATTTCATTCTTTTATTACAGGCATCGTTGGTTACATTATATAACAGATGAGCCGCCTACTGTCAAGAAACCTGTAGATTACAAATGGATTATGGATCATACTCCTAATTTATCTGGTACAGATCAAGCATACATGCCTTACTCTACAACAAAACCAAAAATTAAGGCTTGGGTACCTCCTAAATGATTTCCACATATAATTTTTAATGTTAAGAATTGTAGCAATAATAAAAGATATTGTAATTAGTCTATGAAGAATTTTTTATTCATAATTAAAATATGAAAAATAAATAGATTTTTAACCAAATATTTTAAATAGTCCCATTAATTGCTTTTTTATATTTTATGAGTACATGGCAACCAATTTTATAGTTATTAATGTATAGTGGCTTGTATGTTTTTTATTAAACTGCTATTATTGTAGTTTTAAGTGTTTGATATTCATCCATGCATAATAAAATTCTTTCATTTTTATTAAGGAGTAAAAATGAAAAAGATTTATACAGAGTAAATATGATGAACATATTTTTGACTAGTGGGAGTGAAAGTTCTTTGTACATGTTCATGATGTGCAGATTGATTTAAAAAAAAGCTTTAGATTACTCTGAAGCTGTCAGAGACAACTTCCGCAACCTCAGCGGCTTTATCAGAGAAGATCAAATCTTCTGAGTCGCCTGGACTGATCTTGAAAACCCTGGCTTGAATTGCTGGGCAGCTGAGGACATGTTGTGGAGACAGTTGAACATTAGGGCAATGATTTGTGTAACTTCGTCAGTTGAGATTTTCATTCCTTTTACGTGCTTTGTTCTAAGTCTAGTTATTATTGATGCTATTGTACTGTTACTATTTAGAGCTGGGATTGAATATTAAAATTATTGTTGATTAGTCTTTGGCTGGCAACTGGCATCTATGAGGGCAGTGAGGTTAAATGATTAGGGGCAAGCTCTGTATTCTTCAGCAAGTTTATCGGCTTTCTCATTACCGAGAATATTTACGTGGGTTGGTATCCATTGTAACATGCAGCATCTCTTTTCTGTGATGATTTTGTCGATGGATTGGACGATTTTGTGGCTGATTTGGCACTTGCCCTTCTAGATGGCTTGCAGTGCAGATCTTGAGTCTGTGAAGATAATGCTGTTAGATCCTTGGATGCTTCTTGAAAGGAAAATCTCCAATGCACTTTTGACAGCAATGAGTCCACATGTGTAATTGGATGCGATTTTCCGTACTTTGTACAGGTGAATTTTTAAAATAAACTAGCTGAAAAAATTGAATTTTGTGTAGAATTTTTTTTTAATAAGGACTTGTTCCCTGCCAAATGCAAGACATTTTATCTAAAAATTTTAAAATAATGGTCTATTTTTTAATTAAAATAATTTTTGTGATCATTTATTCAAAAAGAATCATAATTCTACAAAGAACAAGTAAATAAGTTTAAAGATCACTGAAAATAGAATGTTATGGAATATATACAGCAAAACCATGCAGTTTGCCTTCTGAAAACTTGGTGGATTTTATACAAAATCAGTAAGCACACACACACAAACTGTTATTTTACCTCCATTCTTTAACTAAAAGATGCTCATTTCATATATTGTTCAGATTGATAAGTTTCTAAATGGAACAAATTTTTTGTAAAAAAATCAGAAATTTATACATTTTAATACCATTATACAAACTAGTTTATAAGCTCCAAAGAGTAAATCTTTATTAAAAATCTGTATATCTAAAATATGAGAATCATAATACAGTGTTTCTTGGAACTCTAAACATTTTGTTTAGTAGCTAGTCAAAAGAAAATGTACCTGAATCACTTCAGACATTGAATATTAAAAATGCTTTAAGATACACACCATTATTTAAGCATACCAAATTTTGTATGTATGGGCCTTTAATCTTTGTGCTATGCTACATCCCACACAAACTCTTCCTTTTATTAACCTAGATCAGCAATTCTCAACCACTGTGCCGTGGTTCTCCACCACAATTTTTAAAATATTACGATTTAAAATTTCCCATATTTAGATTGGGTTCATAATCCATTTGTGATAACTGATATTCCCAGGTATGAATTGAATGAAGAGGAAGACCTAATTTCATGCTCTGTAATTGTATAAATTTATTTTTAAAAACTTCAGAAGTCATTTAAATCATTTTGTATTAAAATTAGAAGCGATTATCCCATAAGTCAAAAAAGCTTTAAAAATATTGACACAATTTTCTGCATTTTATTTGCATGAATTCAGATTTTCAGCATTAACTAATATAAACATGAAAAAAGATACTTTTAAATGTAGATGACAAAATGAGATAGGCATTATCATTTTTATGTATAAATTAAACAAGTTCAAATTTCACATTAAATGTATTCTTATAATTACTCAAACAGTTTGTCTTTTTCATACATATTTTATATTACATTAAAAATTATTATCAAACTATTTTACATAGTGTATCACAGATAAGTAAAATTCTTTTGTTAGTGTGCTATCAAAATTTGAAATTGTTAAAAATGTACCACAACAGAAAGAAGATTGAGAATCGCTGATCTAGATAAACTTAAGAAAACCATATAGTCATTTAAGCAATTAGCATGCACTACCCTCAACTGTAATATGTAACAGCACAGTTTATTAAATAATCATTAAAAAAAATCAAAGAAATTATAATACAGTTAAAATAAAGAAAGAGAGGCCTATCTCAAATAAAACTGTACCATAAAAAATTCTGATAAAGCCAAAACAGATTGTGCTCTGTGTGAATTGAACTTTTATCCAATGATGACAGTAATTCACCAAATTGGGGACAAAAATAATATTCTGAACTTGCAATATATATGTAAGAAAGTCTTAAAGTGGAAGAGAAACTAATGTTAACATCGATTCAAATTAAGAAATAACTAGAAAAAAAATCAAAATTTACCATAGAATTCATGAAAAATAAAATATAATTAACTGAACTACATTGGAAGTGCAAAAGCAGAACTGTTAATATAAGTCATGTCACCAAAAATAAATGTAATTGCTGAATTTTGTTTTACTATTTAATCAAATAAATAAAAATGAGTTAAATGTAAAGATTTCTGAAAAATTTGATGAATAACTTAAAAATCACTTTGAAAAAAAAATTTAAGATGTTAACCAACAACATCGTTTCTATGTATAAATTTCACATGTCTGGCTGATTGTGTTTCTGAGCTACAAGACACTTATAAGCTCACTCTTTAATTCTGTGGATGAAATGGAAAACTGAGCATATTTTATTTAACTTATCCATATTTTAATATACTCTCATTGAACATCTTGGAAAGCAAATAAAGAATAAATTGTTTCATTTTTTAAATACAACCTCTGACAAAGTTCAGTGAATGAAGTCAGAACGGCCGATCTGGCAAAACAAAATGCACATGCATAGCGGCAGGTGTTGATAATCTTCCCCCACCGTTGTTCAGTTGAGCGTCATTTGTGATTCCTGTAAGACTTTTTTTACAAAGTGCTTGCTCAGTATGTTGGCTCTTAACTGAGAACAGGAAAATGAAGGAACAAAATATCAATTTAAAGTTATGTTTTAAGTTTTGCAAGACACCAAAAAAAATTATGCAATGCTGGCACGTATTCATGAAGATCAAAAACTTTCCATGAAGTGTGTGTACGAGTGGTTCGCCCATAGCGAAAGATCATCGATTTACTGTGCGCATGATAGCTGATGAACTGCAGATTAACCGTGAATCCATTACCCAGTCTTTAGGGATGAGAAACATGTGGGGGATATGTAGAGTACAACTCCAATATGCACAAGGTTCATGAATTTTTTTTCACCCTCACACATCCAATATTGTCAAATAGTTCCTTGTAAAAAAGGGGGGTGCAAATTGAATGTCCAGCATACTTGCCAGATCTCAATCCTCCAAACTTCTTCCTATTCCCACGACTCAAACTTGCTTTGAAAGGAAAGAGATTTGACGATATTCCTGACATCCAATGAAATGTGATGAGGCTTTTGAACTCCATCCCAAATGAAGACTCCTTACAAAGTTTCCAGGACATGTAGATCTCAGGGGTGCATAGTTATGGGTGGTGACTATTTCAAAGGATAAGGTTAGGTAAGGTTACTTTCATTAATATTTCATTTACATTAATGTTACAGGACTATTCACCGAACTTTATTGTCAGAGGTTGTATATCAATTGTGTAGGGAAACTTTAAAATACTTTACATAAACTGAAAAGTAATTTTAGACATTTGCTGATTAGCATGACAAAATGTTTTAAATGGTTATGAAACTCAATGTTACAAATAAAATTTTATGCTTTAATAAACATTTGCCAGAATGTAACAGCTTTAAATTTTAACATGCAAATTAGAAATCAATTTGAAGTAAATAATTGACTTAATTTAATCAGAAACAAAAAAGCACAATGAAATTTTTTTTTCTTCCTCTGCACTTATGAGATGCATTAATTGCAGAGAATTTTGTGCTTGAGATCTTACTCGGAAAAAATGTTGATATGTTGAAACCATGCTGTCTAGTTTCCAGACTAGTTTAGATTATTTTTAAAAAAAAACACTGAATATATATTGCAGTTTTGAGCCATGGTGGATGTCTTCAGTTCTGAGATTTCACTCTCCTAATTTCCATACATTGTGTATGCATTATTCAGTATAAATTTTTAGATGAAATATATCTGGACTCAAGACTTTTGGCATAATTTTGACATGAGCAACTGCAACGCTTATAACCATGGCTACTTTATTATTGCAATATGAAACTGTAACTTTATTAATTTTGGTATTTCCCTTAGAAATTGACTTATATTAAAACAGTATCTTCCATTATAACTTAGTGCTATATAGATTTAAAATGAAAAGATTTTTTTTAAAACTTATTAGACATTTTTTCAAAATAATGACTCCAAGTTAATAGAGTAAATGATGGAAACAAAAAACAATCTTATACATTTGTGATTTCTCCAGGTTTTCTATCAAAATTTTTCATGTAGAATATGAAGTGTGTCCTAATACTTTAATTTATCAAAGTTATGTAATGCTGATGTGATTATTGGCAAAAGCCTTGGTAAGTTTAAACTGTAGTAAAATGGTGAGACCATCTAAGTTGATACTTCACAGGATATAAAAAACTGGATGAGTGAAGACTAGCCCAGTTTGGGCTTAACATTGTGGTTTCTCCCATTTCTCGTGACATATATTGATGAAAAAAAATCTGAAATTTGCTTTCCACAAAATTCATGATTCTAAATACCAGGTTATTGTGCCTCTACAATGAACTACAAATTTAAATAGGTGTTTAAAAATTCTACATCTTGAGCATTTTTTTTTTTGCACTGAAAGAAAAAAAGCCCTGGCTCAATGCAATAAATTTGAACTATTTCATTAGGAGAAACAAACACTACTGGACCAGCTAACTCATTATCTATAATCCTCCTATTTAGTTTTTTACTTCCGATGATTGATTTATTAAAGAAAATGACATCACATTCTAAAAAAGACTTAAGTTTATCAATGTAATGGGAAAATGTATTAAACTAACATTTTATGTTCAATGAAAATGTGATAAGAAAAATCACATTAATGTGACACAGAGGCAAAATTCATGATAGTTGATCAACAACTATGAATTAGAAATGAATTTTTAATTAAAAAGAAAATTTAACATTTGAATACTCTATATAAAGTAAAGATCATAACTAAATTAATACATTTCAACCTAGAATAACAGCTTAATGTGTTCACTGAAAAAGTCTATAAAACTCTAATTCAAGTAAAAGATAAATTGAAAGAAAAATTAACTTTTTATTATAAACAGTATAACGGTTTAACAGTTACAAAATAAAATAGATTTGTGTCTAAAAAAAACACAAAATACATAACTTCAATTAAAATTTTTTACAAAATATATGTTTCAAACAACAATCTATACACTGGTAGAGTAAAATGTCGCAAAGTCCATTTAATAAAACGTATAAATGATGGCATTTTGTAGAGTCAACAGTTTATAAAAATATTTCTACAGAAAATAAACATTTTAATCAAAATTGGAAAGATTCAAAATTTTCAGTACACAACACAACAAAATTTTAGTAACATTTAAATTCTCATCAAATGAAATACAAGAGATTAATACTTTAAAAAACTTAACATATATACATTTTTTACAAAAGGGCTTCACAATTTTAAACATTACATAAATATACTTTAAAAAATTGGACTTTTATGATACTTCAAATGAGATACTAGCTAATGAGATGAAGCAAGTAAATTTACATATATCACAATTATAACATCACAGGGATACAGAATGATACGAGCTGTACAATTAGATCAAATTTTAGATTCGTAACAAACTTCATTTGTACTTGGCACCTTTCATAAGAGTAACATGGTTTATGACCTCAAAAAAAGAAAAGATAAGAGACATGAACAAGGTTTTTATGCAGGGGCAAATTCCAAATTGATGAATGGACTGGAAGCCATTAGTTCCACTTCTTTTTGCTCCACGCCTCGGCCTATACGACACACAATGGGAAACAATGTAAATCAACACACAACTGATTTAGAGTGGTGCACAATCCAAAGACAAGATTAACAAGTAAAAAATTCCAAACATTTTTCTATGCATAAAAGTACGCAGTTTGCTTTTCAAAAATTGCTTATGATTTGGATCAAGTACTGTTCTAGTTTATATATTTAAAGAATACAAATTTATTTTCACAAACTTTAAAAAAAATTACTGTCATATATATATATATATATTATAAAGATTCTTTTTCCTTTTGTATGAATATTTAAAACATCTATCTTAGAATATCGAAAGCAACAATACTGTAATAACTGAATCAAGTGGATTGAAATATAAATAAGGTAATATAGTTGCAAAATAATCTAAAATGAATCAGTAATTCTATAAAATTTATGTGCAATGTATGTTCAATATATTGTCTTTAAAAAGCAAATAACACCAGACAAAAAGACCCATTAGACCATTGACTCAAAAAGTCCAGCACAAGAAAGGGATCTGTATGGCTATATCTTTCCTAAAAAGATCCATACAACTCAGGATATACTTGAGAGTCCGTTGAACCTGACACTTTGCACAAATGGCGAAAATCATTTTTGTTCTCAGAGAACAAAAGGCACTGGTGTAGACTGCGAACCTGTCACACCTGACGGTTAGAACCACACAAGGTCTATTACTCACATATCCATAATGAGTGGGAGGCACCACTAAATTTTACGACTTTTTCAGCATATATTTCCAGAAAGGAAAAGGTGGAAGAGGGATTTGGAATATCTTCATTGCTATTAAGTTGGACATGAGATGGGATCCACTGAAAATAGATATTGTGAAGCAACAATTTCAGTTTTAAATTGTATAGGATGGAGAAACTGGTTTTGCCATTAACCAGATTCCAACTGTCAAACTGTTGGAGCAAACTACAGCTACTGCAAAGAACCCAAAGATCACTTTAATTCTTTTTGGTCAGGCATCAATGTGACTATTAATTCATTTCTGAAAGCCAAGCTGAAGTCTAGATTGTGTTTGTTGAGAGTCAATTTTTCCTGGGAGAGGTATCCTTATAAATACTGCTACATGGTTGGTCAGATATTTTACTGTCATCAGTATAAATCTTAATGGCATTATTGGGGTTGTTGTGACTGACCTCCAATGCTAATAGACTAAGGTGGATCGAGACAATATGTTTCTTAATAACAGGAGAACTTAGGTTACAGTAGAAGTGGTCCCTAGAAAGTCTCTTTGAAGGAGTTGAGCTACATTGTTAGGAATAGGGCTCTACATTGCTAGTAAGAAAGTTATGGACTCGACTAAAGATACTGTTTTTCTTTAGCCTTAGTATTTTTTTTCAGTTATTAAAATACTTAAATGTTTTGTTGTTTTATTTGAAAGTCATTCAAGAGTATTTATCTCAGCATTCTACAGTACAAAAAAATCTAGACAAAAAGTGGAAATTCTAAATATGTTACAAGGGAAAATAATATATTTACTCCATCTTACTTTATATCATGGGTTGATGATAAACACTACACTGAATCACAAGTGTCCTTTTTTACACAGAAATGAGTATATAATACATTTTTTTTAAAATGAAGTTGGTATATTTTTTATATCTATCACAAGAAACTACTACTAGAAGTACTAATAATATTTATCAACTACAATTTAGCAATAAATTTAAACAAAATTTAAGTCCTTACTTTAATTATAGAGAGAAGATAAAAATATATATAAATATTCAGTAGAAAATGAAAACTAAGAATTTTAAAAGAAAATTTAGAAGACAAAATCAGTCAACAATCATTTTTAAACGAAGTTCTTTTAAAAATAACTTCATGAATTTAATTAAAGTACAGGTACCTATACAAAACAATCATAAATGGTACTCTTTAGTAATTCTTAAATGAAGATAAAGTTAAAAGCATAAATATTACAAAACAATTGCTTTGAAGAATTGTGCACCACTTATATCAAGACAAAACAAACAAAGGAAAATACAAAAGCAAATTTGCATTAACTATTTATGAAACTTTTAGTAAATTTGTTTCAATTTAATTCATACTGAAACAGTCTCTTTGCGTATAAATTTATTACAATAATAATGAAAGAACAAAATCGCCTAAATTTAAATATTAAAGAAGTCATCTTTTCAAAATGGTGTTCTATTATTGTCTAATAAAGATTTTTATTAAGATTGATTTGTTTTACATTTATTAAAATTTGCAAATTAAAATTCAGAAATATTTTCACCTACATAAAGTATTTTTAAAACAAATCTAACAATTAATAAGGAAATAAAATTGTTATTTTAAGTGATATATATATATATAACAAATTTAAACATTATTCCTATACTTCTGTTATTAATTTTTTTTTAAAAAAAGAAAAATTCAATTTCAATGAAGTCACAAAATTTTAAAAGTATAATTTTTAGTACTAGATTTCATTACAGAATGTCTAAACATTAACTAATTTTTAGTAAAATTAAACAAAAGCTGGCATAGAATTAAAAAAAATGTGATGCTAGAAAAAACAGACAGTAACCAACACCATTCAATTCCAGTGAAACATGCAAAAAGCAAAACAAACTCACACCACATTAAAAAAAAACAGCATATCAATGATTAGTCAAGAATTTTACAATAAAACATTGTTAATTGCCATTCAGAAAAGAATGTTAATAAAATTGTCCAGTTTAAAAAAACTCCATTCTCCCCAGAAAAAAACAAAGGTCAAGAAGCATTCTTGTTAGGCACAAGTTTGTCAGAAATATAATCGAGCTTGGCAGTTACTTCTGACAAGATCTCAGAAAAAGGGCAAACATCCGACAGCGCAATGCTGTCGGGTAACCTTAAGAGTCATGCTTGCGGATGCATAGTAGTTCTGCGCCGAGCGGCATTAGCATTAGAAATAGCAGAGCGTCTGTTACGCCTATTGTAAGAATTTGATTTAATTATGGATGAAAACCCACTTGGTAAGGGGTTGTGCTCATAATATTCAATGATCTCCATTAATCGGGGTTCAACTTCTCCCAGCAGAGGTCTGCAAGATGGATTACCATTCCAACAGTCTTCCATTAAATGCCAGCAATTTTCATCAAACTGTGGAAGACGTTCAGGTCTGGCTCCTATTTTTTAAAAAAGAAAAATATATGAAAACTACAACTCAGTAATTCATTTTTCAAAAAATTTTTAAAGTTAAATTTATAATTAAAGCATACAGCTTATTTCCTGTAAATATTTCTCAGAAGATTAAGCAAAATTACTATAACATGAAATAATTAGCATATCTAATATATGTAACCAGTTTGCAAATATACTTTAATTGAACATAATTTTAAATAAAATCATGTTCATACATTAATTTACTTTAAAATTAAGAAGTTTGAAAAATTTTAATTAAATTTTCCAAAATTACTGAAATTTACAATAGACATTCATTAATAGGTATTCTTTTGAATCAATTCAAATAGAATTATTCATGTGTAACAAAAAATGGAAACTTCATCAAATTTTTAAAAAAGAATCATTTTAGATAAGAATGAGAAATTCAAAATGAGAATGAATTACAAATATATAAAATAAGATTTCTTAGAAACTAGAATTTTAGAGAAAAATTCTTTGAAAATGATATAAACTTATAGGAGGTTAAAGAATTCAAAATTTACTTTCTAAGGGCAAAAATATTAGATTTTTTTTTTTTTTGCTCCAACCAGGAACATTTTAAGGCATAGGCCAATTGCGGCCTAAATTTCAGCTTCTCAGGAAGGCTTCGCTTCATTCTCGACTTAACCTCAACAAGATCATGATCCAAGTATTTTTAATCAAATGTTTTCATTGACTAGAAATTTTGAGCTATAAACCAAATGGCAAAACTGCATTATTACGGCATATCCTTCATCCACGTCTACACATCATTACTCATTTTATTGAAGGGAAGCAGTTGATCGAGTCAGTTTGTGAGTAGCATATATTTGTTTGTAATGGGCCACTGTTTATTTGACAATGTATGCCATGTACTGTCAGCTTAAGGTGTAATCTGACTACTTAAAACAACTTTTTTTTTGAAAAAAATCGAGATATGAGGGATTTTTTTTTTTTTTTTTTTTTTTTGTGATTTTTAGATTAATTTAGTATATTTTAAGAAAAAAAATCCTGAAATTAAAAACAAAAAAAAATTATTAAAATGGGAAAAAACTGGTAAAAATGTACAAAAAAATACATAAACGGGGCCCACTCTGTACAAATAGTAAATGAACAAATTCTCAATTTTTCTATTTTGATGTGTTACTTTGTTATTCATGTTTGAAATGACCTTCAGGGTAAGAGATATTTTAATTTTTACAAAAACTTGAGCACTTTATCTTAGTGACTACATGAAACTGCTTAAAAAAAACAGCAATAATATCACATAAGGGACTGTAAATTTTGAAATAAAAGTGATTGATAAATCTGAAAGCTAAAACAATTTTACTGTTATACAGAATATACACAAAAAGTTTCAGCAAATTATTTTAAAAACTTTTTGAGCAATCGCTGTCCCCATTTGAGTATATCGAGAAAAAAAACGCATTTCGAGTAAAATGCATTTTAAAGTTTGACATCTTATGTAAAGTTAAGGCCTAGCCTAAAACACTTGAAGTTTTTGTTCTAGTGAATGGAAAATAAAAAACTTGGTTTTTTATACAGCTAATAAGACGGCCTATAAAATAAAATCAAAAAAAAAATTTGTCAATTTTTGAAAAAAATCATGATTTTAGAGTAGTTGGATACCTTAGAAAGGTCACAGGTGGACCTTTTTTTTGCTTGAAGTCCAGGGTCTGAAAATTAAGAGATGTCACTGATTCCAGCAAATTTTAAGGAGAGTGACATTCTTGTCTAATTAATTTTTTAACGCTGCACTAGTTTGTGTCAATATAAAAATAAAAACAATGAAGTTAATGCATTTTAAAACTGTAAGTTAACTAAAATAATATTTATAAATATTTTTTAAAAAATCAGAAGTAAATAATGCATATAATTAACTAAAAACTAAGTATCCTTTTTAAAAACTCTTAATGAATGATTGCTAAAAAATTAACTAAACACAATCACAACTTTTTTATTTTTTACTGTTTTAACATGTTAAAGAATTTTTTGCTAAATCAAATCTAATCTAGTGTAACAAAGCTTTACAAACAATTTTTATATGACTTCTAAACTTAATATAAAATCTTAATCAAAACATTTAAAACTGGAAACAAGACAAAACATATCTAAACATGGATACTTATTCAAAACAACTATGCATAAATTATTCATGTTCATTAAATCGCAAAAGACAAAAAATTCTAATTACCTTTTTTCACAGAATTCCAAAGCTGGTCTTTACTCTGACACTGTTCATATACATATGGAAGTCGTACATGATCAGCACAAATATACCAAAACAGGATTCCAAAAGCATATACATCAACACTATTGTCATATCTTCCACTGAACAATTCAGGTGCCATATGGATAGGTGTTCCCACAATACTTCCAGACATCATAGCCTCTGGTTTACAGAAACCAAGGTCAGTAATCTTTGCTCTATTATGTTTGTCCAGCTTTACAAAAGAAAATTTTAAAACTATTATGAAGTGTTAAGTTGCAAATAATCAGTATATACTAAGAATGCTAAATAAAAAGATAAAATACATTTAATACACCAAAACAATCTAATATAATAAGATTACTTTTTAATCAACTGGTTAATTTGCTACAATTATAATAAAGTAACATTAACAGCACTTAATGAAAAAAACCAAATAAAAAAAATGAACCTAATAAACCCTAATGAAAAAAAAGCAATCATACCAGGACATTTTTCAGCTTAATATCTCTATGTACTAAACCCTGGCCATGAAGAAATCGAATTCCCTGAACAACATCTAAAGCAATCTGTTTAAAAAACATTTTATAGATTAGAAACATTTAAAATTAAGCAAAACAAATTAACTTGACAAGATATTTTAAAATATATACCAAAATATGGTGCAATACATATTTAACTGAAAAGCATGGATAAAATCGGATTTTAAAAACATTAAAATTGAAGAAACTAAAAATAGCTTAAGTTAAACACAGATAAGTAGTAATTCCAATATGCTTCAATTTAAAGATAACAAGAAATTCATTTTGCTAACTAAGTTTTTGTTAGTAAGTAATAAGTTAGTAAATAGATTTAAATTTCATAAACAAAAAATGAAAATTAAAAATATTTTTATCTTAAATTCAACACTATACTGAAAATTATGAAATCTAATTTAGAAAATCTGATAAACATTTTTTTGTTGTTGTTAGGACGTAATATTCACATAAATGATTTTTTAGAATTAAGAGATTTATGTGATTTACTTGCAGTCTACTTTTCCAAGGCAATCCCATTTTTAATGCAGAATAAAGGTCTCGTTGTAAACGATCCATGACCAACAATACAGCAGGAGTGCTTCCACCAGCATATGTCAAGTCAATTACAGAACCTCTTATTTGTACTATACGGTCATGTTCTGGAATACTCCTGTAAAAATACCATGGTATTGAATATACATTTACATTCAACCAAAGAGGAAAAAAATAATACATACTGGTTATGTAAATAGACACAAAATGAATATAAAATCAACATATATTTCACATACCATTATTTTTTTTATAGATTTGTCAAGAAGTTAAATTCTAATTTTTACACACAGAAAATTTACTTAAAATTTAATATATTTTGTACATCTATTGATAAGTAAGTAAATTATAACAATTCTAAATTTATACACGAGAAATAAAATGTTATTTTAAATTGAAATTATTACTGCACTACATGTTATAAAAATCAATATATATCTAACAAGGAGAGGGCATGACTAAGGAAATTCATTTGGGGTCGAGACTTGGTGTAATAGTAGTACTCCTTTAAGGTGTTCAACCCTCAATGTAATTCCGCCGAATAGCCCGGCAATTCGGAGAAAAAAAGTCTTCGAAATTCATGCTTAGCTTTTATACAATTCAATTTCAATTTCCTCCAACGATTCCGTAGCTTGGTTGATATATCGTCTGCACTATTTGAAACTAATTGTTATGTATAATATCATTTAATATTTATTTTATATATTTTATTAAATATTATTTATTAATATAACAATGTATTTATAAAATTTAATATAAAAATTTATATAGTTACAGTATTTTGTTTACTTTTAAAATACAAAATAATTACATAAAATATCATTTAATAACTTAAAAAACCTTTCATAAATAAGTTTAATTTTAAAAATAATTAAATGAAATGAAAAAAATTAAAAAAATTAACCAATGAATTGAACCCAGATCTCATGCATAGTATGCAGACAATGTGGCAGTTTGCTTCTGAGTAATCCCTAAAGGGAAATATGTGTCTGAACGTTTCTAATCGATGGGGGGATTTAGTCAGTCTGTAACTTTGGCCGATAACAGAACCCCCAAAATCGGTGGGTGTGCCTACCCACAAAATAGTAAGTTACTGACTGAATCCCCCCATCGGTTAGGGAAGGTTCACATTCATATTTCCCTTTAGGGATAACTCAGAAGCAAACCGCCACAGACGATGTATCAACCAAGGTATGAAATCGTTGGAGGAAATTGAAATTTAATTGTATAAAAGCTAAGCATGAATTTTGAAGGCTTTTTTCTCTGAATTGACTGGCCATTCGGGGGAATTACATTGAGGGTTGAACAACCTAAAGGGGGGGGAGTACTATTATTAAACCAAGTCTCGACCAAAATGAATTTCCTTAGTCGTGCCCTCTCCTTGTAAATAGAAATACAGCTTTTTCGGCACAAGACGGTAACGAATAATTTTGTATACTGTTGATTGATTGAATATTAACATCAGTGTTCAGCTACACAAGGGCTTTTGGCAACGGACCACGTAATTTTGAACCATGGTAAAGTGACATAAACGACACCTGAGCTGGCACCCCACCAATGGGAGGACGTTTCAGCTCTCAACAGATTTAACATGCAGCGCTGCCCTACACAGCGGGTCTTTAGTGGTACTGGACTTGAACTCGTGACAAGGCAAGCCACGATCCGATACCTATACCACTCGGCTACCGCGGCCACTCGTATGCTGTTGAACATGAAACCATAATTTATTTGATACTTTGTAAAATTATTTTATAAAATATCAAATAAGTAACTGGGAAGAGAAAAAAAATTCATTAACTCGATATAACATCTTGTAAAACTAATTTTTTAATTATATATTACTATACAGCTCTAATTTTACCTCCTTAATTGTTATAAAGGGCGTTTTTTTAGAGGTATAGAACTTTAAATTGCAATAAAACAACGATGTATTATTCGATTGACATGAATTTTTTTTATTCGAAAGATAATCTTGTGGCATTACATTTTAAATATGATTTCTGGCATATGACTGCCACGGCTGGCTTGGATGTAGTCCAATCTGGACGTCCAATTTTCGATCACTTTTTCCAACATTTGTGGCCGTATATCGGCAATAACACAGCGAATGTTGTCTTCCAAATGGTCAAGCGTTTGTGGCTTATACGCATAGACCAATGACTTTACATAGCCCCACAGAAAATAGTCTAGCGGTGTTAAATCACAAGATCTTGGAGGCCAATTCACAGATCGAAAACGTGAAATTAGGCGGTCACCAAACGTGTCTTTCAATAAATCGATTGTGGCACGAGCTGTGTGACATGTTGCGCCGTCTTGGTGGAACCACAGCTCCTGGACATGATTGTTCAATTCAGGAATGAAGTAGTTAGTAATCATGGCTCTATACCGATCACCATTGAGTGTAACGTTGTGGCCTTCATCGTTTTTGAAGTACGGACCAATGATTCCACCAGCCCATAAAGCGCACCAAACAGTCAGTTTTTCTGGATGTAACGGTGTTTCGACATACACTTTTGGATTAGCTTCACTCTAAATGCGGCAGTTTTGTTTGTTGATGTAGCCATTCAACCAGAAGTGCGCTTCATCGCTAAACAAAATTCGCTTATGAAAATCGGGAACAACGGCAATCTCGTTTTGGGCCCATTCGACGAATCTGCGCCTTGCTTGATGATCGTTTTGATGAATTGCCAAACCAAACTGAGAATAAATCACTTGACAGCTGTTAAATCGGTCGCCATCATGGAAAGTAATGCCAACTTAAACTTCTATACCTGGAAAAAAAACACTCTTTATATGTATGGAAAAAATACATATGCATACAAAAATAAACCGATTTGCAAAAAAAAGTGCTAGTCTAGCTTTATTACAAACATTAAATCACATACGGATTTCATACAAAAAACAAAACTATGGGCTGTTGTCTCTTGTTTTCTCCAATTCCTTATAACTATATTAAGAATTTCTCTAAAACGCTATGTGATCTAGATATTATTTGCTTTCTAGTAATTCGAATTTATTGTTAAGATTAGTTCTTTGAATTAGCAAATTGTATTAATTAAATTTAAAATTATATTTAAAATTTTTGAATGAATAAAATTATGTATAAAGCATAATATAGTTTGAAATAAAAACATAATATAGTTTAAGGTATGCTAACACTTGATTTCTTGTAATTTTTATTTTGTTTTGTTAGTTAAATTTGATTCATTCATAAATTTTTACTCATAGGTTTATTAAGTAACAATTTAAATGTCTAAATTAAAGATATCACAGAGACAAATTTAAATCCCAATACATTTCACAGCCATTGAAAGTACATGAATTTCATTTCATTTCATTTTTAGATGTTCATTTTCATGCACATATTCATTTGAAATTACTAAGACATTTAAAACTTATATATAATCAATAAAAAACCCCACAGTTTCTTTAAATAAAAATCAGAACTAGTTTGATAAAGGAGTACTACGCGCCAAGCAGGGTTTGTTGTCGAATAATATGGAACCTAAGATGGCGGCCAAGTGGGGACAAATCGTCAGGAAAATGATTTTAACCCTTTCAGGATGGGGCGATTTTCTGCGAGCTGCTTGCTAGGGACGGGGTGAATGCGTATACTCCCTTCAGGACAGGGCAGTTTTGTTGCTAAGCCTAACTTAAGAAAAAACGCATAAATAATAAAATTATAGTCCTAACATTATACTTTTTGGTACCCCTTTAGATTATTATACAAGTTGTTAGTTACATTAAAACTAGAATCTAATAACGTTTTTCCTTTAACTTACATGAAATTATATAAAAAGATATGACTTACCTTGGGAAATAAATTTCGTAAGCACTATTAATTTTTTCCAAAATTTTCATGGACAAAACACATTAATACACTTTCAAATTAATAAAAAAAATTACAACAAAGATTATTTACAAAAAGAAATAGCAAAATTAAAATGAAGATTGAGTGTGGAAAATCTCAAAGCATGGAGAAACGCAAAAGCCTACATTGTATGATTTGCAAGCATAAAATGTTTGTTACATTTTTTTTTATTTACACATGGTTTGTGACTATACATTTTGGCTTTTTTTCACTCTTTTTGTTCATATTAAGGTTAGAAAAATGCCTTCAAAACAAATAATAACCTGAAGTCAAGATTTTTTAAATAAGAAAAGTACGCGAAATATATCCGAAAACAACAAAATCTTAACCAGAATTGATGCTAAAATACCGCACACTGTAGTAAAAAAAGAAGAAAGTATTCGATGAGTTATAAGTGAATGTTTCATCTCAAGAGGAAAGTTTATGAACCGAGCTCTGTTTGATGACCTTTAAATTACCCCCTCCATCCCTACTCAGTTGATGTGCAAAATATCAAATCCAGGCAGAACATTAACTAACTGAAGGTCGAGTTACTCTAGCTACGTTCAATTTCAATATAATGGACATAGTGTGCCATCTAGGGGTCATTAAAAAACGTTCGAGCTGAAAATGCAGATTTGCACCACCTGGCCCTGAGATGCGTTCGTGAAGAATGCATATTTGCACTGCCCGTTGCGAAGGGGTTAAAGAACTGTTTTGAAATATATTTCATTTGAAGAATGTAGGAATAGATTGAAAGTAACCAATATCAATCAATAATAATCATGAATATAATATAATAAAAATTATATATACTAATAATTATATTATGTAATAAATAGTATAATACAAATTAATAGTAATTATGTATAATATTCGTATAATATGATATAGTAATAATCATAATTTAACAGTAATTATAAAAAAATTATCACATAATATCATAATCTATATATATATATATATATATATAAAGGAGAAAGGCGACTCACTCACTGACTAATCACGATATCTCCGGAACTATTAAACCTACAGATTTGAAATTTGGTAGGTAGGATCCCTTCATGGAGTAGACATCAGCTAAGAATGGATTTTGCAAAGATCGAACCCCAAGGGGAGTTACGGGGGTTTAAGAGGCGTTCTAGATAATTAGTTCAATTATTAAACTATTAGATGTACAGTCTTGAAACTTGATTTCTTTCATAAAGAAGAGATTCCCTACATAATGATTTTTATGAAAATCGACCTCCAAGGGGTGTTGAGGGCGCTTAAGGGACGCTATGCATAATTATTTCCATTTTTAAACTATTCGACGTACAGTCTTGGAAGTTTGGTAAGCGGATTACTTTCATAGAGTACTACAGATCCACTACAAAATGGGTTTTGTGAAAATCAACACCCAAGTGGCATTGTGGAGAATTAAGGGGCGCTAAAGGCAATTACCTCCTTTTTTAAACTATTAGATGTAAAATCTTGAAATTGAGTAAGCAGATTCCATTCATTGAGTAGAGATTCGCTATAAGATGGGTTTCGTGAAAACCGCTTCCTAAGTGGCGTTATAGATAATTATTTTATAGATAATTATTTCCACTTTTAAACTATTAGACGTACAGTCTTAAAATTTGATAAGTGGATTCCTTTCATTGTGTAGAGATCCGCTACAAAACAGTTTTGAGAAAAATTGATTCCCCAAGGGTCACGGAGGAGGATTAAGAAGCGTAATAGATAAATATTTCCGCTTTTCAACTAAAAGACCCACCTGCTTGAAAATTAGAAGGTATGTTCCGTTCATGGATTAGAGTTTCTTTTACAAAGAGTTTTACGAAAACGGACCCCCTAAGGAGTGGGGTTGCGAGGGGTTAAGGAGAGTTATAGAAAAATTCCTGTTTTTGAATTTAAACCATTTACTTGAAATTTGTTGAGTGTTTCTATAGTTGAATAGAGTTCCACTAAGAATGGATTTTACGGAAATCAACTCCATGGGGAAGCGGGGAGAGTTATTGGAGCGTATTGATAGACAAAATTTCCGTTTTTGAACTGCTAAGACTATAATATAAAAATTTGGTTTGCATGCTTTTGTTGAATTGGAATCTGCCAAGAATGCTCTCAACGAGGTATTGATGATAAAAATTCCATTTTTGCTCTGTTTTATTTAGACTTAAAATTTAGCACCCATGTTTATTTTATGGCGTAGAGATCCACTGAAAGTTGCTTTGGTGGAAATCCACTTGATTATTAGGTTAAGTGAGCGCAAAAAAAATCTTTCAACTTCTATTTTAGATATAAATGGAAATTAGATATTATAATTTATGTCCTTATATCAAGAGGCCAGAGTTACAGCTATAAATATATTTTTCAATACAATATCAAATTCTTAATGCTAGATATCAATAATTCATATATATGTAAACAATGTACATTTATACAACATCGTGAAATACCCAGTGAAGCGGGTAGGTAATGGCTACTAATTATATATAATAACTCTTGTAATAATTATTATAATTAAATAACATGCAATAATATTTATAAATAAATATAATAAAAATAATTACATAATATATATTAATAATGAATATAAATTAAAAAGTGCTGATAACTTGTAATATTCCAAAACCTGCGAGTTTCTGTCATGAAATTGTATCGAACAAGGAACTTTTAAAAATGCATTATTAAAAAATAAAATAAAGTTTAAAAGCAAGATGTGCAGCAATAATTAAGAGCACAGGCAATGGATATTAGAAATTTCCATATTAGAAAATAGCACAAAATACTACAGAACACTAAAATAGCTGGCTTAAAGAATAATTGCAACAAAAATGGTTACATTTTCTAAAAAATTGAATTGAAATCATCTGAAATTAACAGGGTTACTATGGGAAAAAAAACTAAAAGAAATTAACTCTAATATAATGTTATCCACAAAGCAACCCCATTGCCAGATCATAAAAATATCAATGTAACTATATTGTAACGTTATCACCCATCTTAGCGCAAACATTAAAAACTTGGCACATAGCACTCCTATAACAAATTAGCACCTAAAAGTCTATTAAAGCTACAATAGAATTTAAAAATGTTAATTTTTTTATTCACTCCCATTGTTTACTTAATTACACGACTTCTATAGACACATGATTCCATGGAAGATTACACATTACACAAATATAGAGGTAATTAAGATGTTTAAAATATGCCTTTCTTTAAATAGACCTACTATTGGGAATTCTTTAAAAACTGTATTAGTAAACTAATAAAAATTTTCACACATTAAAAACCCAGCAAAATTAGTAAGACACATACCTTGTATAGTAAAATTCCATAGCTAAATCATTCCAGTGTTTATCATCAGGGGGAACAACAGATTTTATTGCACAAGGAGAGTATCCTGCCCAAGAATCGCATGAATATACTACGCCGTATTGGCCTCGGCCAATCTCGCGTCCTATATGAGGCATTCCTTCATAAAAATTTTT
The DNA here is from genome assembly GCA_019973935.1 of Trichonephila clavipes. Taxonomy (NCBI): domain Eukaryota; kingdom Metazoa; phylum Arthropoda; class Arachnida; order Araneae; family Nephilidae; genus Trichonephila; species Trichonephila clavipes. The sequence continues at coordinate 254,207 of BMAU01011883.1, read as the reverse complement.
TTGTTATGAGTATTTTGATTACAAATAAAAATATCAATTGTTAAACCAAAAGAAAACTAGAACAGCAGTAAAATTAACAAGAAAATCAACACAAATCTTTATCTCTAAGCCTTAAGGAAAACATCAGCTTCAAATTTTAACCACTTAAAAAGGAATTCCACAATATCATATTAATCCTTATTTCTTTTACTCAAGAAAAAAAAATTAATGTTTACTTACCATACAAAATTATATCTCGAAGAGATGTGCTTTCAAGAGCAAACTTAGCAAGTTTAGGAGCATGAAGTTTGCGAACCTGCCAGAAAAGTGACATATGAGAAACTCTTTTAAATGCAACTAACCATATACTTAAGTATAAAATTTTTTAATTAACACAATTTTAGAACACAGCCTTGCGGGGGGACTGTCTACTTTGATTCTACACAAGGATATAGCAAAGTTTTAATAATTATTGAGAAAATGCCATGATATCTGGATAAAATTAAATCAGCATATTAATTTATCTTCATGTACAAAATAATCAAAATTACAGCTATTTTTCTTGATTGTGTTTGGTTTAATGAAGCAATAGATTGAAGTAACCAGCAGTATAAAAATAGAGGTTCTGAGTGCAAGTAACTGTCTAAAAAGTGGTAGACTTTATGCTATAAAAACAAAGAGTAAATAGCCAAAATATCATGAAAAAGGCTGAAGTTAGTAACAACAGTATGTGAAAAACATTCACAAGGAGCTGCACATGTCAAAGTGTCAACCCAGTGAGTTCCCCAATTAAAGATTCTTTTTCGGAAGATGTAAAATCTGTCGAAACTAAGATGGATTCCTTTGGTTACAAGATAACTATGGATGAATCTTAGATCTAGCAATATGATCTAAAAAAACAAAAGGATGAGCAAGGAGTAGAACACAACTCACCTCCTTTAAAAAGATCAAGGTGCAGAAGTCTGCAGGAAAGTTCATGTTATCTGTTTTATAAAACTATTGTAGAATCATCTTAATAGACTATCTACAGAAAAGTCAGATCATCCCTAGTGCCAATCATTATTGCACACTAGTAAATAAATTGTGTTATGCTCACTCCTGATAACAAAATGTCCTAGCATGATCACCAAAGGTGTTCGTTATCTTGTTGAAAATACACAGCTCATTCATTTCAAGGTGTAGGTCAAGATCGAAAGCAATGCAGATTTAAAATTTACTCTACATCAACTTTATCTCTTGATCTCACCCCATGAAAAGTTCTTATTTTAGAATTTTTAAGAAAAGGGGACAGTGATTTGACAGCACAAATTGTGTCATTCAAGAGGTGGAACAATGATTTTCAGCTCAATGTGCTGAATTCTACAGCGATAGCCTTTAAAAGGTTAAGAAATGCATAACTTTGGATGATGACTATGTGAAGTCTAAACAAAAATTAAGCTTATCTTCCTTTTTTAATAACTAAATGGCATCAACTTGTATAAATTCCTTAAAATTAGTGATATGCAAGTATAAAATATAAAAGTAATTTTTAATTATTTTCAAATATTCAACACTTTTAAAGCTGAAAACTATTAGCATATATGTCAAATAAAACTAATTAAATTATATTAAATCATCCTAATCATATATATAAGTGATTGATCTTATCCATAACAAAAATTTTCCAAATATAAGCACTTTTTAATATTATAAAAACTCTGAATTTTACATTCAAAAAGGTATTAAAAACTTATGTATGTCAAACAGAAACTTACTTTTAATCGCTGCTCTTCAGTCCGCTCCAAGCGACCTGAATGCATTGCTTCTAAATGTCGTAGAGAAGCAGCAAACTGTTCATGAGAAGCTCTTAAACGTTCCCTAAACTGAGAACAAATTGAACGAGCAAGACGAGACTCACTCAAACTCATGAGCATATCACAAGCCACCCTTCTCTTCCATTCAGAATCAATTACAGGAGGAGCCTTCCAAGGTAAAGTCTGAACCAACTAATTAAGAAAAGAAATTCTTAAAACCAATTTATCAAAATATTAACAAAATTATAACTAATTTTATAAAATAATTATATTCATCAAATTAACCAAAAGGAAATCTTTTATTTATATTCAATTAAAAGTCATGTTATAATATTTGATACAAGCATTGATAGCACTTGTTATTAAGAAATATATTTTATATTTAGTATACATTACATATTCTTCATATTTATTTTTCATTTTAACCCAAATTATGATTAAAATGTTCATTCACAACTTCAGTGAAAAAAAATTTTCCCCTAACATAAATGACTCCACTAACACCAATAAAGTAAAAATGTACCCATGTTTATTTACTCTACTTAATTGAATAAATATACAGTATTCTCCTATTAATAATAAAAATAAGATTTAAAAAATTATTTTATGGGTTGTTCTATTACTAACACAATTAAAATTGAGTACACATCAAAATAATAATTATCCATAAATCTAACTATCTAATGTTATGAAAAAGAAAGGAAAAAATTTCTATTTGGATTTTAAATGCTTAATTATCATGCATAAAAAAGGAAATATTTTATTAATAGAACTACATACCAGAATATAAATATAAAGATCAATTACTTCTAATACAAAATGAAAAATAGCCTATTCAATAATACTACAAACAATTATGGTGGAGTATAAGTGGAATTGTTTGGCAATAACAAGACAAAAAAATCATCAGACATTTTGTTCACCCTTGATGTTGCAGTAAAAAAGACACTAATAAAAAGAGAAACTTAATCCAAAAGTTGGTTTTTGCTTATATCAAATTCCCTTCTAAAACTGAAGTCTAGTTTCTTACCAAAGAAAAGAAGTTTTTTGAAGCTCTATTCTTTAAAAATGGAAATTCTGTACTCGGGAGTTCAAAATATTGAGAATTCCAACTTGTATCAATTTGTTTAGGGGAATCTTTTAAACATTGAAGTGATGTAACTTTCTAAAGAAAAACAATGATTAATGTTGATTTAGAGAAGTGGTCATTGATGAAGTTGATTTAGAAAGTGACAAAAAGTGGCCATTATACAACCAAAGAAGGTTATTTTGCTTTTGCTACACATAAGCATTAGTAATGTAATGTAAGAGTTGGCTTAAAAGCCTAATAGAGAATTAAAAAAATGGAAAAATAATTCAAACTCAGAAAAGTATAGAATAATGTGTATCTGCAAATTTAATTTTTTTAAATTCTAAACAATGTCTAAGGGATTCAAAACATGGTATTCAGCTAACAGTACCAAAATAGCTAAGAGTAAAAATTTTACATACTACAGAGTATGTAAAATTCATAACTTTTTAACTATTATAAGGAAAAATCTCACCCTGATAAAAATAACTTCAGTACTGAAGCCTAAAAATATTTTTTGAAGTTTGAATGTTTTTTTAATCAAAAATAACTTGCATCTTTTGAAAAGCATTTGGATTTTAAGGTGCTGCCAAAATATGCATATTTTAGAATAGAATACTGTTTATTTTATACTACTAGTTTTTCAAATATTTAAAATAGCTTCAAAAATATATATGCATGGGAGTTTCTGGCACTATTTATATATTTCATCATCAAGAATAAAATTTCTGGCTTTAATTTTATGATAATTTATTTCTATTTTTACTCAAGTTTCCTGATTTTTTTAAAAAAACTAAATTTTACTAATGTGAGCTTGATTTTATTTTCCATCAAATTATAAATTATAGAGAAAAAGAATGCTATATAAGCTTGCAATTGAAATTTAATACTTAATACTCTAACCTTTAATATTGATTGAATGCTTGAAAAATATTTAATAAATATATCTAGAAACCTAAAAATACCTAGTAGTAAATATAGCATGCAAGAATCTACATTAATGTAATCTTTAAAAACAATAACATAGAAAGGAACTTCTCTAAACTAACATTACTACTTTTCAGTTAACTACTTCATAACTAATTTTATAAACAATTGTCAATGCTTGTATGCCTCCACCATTTTTAGCATCCCCAAAAGTAAAATATAAGCACATTTGTAACAAAAAATTAAATAAATACTCACACAGTAGTATATATATATTTAACTTCATACATTACTAATAAATCTTCCTATTAATATTTTAGCAATACATTATAAAACAAAATTAATGTGATTAGTCTCATTTAAAAATTTAAGCATACTTACAAAACAAATTTATATATATAAAACACAAACTTTTTTAAAAAACATTCTTGTACATAGTATAAAAGCCAAAATCTAAAAACAAATTTTCATATCAATATTTTGCTGCAATATTTAAAACACTTTACAATAAAAAGTCTTTTTAATAAAGCAATAGAAAAATACTTGTTTCATCTTTTCAAACAGCACTCGGATCAAAGAAGAGCTAGTTCTAACAGTTACTTCAACCTATGAGAAAGAACAGTTTTAAATATATATACATTACATACATTTTAATATTTTGATAACAAATTGAATTTCTTATATTTCTATAATTCATTCCATTTACAGATTTACAAGTCTAAAATTTCATATATATAGTAATATTCTCATATAAAGAACTTCTCTTCAATAAATGTACATGATCATAAAATATCTGATATAGAACAAAAAACAAAATAGCAAATATTTGTAAAAATCTGCTACAGGGGATCAAGGATAATTTAATTCTTCTAAAGAAAGTCCCTCTTATCAAAAACATGTAGTCATGGACAGTGGCTGCAACGCATATTGATTCGAAATGGATCCAAAAGTTATCTTATGGTGTAACGAATAAAACAGAGATAGAAGTACAATCTCATGTTACCATAATCAATCAAAAAGATTCAAAACTATGAGATATGTTGTTCAAAGCCCTTGTGTTTTGCTTAAATGTTACAATAATAAAACAAAACAAAAGATCTAAGGTAATAATTATTACTTATAACTCCTATTTTCTACTACTATGAATGTTATACATATCGTAATATTACAACACGCAATTACATTCCTACATTTAAGTTAAATGTGTATTTTAAAATTTAAAAAGAAAGTTAAAATTAAACTGTTCAATTTAATCTGTTACAGAATTTTTTTTAATATCTAATTACATGAAAAAATGCTACAATCCTTCATGAAAAAAACTATGAATAATAATAAAATTACAATACATCTAAGACTGTTCACATTAACAATAGCAGATGAAAAACAAAATTAAATTCATATCAAAGAGCAGACAATACCAAAATAGTTGCCACTTTAGCATTTTTGAAACTTATTTTTCTGAGAAACATACAGTTATTATTTACCTTCAGTTAAGTTGATATTATGAAAAAAGTGAATAAATTTTAAAGCATAGTAATATGAATTTGAGTTTACGGTAAAAATGAAGTAAAAGTTAATCATTTTTTAAAATGTCAAATGCCTTATTTTTTTTTAAAAAAAATATGAATATTACAAAAAAATTTAACATATTTTTGAATTAAAAGTATCTATTTGCAACCATAACAAATAAAAGGGAAAAAAACCAAAATAGCATTAATTTTCAAAAATTTACCTGTATGCTTCATACCAAAGTGTAAAAAATTCCATCTACATTATGATGTCATACAAGTTGTCAATGAAAAATTTTAATGATTTCTTAAAAAAGAATAAAAAATATCACATACCTGATAGGCTGCAGTTAATATCTGCTTTAAAGCATTGCTTGCTTGAGATGGTTCTGAACCTTCTTTAACATTTTCTAAGCTAACTAAACATCTTTCAAGTGTACCTAATAAAAACATCAAAAAATATTTGGATCAAAATTAGTATTTAGCAAAAAGAATTATATTTCAAAATGTTTTAGTCATATTTTACTATTAATTATTCAGATTTATTTAAATTGATGCAATACTTAATTGGCAAATTAAGATCAAAATATAAAGACACGTTTTCAGATAGCTTTATTTTTTTACATAGAAAAATAAAACTTATAATGAATACAAATTAATTTATTCTTTTAAACTTGTATGTTCTTATAGTGAGGGGAGAAAAATAAATTTACCATGAGTTTTTAATAAATAATAACACATACATGAAAATTCCTAAAAAAAGTTATTTTTATTTAAGATAATCTAAAACAATTGATAGCCATGAACTGTGAAAATGGTTATACATATCATAGTTGAATTTTAGATCCTATGTCTAGCATAAGAAATTTCAACACTGTTTGGTTAGCAGGATATAAAAACTTAGGATAATGCTGTTAGTAAGTACATAAAAAAAAACGCTAACAAATAACTACCAACTATATGTTATTAATTTTAATGTATTATAACAGAAAGTTGCACAGAGAATGATTAGAAATGTTTGCATCATTAATTTTTCATCTGGGCATTCAAATGGTAGCAACATTTGAATATTTATTGCTTGTGCCTGGGTATCAGAACACAGTACCAAAATTTCTATTTGGCAGATAATCAACATACACTAGCATCTTAATTCTCTATTATGTATACATAATCCCATTGTAGCTAAATAAGGAGATACATAAAAATAATTAAATCAGACAATTTAAAGTTACTTATATTAAAAATATATATTTAGTTTCGAACTAATTGATTAACCCCTTAAATGCACAGGAAAAATTCCACAATTCACTTACTAGCAACCACCATTTTTCACACAGTTGCACATAGTTATGTGATGCATTGGGGGGAAAGAGACGGCATATATATAAGTAAATCCTTCTCTGAAATAAACTATTTGCAAACACTGTATTCCAAATAGTTTACAGATAGCTATGCAACATAAAAGTTCAAAATTTAGAAAGTATATACATACACCAAAGGGCAGTTAATGCGCCAGCCAAGCAAGGCATATACAATGTAAACGGCAGTTAAGGGGTAAAAAAAAAAATTAGCCAAAATAAATGAATTTCTATAAAGTTTATACACTTAAATACATACCTACAAAGCTTTCTCGCAAATAATCAACTGATCCTATCAGCTTTCCAGCAACAGCACTATTGAGTGAATTCAATACTAAAGCTTGTATTTCAGATGTACAAATCTGAAGTTCTTTAGCTGATGGTGGCTCTCCTTCACCTGGTAATTCCACACCTTAAGAACATATCAATATAAAACCTCACATCAAATGAAAATTTAAGTAATTTATTATAATGAGATAATAAATTTGATTTCAGTATAATTTAAAAACTAACAATCATCAATCTATTGATACCTTTTTTTAAAAAAAAAAACTTATCCATGTTATGGTGAAATTTGTCAAATAATTTGATTTTATAATAACATCTAAGATTTTAAGCTTTTTAAAAAAATATCAATATTCATAAATCTATACATATTTAGAACTATGTAGATAAGTGATCTTCCAGCATATATTTTCCAGAGATAAATAACTTTATAATATTTTGATATACTAAATGAAAGCAAAATTTATATAACTCGTTTTTGTTGTTACTAATGCCACCTGATCGCAAAGACCAGATCAAAGCCCACGAAATTCATCATGGCAAAAGGCTTATTGACGTCTGTCGTTAGCTGTAGCTGTGAGCACCATACAGGTGACAGAACGATTTAGCTCGGTTTCACCCCCCAATTTAGAGGGAGAACACCCTGGGGGTGGTCAGGGGCCTCCCACCTCTCTTCCCCTAACACCAACCTCATGAGAGGACTTACAGCTTGACGGCTATTTAAAGTATCTCCATGCCACGAAGGCACTAAACATTTACAAACATCCATGTCTTCTCTGGGATTCGAAGCCAGTCCCTACGGCACAGCAGCCAGCGCCACTAACCACTATACTGGATGGGCGACTTTATATAACTTAAATAACATAATCTAATTATATGGCTTTGAACACTTTTTTTAACTTATGAATATGAAATGTCATTTAAACAATACTTTTAAACTTAGGTTCTCTTAGTTCAAGTCCCATTCAAAAGATCTCTGAACACATTTGTGGAAAATAAAATTAGTAGTTCAGAAACTCCCATTTGATGTTGCATGTCCATCTATTATAAATGTATATAATAATTTACAAATAGTATAAAACAAGTCTTATCAAAAATACATCCAAATTCTACAGACTTATTTTTAAAATATTGGCAAACAGATGCATACCTTTACAGATTACATCACACAAAATCATGTTCAGTATTTATTGCATTAACCATTTTTTTATGTTCTGTAACTAAACTGCTAACAAGGTGGCAAATGTATCATGTGAATCATTAACAGGACATACATATATATGTTCAGCTCAGTAATATAAGCAAATAAAGGGAAAATATAAGTATCTGCAAATTTTTTACTATGGTTATGCAATTTTCTGCATACTGTTTCAATATTTTCTTGTTTATCATTTTGCTTTTAATTAAACTTTTAATAGTTTAGTATAATAGTAATGATATATATATATGTAACATACGGTTTAATTTGAAGACCAAAATGTAAATGGCGGTACTTGTAACGGAAGCATTACCGACCGAAGCTCTGTAGTACCGCCAGAGAAAGTTGGGAACTGAACGAGTGAACTTTACTGGGTTTCACTGTCCAATCCTGGACTATGTATTATATTTAATTTCCTCTAAATGTTTAATCTGTATTATATCTAAATGTCTGTTCTTTGTAACTGTGTTGTTTTGTGTCATTAAAACTATTTTAAATTACCCCAAGATCTTATCCATTATTTTGGTTTACCCAGTAATGACATAAGAGAACCATAACATATATATATAAATTGGAATACATCTTTAAAAATGTCTCAATTTACTGGAGGCAGCAAATCTGCATAATAAAAAAAGTAAAAAACTCTGGATACATAGAAATCCCTTAAGCAAAAATCTCATAATGAAATTCTAAATCAGAGATTCTTCAAATTTCCTTTTCAAGTTAGGTTATAAAACATAGATCTTATAAAAAAAATTGTCAATCTACAGAATATTTATATGTCCAGAATATGTGTGTAAACTTAATATATAAATAAAAGATTGAGTAGTCATGAAGAACATTGGTTGATTGATAATATATTAACACTGCACTCAGAAGCTACACTAGGACTAATGGCAAAAGACAACATAATTTTGAACTTCATTCAAGTAACAAGGAAAACATCTGAGCTGGCACAACTCTCCAAATTTCCACATCATGCTAACAGAAGGGCTTTGAACCTTGACAAATTTTAAGTGCATCAGCCCCTTTACATGGTGGGTCTTCATGGCACCAGGACTCAAACTCATAACTCAACAACACCAGCCACAAATTCAAGACCATGATCACTTGGCTAATGCAGCCATAAAATAAACAATTAAACATAAAGAAATACATAAATATAATAATTAGAATATAAAATACTCTTAAACTTAATAAGAAAATTATTTTTTAAGGGTATATATCTAAATGTGAAAAATATTGTCCCGAACAAGAATATAAAACTGCAAAATGGTATTCTTAATGATAAAAATTCTACAATTTATATAATTGTCAAAAAATGTAAAATCAAATTAAAAATATATAAAAAAGATTAGATGATTTTTTCTCAGATAAATCTCATGGGTTCCAAGTTAAAGTACTGAACACTTTATATGTTCATTACAACAAAACAAAAATACAGCAAATTCAAAATGTTCTTAATTACCCATTTCAGTTCTAGAGAATGGAAATAAAAAAATTAAAAATATATAACTTTGTAGACGTTTTAACCATTTAAAAAAATTATAATCACTTGTATAGCTAGCTTTTTAGTTAAAAATTAAATCTTCTTACCAATTTTCAAAGTTTATAATTTTTTTTAACTATACAATTATACACAAAATATATTCTTTAACTTAAGTTCCCGAAAATTTATAAATTTTATTTTGGACATAAATTTATATATATCATCACACTATAGTTTATAGGTATACAAATACCTTGAAATTCATATTCGGATGCTCTCAGTAATAATTCTTCAGTCATATTATTAATTGTCTCTACAATAAGTTGTCTTATTTCTTCTTGTTTACAATTAGCAATTGACATTAGTGACTCGTACAATTCAGTTTCTCGTTGTCTAGCATATGCAATTCTCTTTGGAGTAATTAACATGTCCCAAGTCATGTCAAAGGCACTTAAAATAAACATTCGTAAACAGGAATTGTGAGCTTCATTTAATATAGTGGCTACTTGAACCAATTCAGCCTGAAGGATCTGCCGAATGTGAAGCAAAATGCTAAAAAATAAATAAAATTCAATAAAAAAAATACATTTAACACATTGGAAACTATGTCTTCTCACAATTATATTCATGAAAATTGCAAAAGAGATACACCATATTCTGTTAACTATTTTATAGCACCATTACATTAACATTTTATATATTCAGTTAACATTTTACAGTAAACATGCATGTGATATCCATTTGTGTTTCAATACAATACACAGCCATTTTTAAAAATATGTTTTGTTCTTATATTTCAATATATTTTCTTTCTGTATATTTTCCTGATAATCCAAATTTCTAAAGTTAAGATTATGAGATTTGCTAATAATAAAGCAAATAAATAAAATAAAGTTATTTTAAAGACGTAATGTGTCTCACCTCAGAAATACAAATGTTCAAACTGCATGACATAAAATTATATTTCAGGAGAAAGGCATTTTAGAAATGCATCATTAAAAATTGTAATTAACACATTTTGAATTGAAACAGTGATTGGTTTGAAAACAGCTTTTAGAATTTCAGCATAATAGCATGATTTATGTTCAATGCTTAAGATAATCTGTATCCATATTCTATAGCATACGAAAATTCTGACCCAACAAGGAATTGCAGAATTTTGCTTAAAATCTTAATTTTTTTTTTTTTTAAATTACAGAGGAAAGTAATTTAAATATAAAACATATTCTACTAATAAACATGTATGAAGTAACTTTTCATTGAGCAAATTGTTATTCTTCTAAGAAAAAAATAGCAAACTTCACCAGGATTAGGTAGTAGACAAGCACTAACATATTAAACATTCTGAAATGTTATTAGAAACTCATTTTTAAAATTATGCAATAAAAATCAGCAAAATTTCTCTTATTACATAAAAATTATATCAAATGATTTTAGAATAATAAACACACTAAGAATTCATTTAAATTTAATTTATTGTTGCGAAATGAAGTGAAAATACCTATACTTTTAGCAGCGCTGGGGAGCAGTAATATCACACCTTTCCCTGTGATATATAAACCAAAACTTCGGACTTATACAGACAGAGCGAGGTCATTACTTTGATAAGATATTTTAAACTATGGCTCTGGAACTTATTTAGAAAACCAAAAGCACCCAACCATTAGGTAGATGCAGCCCATGAAGAAGTTTAGAATTTGATTATATTTTATCGCAACACTTATATTTTAGAATAGTAGCTAGACAAAATTTAAAATTAATCATTCACTCCAAAAAAAATTTTAACCTGAAATTATTTTAAAATAAAGTTATACAAATTCCAAAAAAAGTTAAGAAAAAAAATTTAAACAATTAATGAAAGAGATACTTGCATAAAACTATAGGAAAAAAGCTGTGTCAAAAAATATATCATTGTCTGAAAATTAATAAAGGAGTCAAAGATTACAGTTCAGATACCAAACATTTCCACTTTTCCTTTTGTATAATATTTTAAAAACATCTTTGAGAAATATATAAAATGAGAAACAAAAGTTTAATAATTACTTTTTTATAAAAACAATTTTAACTGATTTTTATAAGCCTTGTGCAGATGATTTCAAATGCAAATCAATAGTTTTTTCCCCATTAAGCTCCATTTTCTCTAAAAAAGATTTTTTTTTTATAAATGATTAATTCAAAAGTTTACTAAAAATATCTTCCCAAACCCCTGAATTTTGAATTTCTGCTTCAAAATGTATTGCGTTTTGCACATAATTAAACCGGTTTTCATCACCTTCATTATATTTTATTGCTATTAAACACTATTAAAGCTGTTAGATGATAAAAATACAATACATTTTGTTCATTAAAATTACATCAACATACACACATTCACAATTTTTGAGTTTATGTACAACATAGTTAAAAGTGGGATCAATCATTGTGTTCTTCACAGATAAAATTTTAAATTATAACAGCAACTACGTTACTAGTCTGTTATTTGCTATATATAATCAATAGTGACTTATATACAATTTTGTAATGTATGTGGTACTCACCACCATTACACACAATCAGCTTTTAACTCATTTTAAGGTGTTAACTAACACAAAAGATACATACTTGGGAAAATTTTCAAAATCTTCAATGAGTTTACTTTCTACTTCAATGCCACTACTTGGTTGACGACACAGTTTCTTTTTTAAATTTGGTGAATAAACATTCAAAAATCCTAGTCCACATAATTGCTGGTACAAAGTCAATACATTTGCACCTAATTTTGAATCCAGAGATTCTTTTCTTTTTAAAACAGTTTGCAATATAGGAGAACTTTCATGGTAAGAATGAGGTTTAAAAACACTTCTTCGGCCATATAAACCTATGTTTCGAACATGCTGCTCGGATTCTGTCAGTTCAGATGATGGTGGAAAAACACAAATAAAAAAAATTGACAATTTAGGGAATTTTTTCTTCATTTCCATCAATTCAGTAACTTCCTATAAAATATCAAAAAAGACAAATTAATTGCATTAAAGTGATTTTAAAAAAATACCCGATACCTCAAGAAATCAAAATATGAAACTATTTTAATACTATTACTATCAATATATCATAATAAATGTTTTAAAAATTTATAATAAAAATAAAAACTTAAAGGTCAAATACCTTTATTTTTTACATTTAGTTTAAAAATTAAATTAAATTTTTAATTCAAAGTACTTATGCCATACATTTGCTCTAGATTAAAAAAAATTATTTTTTAAACCTACTTAATAAATACTTTTCTTTAAAAAAAATAGGAAGACAGTAAAATTTCATAAAAGCTTTGGGTATGAATTATTTAAGATCAGTATTTCTCAAAAATTTTTACAATTAAAACACTTTAAAGAGGAAAAACCAATATTCTTAAATAAACTTTTCAATGAAAACAAAACAAAAAATTGTCAATACTATTTTTAAAAGTTAAACTTTAAAGTATTTTATTTTCAAAAAAAATAAACAAAATTACATACACTTTGTGACAGAACTCCATTAGCAATTGCATATATAACAATAGAAGTGAAACCTTCCATACACACAGAAAGAATCTGTTCAAAGCTCGCATTCACATTTGAGGGAGAAACCATTACAACAACATCATCTCTCAAAAGTTGGTGTCGTAACTTGATATCAAGAACTGCTGTTTCAAATGCTGGATCTTCTCCTGCTTTTCCCTAAAGAAAGAATCAAAGTGTATAATAATTCCATAAGTAAACTCCTCTTTTTCTATTCTTTTAAAATATAAATACTTATATACAATCAATTCAGAAGTTAAAACAAGCTAGTATAAACTGAGGAAATATAAATTACATACAACCATGGGTTACTTATTAATTTATTCGATAATTGATAATTAAGTATTCTTTACCCCACCAAACCTAAATATTTCAACTTTTTCATAGATTTGTGTCTTTTCAGACTCCTTTTAACTTTAAATACTAATATATGTTACCATTGTATATGTAAATTATACAGAATATTCAGTTATAATGGTATAATGCAAAAACATAACAGAAAATAAACCAATGTAAAAACAAATTCCTAAATTTAATTCAATAAAATTCAGCTATTAAACCATTAAGTTCACTGATTAAAAATATAAAAGTTAAATTTGTTTCAGATATAAAACTAAAAAGAGTAAACAAATTCAAATACTTAAAAATCAGAATGAATACTTTCAAAAAGTTGAGTATTAACTTTAGCGTTACGATAACTATGTTATAAATATAATAAGTATCAAAGAAATAAATAAAACTAATTGACCAAAATTGAAGTGAAGCTGCTAACAAATCCTATAAATACAAATGTTATATTGTTATACAGAAATGAATCAAATATAAATCATCTTTGACAGATTTTTCTGGAACATTGCTTACAAAATTTACACTAATGTTTCTTTTTTTTCCATATCCTCCTCTAAGATTACACTTCCCCTCTCCCAATATATTGGGTTGAATGATTGATTGAATATTAACATTGCACTGTTCAGCTACACATGGGCTTTTGGCGACGGACCACGTAATTTTGAACCATGGTCAAATGACGTGGACGACACCTGAGCTGGCAGCCCCCTCTCCTAACTACCACACCACACCAATGGGAGGACGTTTCAGCTCTCGACAGATTTAACGTGCATCGCTGCCCTACATGGCGGGTCTTTAGTGGGGTGAAATTGTCGAATCGGGCGCCTTTCCACCAAATTTTGAAAAATCGCCAATTTGGCGCGGTTTTGCGTGTTGTGTTTCAGAGTTGCAACTCTACCACAACACGCAACGCCGGAGCGCGAAATTCAAGATGGAGGAAGAAGAATCATTAAAAAAGTAGCATTTTAAAGTTTTGAAACTGAAAATCTCTGCAAAAATCAAGCATTTAAAAATGGAAATAATTTCACTTACCTTTAAAAAATGCTGCTATTTCCGACATTTATGATGACGATGAGTTGCCTACTGAAATTATACCAAGGTGCTACTGCATATTTCTGAGAGCACCTTCCAAAACATTTTTATTTTTGCATCACTAACAAAACGGTGCACACGAATCCATATTACTCAATTCAAACCAAAACCATTTCTTTACACTCCTAAACACATGATGGGTATCCTCTTTCACACTGGACTGAATTTGGCAGTACCATTCAAAAACGATCATTCACTTTCTTATCCGTTCTTTCTCTCAATTCCATACTTTTTCCACATTTCGGACATACATATGATGATCCAATCAAACCTTTCATGCACCATTCTAAAACAGCTTTCTTTCCAAGCACAGGCAACATGGCAAATAGACCTTTAACAATAGTAATCGTAATTTTTCATGCATTCATTCAAATTAATCCTAAGAGCATTGCTGGACATCATGGCAATCTTTTGAAATTTATGTGTAGAGAGAAATAAAAATATTACCTGTAAAAAGTAATTCCCAAAACGAAGAAAACGAAGCCGAACAGCTGACCCAACCGGAGCAAAAGAAATAACAGTTTCCTCATTAACGGAATTTTTAAGTAATAAAAGCTTTCTGCTCATGCGCGAGAAAGACCATTGAAGAATTAAACTGTTGAAATAAAAAAAAAACGAATTACGAATGCACTAACTTGCCGCAATATCGTTAAAACTGTTAAAATGAAAGAAATCTACTGCGCATGCTCAAAATTTCGCCTAAAAACGACTCCTTCACTGGAAAACAAATTCAGAAGGGTTACCAGATTTGGCGAAAAAACACTTGGCGCGAGAGGCGCCCAATTCGACAAATCAACCTTTAGTGGTACTGGGCTCGAACTCGTGACAAAGCAAGCCACAGTCCGATTGATTGCTTGCTTGATTGATTGATTGAATATTAACGTCGCACTGTTCAGCTACACGAGGGCTTTTTGGCGACGGACCACGTAATTTTGAACCATGGTCAAGTGGCGTGGGCGACACCTGAGCTGGCACCCCCTCTCCTAACTACCACACCACACCACACCAACGGGAGGACGTTTCAGCTCTCGACAGATTTAACGTGCATCGCTGCCCTACACAGCGGGTCTTTAGTGGTACAGGGTTCGAACCCGTGACAAAGCAAGCCACAGTCCGATACCTATACCCCTCGGCTACCGCAGCCACCCCAATATATTGGGAGAGCTTTTTATAAATTCATCTGCGATACAAAAGATAAAGAAACCAATTGCTCACAAATTCTTCTATTTTCCTCATTTGATGAAGATTTTTCTCCTCCTAACATTTCTTTGATGGTCCAAACAAATGGTAATTCATAAGTGTCATATCTAGACTATAAGGAGGAGGCTTAAACTTTGATCCATTTAATTTTATTTTTCTTTTTTTACACCAACTATAAGGAGTTTTACATTATTCTGGAGATAAAGCATTGTGAATCGCAATAAAACATCTTTTGATTATTAATTTGCTTTAACATTCTCCAAAATTAGAGCCATTTTAACTACTCTAGCAATATATTGCATTAATTGTGCATCAGATGTGAAGATTCAATATGCACAATGTCCTGTGAATCTTAAAAAAACAGAAAAAACTTTTCTAGCAGACAATACCATTATGAGTAATATATTCAACCTTTTCATTTCTGTTTTTAAACTTACAACCATTTACATATTTGAGACATCTATAAGTGACATTAATTTGAATTAGACATTCAATCTGTATGAAAAATTTTATTAGTTTGATTACTTCACTTGAAAAAATTTAATATCTATTTAAAATGAAAATCATAAAGATAGCAGCCCAATAAATGAAAATACATTAATAAAACAATAGTTTAATAATAATTTTATTTAAAAATTTAGTGAATCCCACATTTGTATTTTAGTATTCAAACTAGCCATATCAATGAAAGGTTAGGCTTACAACAGTGGCAAGCAGAGAAATACGAAATGGAGCACATAGTTGTGTCAATTCGGAGTCAACAACACGTACGAAATTGGGGCTGCAAATTTGGCGAGTATCTTGAAAGTTACATGGTTGCGATAGTACATAAGCACCAAAAGGTATTACACATGCATGTAAAATTTAAATTATAAAAGTAAAATAATGCAAAGGTTATACAAACTACTAAAATATGTATTAAATTATTTTATTTATTATAAAGTAACATACCTTCAACTCAAGATCTTCCAAAGGTACTGTATGCCATTGATGTTCATGAGAAACTAAATGATCCAGCAATTCGTAACTATTTGGCAAAGCTAAACTGACTTGAGTTTCTACACCATAAATAAACCTGACCTAAAATCCACATATAAAAATTTAACACATTAATTTTATATAATACGAGAACACAAGCAAAATTTTTAAATATTTTTAAATTTTTTAAAACTTTTGATACTTTATCACCTAAAAAATCCAGCTTCAATACAGATAAAAATTTTTACAAAGATACCAATAGATCAGCAAAAAGCTAAGCAAACATTAACACATGTGTACAAAATATTATAAAAATCAGTCAGTATGTTAATTATTATTTCAAGCCATATAAATATGTAAATAACTTTAAATTAATATTTACTCAAAATTCAAATATATTTATAAATATAAATCCAAATACCTTATATCAAAATGTCTCATTTCAACTTTTTCTAAAGGATTTAAAACATTATTTTGATAGATTTATTAGTGATTTCTTTTTAAAAAGATTTAACCTTGGGAACTAGTTTGATATTTGGGGAGAATCGCACCAAGCAGTGCTTGCTTTTACTGGGATAGAATCCAAGATGGCGGCCTGGCGATATAATTTAATAATGCATAATATTAAAGAATTTTTTGGAAATACATTGAAATGTATTTCAAATGAAGGATATAGAAAGAGATTGAGAATAACCAAGATCAATCAATAAATAATGAATATCAATATAATATAAAAAGTAAACATGCACTAATAATAGTATTATATGCAGTATATAATAATCTCATAATGTAATTTTTTAGTAATTATATAAAATACTCATAGAGAGTAATTTAATAATTATTATTATATATAATCATATAACATAATTCAATAGTAATTATAATAAAGGAATAATCATCGTATTGTAATCAAATAAAAATGCATAAGAATACTCTTATTACATAATTATGAATAAATAACAATACGTAATATTTATAAATAAATATAAAAAACAATTATAAATAACAAATATTATTTGATT
This sequence comes from Trichonephila clavipes, assembly GCA_019973935.1. Lineage (NCBI taxonomy): Eukaryota > Metazoa > Arthropoda > Arachnida > Araneae > Nephilidae > Trichonephila > Trichonephila clavipes. The sequence continues at coordinate 236,428 of BMAU01011883.1, read as the reverse complement.
ATTACATGTAGTAATAATTACACTTTTATATTACATTATTAATAAAATAATTTCATGATATATATTAAAATTAATAATGAATATCAATAACAAAGCACTGAAAATTTGCAATTTTCTAAAAATTGCAAGTTCCTTCAACAAATTTCATTGAACAAGGAATGAAAAAGCATTTTTAAAATGTAAAATAAAGCAAAAATAAATGATTTATAGCGATAATTAAAAGTGCAACACTCCTTCTTTAAAAAAAAAATATCCTATTACTCACCCATATTAGAAATATCCATATTCAAAAAGAGCACAATAAAACAGATGACAGAAATAATAGAATAATTACACTGAAAATGGTAAAATTCTTAAAGAAATCGAATTAAAATTGTCTGAAATTAATAGGGTTACCACGGGAAAAAACCAATAAAAGTTATTTATAATATACATTATCCCCATGGCAACCACATTGCTAGATGATAAACATATCAAGGTAAGCATATTGTAATGTTATCGCCCATCTTGGTGAACATAACCAACAACTTGGTGTGTGCCCCCGGATATCAAACTAGCACCCCAGTTTCAAATATTCCCTAAACAATTATGCAATTTCTATAAATAACATTTTCCTTTACTTAAACATGCGATTATGTATTTTATTATTTTCTTGCGTTTAAAAATGTAGAATTTGAATAATCCCCACTTGTTACTCTTTTAGCACAGCGCATGCTTGAAATAATCCTCTTGATGTTACAATTAAATAAACAATATGATCAATACTAGAAGCTTTGTTTCAAAGCCATGACTGAAAAATCTCATTTCATATCGATATATTATATATATTAATTATTTAATTTAGCTGGACTCATAAATATAATTCTTTCAGATATCAGATTCAGTTGCTGGACATTTTTAAAATTAAAAATTAAGCTTGTAAATTATTTAAGTCAGATTATGGAACAAAACTTTTAGTTCATAATACTTTAGACATGCAATAAAGAAGCAGTTTAAAATTTTCAATGATAGTAAAATATAATAAAGACATAATTTGACTCAAAATGGTCTACTTATTAATAATTTGAAATCAGATTAATGCATTAAAAAATTATACTGATCAGTCAAAAATTAAATCTTAAGTCTTTGAAAATAAAAATTATTTTCAAAGTAATTGAAGAATCGGTTCAAGTGTAGTATAGGGGGATCACTTCGAATTTTTCGATTTTTATCTATGTGAGATTATCTATCTGTGAGATATCGAATTCATTCTAAAATAAATAAATAATACCGAAAAAAGTACACCTTGGCGACCACTTTTAGTTACCAAAATAAAGGACAGCGCCAAGTGCCCCCCCATACTAAACTTGAGCCGAAGAATCCTTACTCTACAGTTTTTTTATACTTCTAGAACAGTTAAAAATTTTAAATAACAACTTAAAATAAATTTAAAGAAAATCTTACCATTCGCCAAGATAATTTAGAACTGTCACTTTCTGCATCTTGAGGTTCAGTAGGTAAAATCTTTTGACCAAATAGTTCATTTGCAACAGTTGCTTTAGCCCAACAATCATGACCCAAGATGGTAATTCCAATAGAACTGTAGATAACTCCACAGACAGCTTGTTCATTTTCAAGTTTCAATTGAATACTTTCAATCTGTTCTAAAATTTCCAAATGCAGAATGTTAGTAAAATATATATATAATTATAATGAAATAAATATAAGCATAATAAATTATGCCACAAAACTTAGAAAGGTAAATTATGGAATTGAAAACCAAGAACAAAAAAAAATTAGCATATAAGTACAGTCGGCCCTCTATATAATGAAGTCACCAAATCCAGGAAAAAAGTTTGTTACATGGAAAATTAGTTAGATAGCGGGGTTCATCTTTTAATATACTTTATAAACCACATAAAACAAATTTTAAATTCATAAACACTATATATTAAAAAAAAGTAATTTTATTCACACTTTATTTAAATTAATATATTTTTTTATATATCTTACCCATCAAAAAAGAAAAAAATACTGCAAGGAAAATAAAAAAAAATGTCAAATAATTCACTGTATTTCTAATACTAAGAAAATAATTTAAAACTAAAATTAATGAATTTTAAGAAAATTTTATAATTTAAAGCATACAAATAACATTAAACATAATTTTTTTTATATAATTAGAACACGGGACAACTCCACTGAGGGTGAAAGAGGATATTGAAGATGTTTCTAGGGAACTGGGCAATAGGGATTAAAGGTTGCCCTTCTTGGATGAAACATCCAGAACTCTTTGCTCTCGGCAAGTTAGGATCTAATAAAGCCAGTTCAAGATTTATGATCACCATAAAATGTCTTAAAGAGAGAATAACTTAGCATGTTTTCAGAAATACTTTTAAAAAAAAAAGAGAGAACCACAATTGAATCACAAAAGAAAAAGTTTGTTATATAGGAAACACACTTCGCTTTAGAGAGGTTATTTTATGAAGAAAATCGTGAAATGTTAAAGGTTCCAGGAAAAATTTTGCTTTATAGAAAAATTCGAAACAGAGGTTCGAATGTATATATTAAAAAATCAATTGACCAAAATGGGAAAACTATTTCTACAGCTGTCATCGGTTTAGGACTATACAGTAGGGTCAAGCTTGCTTTATGAGCTGTATACAGTGTGTATATATGTATGTACATATATGACAGCTCTAAAAAGTATACTAATAATTTTTCCATTATGATCTCAATTGACATTTTATATATACTTATATATTGGTTTGTTCTTTGTTTCCAATTTCATATTTTTTCTTTCTAAATTTTGTAGGATAATTTATTACGTTTATATTTATATATAATTAAATTATACACATACATACACACTGTGTAAACTTTTTAACATACACAATAAAAGTACATAAAAAAATAACCATGAATGTGATACTCACATAAATATATATAACCGGAAATTTTCTTTTCACCTTATAAATAAATTTGACATAATATTTATTGTATTAAAACATTCTTTACAGAAAAAATTAAGCTCAATGACAGCTTAATGAATCTTAATTGATCTTCACTCAGAATGGAAACAAGAACCAAATAATTTTTATTTAAAGCGATATATCAAGCTATTAAACATGAGAAAAATAATCAGATGTAAGTATGACAGAAAGCCTAAAAAATAATCCAATATTTTAAACATCTGATTTTATGCTTATCAAATTATCTCAAGGACAATTTAATTAATGTATTCTAAAAGATATCCATGCATAATGAAAATATTTAAATAAATACATTTTGTTTGAAAAGTAATCTGATTCAATGTAATCAAATCTTTCTGTAATACAGATTAAAGAAAGTGATATTTTTTAAAAGCTTAATGAACAAATTTCTTAATAGTAGAAAATATTCCTTTTTTTCTGATAAAATAATAATTCATATAAATTTTTTGATAATTTTCCAAGTAATGATTAGCTATAATTAATAGTGAGAATTACAAGCTAAATTGAGCATACATGAATACAAACTTAAATATGCAATTAAGATGTATTTCTCATCCAAAACATAACCCAAAATAAAACTTTGATTAGCATAATTATTAAAAATTCATGTTTTGTAAATGAAATGAGCAATTTTCTAAATATGTAAATAAGCTATTAATTAATTTCATTTATAATTTGAATAAATTATTTAGCCGAAGTAAAATGTGTTTTTGTCCGAATTTATTTAAAATTGATCGTAAGTTTTTGATTTATGTACCAACAAGTTTTCAAGAGTAGTCAAAATATATTTTCACATTAAATTAATGAAAAACAAGATTTTAAATATTACATAAAATAGTGTTGGGTTTATATTTTCATACACTACGCTATAACAATAAAAAAAGTACATTAAAGGATAGCCGAATATGGACATTTCTTTTTATATACAATTCAGTTAATAAATTGTATTATTCTGTTTGCATAAAATTCTATTCTTGATAAATGTAATATCTATTAACGATTAAAACGGCAGCACGAATCTTTACTCAAACATAATTGCTTCATGAAAAATTCAACTTAAAGCAGTCAATGTATGAAAAAAAAACTTGAAAGCATCTTGTACAGTATTCAATAATCTAAAATTAAACAAAAAATAAAAACTATGGTTCGGATTTAACAGATTAGAGCATTTGCTATTTTGAAACAATTGCATGAATTAGGTTCATAATAAAATTCAAATCCAAATAGAAATAGTGATACTTATCATTTCTTTATTTACAATGTACTCTTTTCATTAACAGTCTTGACATTTTATTCCTCAGTAAACCAAAACAAGTAACAATTCATTTACTATCTGTATTGCAAGTATACTGATTGTTATCTACAAGGAAGCAAATCGCGCGATGAATATCTCGTTTAAAACTTCAAAACATAATCATTCAATTTCAGTAAATAATTCTAACCTTCTGTAAAATATCCACTCCTTTCAATATCTTCAAGAGATTGTTTAGTATCACGTAATATTCGTCGAAGTTGTCTGGAATGATTTCGAAACTTCGAAATTTCATACGGTATGCTAGCTGCCATCTTTCTGAAACTGTTGCAAAAATAAAAGGCACAGGGTGCAACAAAAATGTAACGCAAAAATTTTCAGTGGAAATTTCATTCGGTATAAGGGAATCAAATAATTTCGAATCTTAACTTGAGGATCATTATCTACACTTCAAGCACACGAACGTGCTCAAGAAAAGTAAACTAAATTATCACACAGAAGTACTTCCCCCACCCCTCCTCCAACTACTTCCATCGGTTGCAGTTACAATTAGGAAGGATTATTAGTAAGATTTAAATCTGGCAAAAAGAAGGTTCCGGTTTCTCAAACTTTATTTCTTGTTCCAGTTTTGTAAAAGATAACTTTTATTAAAATAAATAATAAACCATTTCAAGCATTTTGTAATATATTATAGACTAAATTTTACCTGTATGCATGCCTGAAAGGGAAAGCTATTGCGATTTATATTAGTGAAAAGGCTAAAGGCTCATTCACACCAAGGCGTACAAACGTCGAGTGTCTAGCGTCTAGCCAATCAGAGACTTCATTTCGTCCGAGATGAAGTCTCTGATTGGCTAGACGCTTAACGCTCGACGCTGACAGCCTTGGTGTGAATTCAGCTTAACTGTGCTGAACAAGATCCAGCCAATTTCTATTTTATTTCTCTTAAATCAAGGGTGTCAAAGGCTAACTTGAGTCAAACAAACGAAATTTAACTTCAGATAGACCGCAAAGAACTTTCAATATTCATAGAAATGCAGGTTTATTTCGAACATTACATTATAATACGTATATATAAAAGAACAAGGAAAATTTTATGTTTACATCCTGACTGTTAACATTTCCTCCCTGCTACTTGTTTTCTTATTTCAGGAGAAATTTTTGATTCAGTTTGTTATTTTATTACATAGTATTTTATGCGGATATACTGGTCGCGCCACATGAGGCCCGCGGGCCGCGAGTTTGACGCCCCGGTTTAAATATTGCTAGGCTGGGAAATATAAATTAACAAATATATGGGGTTGTAAATGGAATTGATTTCCAAAGTTCATTTGGCAAGAGGGGTATATGTTTCTTGCCGTAAACACCAATATTCAACGCTTCTTTTGAATTAAAATCTAATTATAATTTTTTGCTCAGAGATCAACGCGTATATTTTTTTTCAATTCAGTGCACTCGGTACAGTTTATTCAAAAAGAAAGGGAACGTGAATCAATTAATCTTCCTTAGTATCATCAGGAGAAAAATAAAGCTTAAAAAATATAGCAATGTTCTCAAAAATGACATTTTTTTTTTTACAAAAATTGAGAGTTTTATTTATTTATTTTCTCCATCTTATTATGACAGCTCTTCTACATTTGGAAAATTCCTAACATTGTCATGTTTTACTCATTTCTTCTATCTGCGCATCTTAGCCAGGAATTGTTGAAATATTTCATTAACATGCATAATAGAGATTTCACGTTCTTTAAAGGAAGACTTATATGTATTATTCAAATGATCAAAAAGATATTTACCAGGTAAGGTAACCTTGAGAAAAATACATTCCTGAAAAAAGTTCATATAATTGATTGTCTTTTTCTAACAAAAAATGGAAACTGCTGCCCTTAATTCAAACATAAGCTTTAAGCCTTTAAAATTCTTGCAACAGTGATTCCTAAAGTGGTCTATATTGACTTCCAAGGGTCTATGATAACCTGCAAGGGGTCCACGTCTGCGAAAAAATAATTTGGGGGTCTATGAAGTGTATGGGGTTATATGATATTGGCTCTCATTAAACCAGATAATGACTTTAATTTTTTTTAAAAAATTAATCAAGTGGAAACCAGGTTTTACCTATTTAAGATTTATTTACTAAATTTAATGAGTTTAATTTGCAGTTACAAGGTGACAGCATAAGTTTTATTAAAATACAGACATCATTTCAGCTTTTCTTGCCCGAGTTAGTTAAAGTAGTATAATAATCGGACGTCGCGAATTTTCCCAATTTCTCAATTTGTCGCAGATAATCTGCCAAGTTAATGACATTTTAATCACGTTCAATATTTAAATGCCCTTGGTTCAGATTTTGAAACTAGTTTTGAGAATACTTGTGTGTGGACTATGGTAATACCACAGTAGACAATGTATTCATATGGTCACATAGGGAAAAAAATATTTCATATTACTAGACGAACTGATTAGTTTAGACACTTGAAGTAAAGTTTAGAAAAGGATGTCAGCAATTTTGAAAAATCTTGAGAAAGTTTTTATATTCCTTTTTTAGTGAGAAGGTGTTTCAACACGGTTGACATCCTCCAAAAAAAAAGGACTGAACACTACTGACCAATGAGATTTAGAGTTAAACCTGACAATATGAATGTCAAAGGTTGAAAGTTTGTTATTGAAGAACCAGATTCATTCGTCCCATTTAAAGCATTTATTTATTACTCAGGTATTTTATGTAACAGTTATTTTATGTATTAATTTAATTTAATTATAATTATAGCGTGTTTTAAAAACACTTCACTACAGTTAGAGAAATTTAAATCTTTTAAAGTAGCTCTATATTGGCTGTCAAAAAAGGAATTTAAGTTGATAAATTTGCAAAAATTCTATATTAGGTAAGCACGGAGTTCACCCCAAACCGTAAAACAGGGAAAGGGGCTTACGAGACAAAAAAGTTTGGGAACCTCTGTTCTAAGACAAGGGTACCAAACTCCTCAAAGGCTAACTTGGGTCAAACAAACAAGGTTTACTTTCGGTGAAACTAAAAAAAACAATATTTATAGAAACAGAGGTACCGTATTTACCTAATTGAGGTATATTCATAATAAATGTATGCATTTTGTTTAATAATAGCAAAAGAAAAAAGATGAAAATATTAATTGAAAAAAACGCTTAGCGAGAGAGAGAAAGAATTCTACCTGTCTTATTTTTATTTGTTTAGGTTTGTTATTTTATTACATATTATTGTGTGCTGATAAATTGGCCAGTCCACAAAACTGTTCGTCGAAGGTCACATGTGGTCCGCGAGTTTGACAACCCCCTTCTAAAAGAACCACTCATTTTCTAAAAAAAAAACTCGTGTTCTAAAAAAGGCATTCATGTTTTTAAGGAAGCATTCGTGTTATGCACCTATTTTTGGCATTTTTTTCAAAATGCAGTGATTCAGTTATGCATCAGACAAAGTTGAAAGTTTTTATTACCTTTGCAGAAAGTTCATTCAAAGCTTTAGGAGGAGCATTTGTGACGGGCTCACGCGTCTTTTCTTTAACATGCTCTTTGGGTTCTTTGGGCCGGAATTAATGGCAACTCTTTTCCAACCAAATCCAAGAAGTGAAGTGTGAATGAAAGATGCAAATGAACAAGCTTTTAAGTATCGGAACTTAGAGTAAACGGGATGGCAATGTATGACAATTTGTGATAGTGGATGGAAATTGGCATGTAGTTGATGTCCAATAGAGGAATCGTGGTTCAAGTCTGAATGAGCTTTACGTGACTGTGATTAGAAGTTATAAAAGTGATCGAATATATTTAATTCAAGTTGCACACCAGTGCATACAAGTACAGAGTGATTCTCCGAGCTGTAATAAGGTAGGATTGACTATTTAATATTAGAATCAGTGATTAGACGGTTCAGTTATTGATAGTGGTCTGAATTAGATTAAATCTTATTAGCTAAATATATATATTGTGTGTTGCGTATTTTGCCATCGTAGATTCTCTCATATTAATTATTATTATTTAATTTGTTAAAGGTTTAAGTTGAATATCTTAATAAAGTCATATTAAGATAATGATTCCTTCTAGTTCTTTCGTTAATCCTACATCTCTAGCTCACGCTGATACTTCGACAAATGTTCTCCCTGGGGGAGGAACATCACACATTTGTTGCTCGGGGAACATATTCTTTTCTAGAGCACCAGCACGGAGATTCGTGCTTTTTCTCTGTGTGAGTAGGATGATGCTTTATTTTGTAAAAAAAAATTATGTGAACATTTGTCACTAAAGGATCGCGAAATTCTTCCCAATTAAAGTATGTAACACACGCACGCACACACACATATATATATATATATATATATATATATATATATGTGTGTGTGTGTGTGTGTGTGTGTGTGTGTGTGTGTGTGTGTGTGTGTGTACTTTTCCTTTTTGGAAAGTGATCAAGTCCCAGAAGTCTGAAGACATGATTTCTTTTTGTAAAAAGCTATAAAATCTTTTATTTCTTGAATCTTCCATAATTATTTTTCTGTAACCCAGAGAACGTTGGGTTTTATTTTCTTTCACGGAAATAGTTCGGTTTTTTCCATTCTTGTTATCTGAGGATTAATGCATCATTCCTCTTAAATTTATTATTTAATCAAGTAATAATCCTCTTCATTGCAACATGCGGCATATTTTATCGAAACTTTTTATCAATCTAAGCCATGTCTTTGTTAGTAAATCTACCTGTGTGTTGCATTAGAACTTCAATTGGAAATACGGCAGTGTTTGAACGAAAATTTTAATTAATGCTGTTTTTAAGAGTAGAGTTTTTAAAGTGAGCTTCCTGAAAAATTATTCCAGGGCTTAGTTTTCAATTACCGTAAAATCTGGTGTATAGCGTGCACCCTCCTTTTTACGAAAGAACGAGAAATGTGCTTGTAAAATGCTGATATGTTCTTAAGCCATTTATTTGAGGTATTATCTGAGAATTTTGAAAATATATTATACTTTATATAAGAATTAGAAACCTTTAATTTTTCATTAAGTATGCCATTTCTTTAAATAAACAGTATTCCGATCTACACTGGTGTGCAAAAATTAAGGACAGGACGGTTTTTTCAATATAACTTTGTACAAAAGCTTTCCAAATCAACACATTTAATACCGTAAGATCCCCAATACGTAAGGACATGTGTAATGTAAGCAACAGTTACTAAAAGAGAAATCAGAGGGATAAAAAGAAGCTTGATTGAAAAAGTAGCATGGAGCGCAACGCGACTGAAGGCCGAAACATCCCTGTGATGGGTGTCCAGCAAGAAACATCCGGTCTTTAGTAGGGGATATGATCTCCCCTGACTGCTAGGCAGGTTTCATAGCGTCTTCCCATGCTGAGAATGAGGGTGTCAATGAGTTGTTGAGGCATTGCTCCCCATTCGTCTTGCAGCGCCGAATCGTTACTGGTGGTAAGGCACGAGCTGCCAAGCGTCTGCCTAGAAAATCCCATACATGCTCGATGGGATTGAGATCCGGAGATCGTGCCGGCCAATCCATACGTTCAATATCCTCACTCTCTAAGAGCTGTTCGGCAGCTACTGTGTGATGACATGGTGCATTGTCATCCATGAAAAGGAACTGCAGACCCATAGCGCCTCTAAAAAGACGCACATATGGAAGAAGAATCTCGTTACAATAACGGGTCCCGTTGACTGAACCTGCGTCGAAGATGTGAAGGTCTGTACGACTACCAAGCATGATGCCTCCCCAAACGAGAACACCGCGACCTCCATACCTGTCCCTTTCAATGATGTTCGAGGGATGATTGCGGCTTCCCTCTCTCTCCAGATGAGTATGCGATGAGAATCGCTACTCAAACTGAATCTGCTCTCATCTGTAAAGAGTACTCGTCCCCATTCATTGTCTCTCCAATTTCGGTGTTCCCGACACCACAGAGAACGCCTTCTCCAATGGGCAGGCGTTAAAGGTACACACCGTACAGGGCGTCGTGCAAACAGACCACCACCGTGCAGTCTTCTGGCCACGGTAAAACGCGATATCGGTCGTCCAGTCGCCTGTGTCGTGTGTCTAGCGATTTCTCCCGCTGTCTGCCGCCTGTTTCTTCTGGACTGTAAGAAAATGTACCGGTCATCTGCGGGTGTGGTTCCCCGTGGACGACCACTACTGAACCCCCGGATAGCTGTTCCTGTAGTTTGAAATTGTCTCCAAAGTCGTGAAACGATGCTGTGAGCAATTCCGAACATCTGCAGCCACACTTGTCACACTGCGGCCTTCCTCCAACTTCCCAATGATTCGACCTCGGGTAAAAGCATCCAGATGTCGTCTAACAGATTGATTATTCGCCATTTCTCGCTGAGGCAGCAACTCCGTGTGATTTTAACTGCTATACGGCGTGCAATCTCTTTGCCAGAAATACTGATCTTACACCGACAACATGCTTTATACTACTCAGACACTCCCCCATTACGTCTACCTGCATATCTGAGCATGTGCTACCGTACATCACCTTACTTAATCTCCTGATTGGTCTTTCTGTCCGCTCTGCCTCTTCGTTCAGCTGATATGCTAATTTTTCGACTTCGTCCTTAATTTTTGCACACCATTGTATGTAGAAGTCTAATTTTCTTAGGCTCATCTGTTTTTTATTTTTGAAACTATCAATTTTTTTATAATCGGCGTGTAACGCGCGCACGTAAATTTCGATCGCATTTTTTGGTGTTAAAAGTGCGGATTTTACGGTAGGTTTTATTTGGAAGAATGCATGGTATTATATATAAACTAGGAATCAAGAACTAATTTGTTTGATTGGATACTATTTTCTGAATATGTCATTCTTAGCCGTCAGACATTAATGAAATTGTCGTTATCAATTTCAAACATATGAAAAACTGTAAGAAATATATTTCTTTTCTCGTTGAATTTTGTATAAAAATTATAACTATAATTATAAATATGGACAAAGAATCCAAGCGTCCATCGCACAATGATTATAAGTCATTTTACACACACACACAACCACATTTATAATTTAATACATTACAATAGTTAAAAAAAAAAGAAATGAACATTTAATAGATACACTCAGGAACATTGAAAATAGCGACCCAAGAAGGAAGCTACGTACAATCGCGAAACTTTGCAAATAAGTACAGCGTAATGTGATATGCAAATGATCCAAGTTTTGTGCTAATGCGTATGCTCATACACGCCGAGGTGGCGCTACAATCAGGAAGAGGGTGCTATATAATCCAGAGCAAATTCGAAGATTCATTAACGTGACGATTACCCGCCCATTGTAGAAAGACTTTGGTAAGCGAAACATGCTAGGTAAACGTGCTAGAAGACATTTCTCACAGTTAAGCGAGTTTGAGAGAGGCCTGATCATCGAGATGAAAACTGCAGGCTGGTCGACGCGCCTTATTGCTGGCCAGGTGGAGTGTGCCGTTAGAAATTGTTGGGAGCAGTGGGCACGAAAAGGTACCCACACGCGGAAAACCGGGTCTGGAGTGACCAGGAAGACCACGAGGAGAGAGGATCGAAGGATCGTGCGGCAAGCACTTGTGGACCCCACAGTGACTCGTTCAACGATACGAGCAGACGTAGGCGTAGCAATTGTTCCACAAACAATTTCCAGACACCTTGCAGAAGCAAATCGTAAATCCAAGCGCCCTTTCCGTGCACTCCCTTAAACACCGGAACATCGGCAACTGCGTCTACAGTGGTGCCAAGCCAGATCAATCTGTAATGTCACAGATTGGCAAAAGGTTGTGTTTAGTGATGAATACCGATTTGTTTTGGGGACAGATGATAACTGTGTACGGGTGTGGAGGCACCCTGGTGAGCGGTATAATTCCCCCCACACTGTTCTACGTCACACTGCCCGCACAGCTGGTGTAATGGTCTGGGGGGAGCCATAGCCTATGATAGCCGGTCCACTTTAATTGTGATGCGTGGAACCTTAACGGGCCAACGTTACGTGGATGATGCTCTTCGACCCCATGTAGGACCTTTCCTAAATGGTCTCCCATGGGCAATTTTCCAGCAAGATAATGCTCGTCCGCATACAGCAAGAGTTGCTCAAGACTTCCTACGTCATTTTCAGACTCTTCCATGGCTGGCCCGCTCTCCCGATTTGTCCTCTGTAGAGCACGTGTAGGATCAGCTAAAATGGCAGATGCCATTATGTCACTCTGTACATGATTTAGAGTTGGCTGTTCAAGATTTGTGAGCCCATCTGTCTCAGGACAACATAAGGTGTCTAATCAACTCAATGCCGGACCGTGTGGCGGCATACATTGCAGCTGGAGGTGGTCCAACGTGCTATTGAAGTTGCCCAGTAATTGTGTCGTTGCACACCCTGTATTCGTTTAATTGTCTTGTTTTTGAGATCAAGTGAATCTCTCATCTGTGTCATTATGTGTATTAAATTTCATTTCAATCCGATGCTTTCTTCTTGGGTCACTATTTTCAATGTTCCTGAGTGTATTTTGCTAGTGCCATTGATATTGAGAGGAAATACGTCTTGCGTGGAATATATGCTGTATTGATACTAAGAAATTTCAATGGCACACAAACTTTTATTTCATGTATTGTTGGCAATAGTTAAAAAAAATTTCAAAGCATTTAGCCTTAGCATTTTGAAAGAAGATAAATTAGTTATTTTTTTTCTTTCTGAGATAAATCAGTGTAAGTTTCTCTTTTTCATTGGGATGTGAATGAAAATGACCATAACGCTTATCATAACTCTGGGTTTCTGTTCTAACTGGGAGCTTTCAAAATTTTTGAGATTATGGAAAAATATACAAAAAATGAACTAGGCAAAAAATTACAATTGATTTTTTGATTGATTTATGTCAGTTGAATGGTACTGTGTCCTTTATTTTATGCTGCTGGCCACCGTAAATGTAACACTAAGAAAGACAAGAGATAGCACAACAAAATTTATTTTGTAGATAAAATGTTGATCAAGTATCAAATGATTAAATTTATAGACTTCTGTGAAGTATAGTTCCTGCCAGAATCAGTAGCCAGAATAGCCGCCATTGTTGAAGATCACCGCTGCCACATGTATCGGCATTGATTCAAAGAGACTTTGGAAGTGTTCTTGGGGTACAGCAGACCAAGCAGTTTCCACACGTTGCCAAAGTTGATCTGGTGTGGCAGCTGGGGGTGTAATCTGGGTCAATCATTTAGCAACCATGGACCACATGTTTTTTATCGGTGAAAGATCCGGAGAGCGAGACGGCCAGGGAAGCAATTCAATCTGGTGATTGACGAAGAACCTTTCGACAATGTGTGCCACGTGTGGTCGTGCATTATCGTGTTGAAATATGGCTGTGGCCAAGCCCTGAAGGTAAGGAAGGACAACTGGCTCCAACACCTCGGAGATGTAGCGCTGGCTGTTTAAAGTACCAGCAATGCGTACTAGAGGAGTGCGAGAGTGATATCAAATGCCACTCCATACCATAATACCCGGTGCAGGACCAGTGTGGCAGTGCATAACGCAGCTGTTCAGCATCCTCTCTCCACGGTGTCTCCAGACGCGAATCCGACCAACGCGGTGTTGCAGACAGATGCGTGACTCGTCAGTAAAGACAACTCCATCCCATTCTGCCACCCATATCCTTCTTTCATCGCACCATTTGTGACGAATCTGTACGGAACCTTTCCACTAATCTTCTTAGGCGTCTTTTTGGGGAATATAAATTCGCGTTTATTTCCAATCAACTCCAAAAAGGATGAACGGGATATGCAAAATAGATAAGGTATTTAAGTCGAGCGTTGTAAGCTAGCAATGTAGATGATGGAAGGCTATTGAGCCAGCAACTTTAACCGCAATATTAGAGGATTCCAAGATATTAGAATAGTACAGAAAATTGCTCTGATTCCAAGGAAGTACCCGAAAGCTGATATAGCCAGTGGTAGATATAATTTACTTACGTTTAAAAGAAGCGTTAGTTTAGTCAAATTAGTTAAAGTTAATGAGAGTTAAGAATTCGAGTACGTGTATTTCTCGGATCTCCTATTTCGGTAGACCTTACTTGATTTTGAGCTTAATTATTAATTAATTGCATTATTCGTAATTTAATTTAATATAAAGGTAAATCTCTTTAGTTGACGTAACTTAAAAAGTATTATATGTTATTAGAGTTTTTTTTGAGAAATTGAAAATAATAAATATTATTATTATTCAAAAGGGGGCTCTTAGTGGTTCTTTGCCTCAAATTAATCTTGGTTTCCAAGGTGAGACCCAGGGGGGGTCTCCACACATTGGCGGCGGAGACGTCTGTGGATCTGCGTCAAGGGTAAACCAAGCAATGGACGTCGTGCGGACAGACCACTCTGCTGTAAACGGCGTCGAATGGTACGTGCAGACACTGAATGATGCGTTACAGACTCAATGTGCTGTGCTACGGTTCATGATGTGACTGAGCGATCCGTCACTGCCATGCGCACAATTTGCCTGTCTTTTTAAATTATTACTGCTCCGTTACTACTAGAAGAATTCAGAGCAGTTCCATTAAAAGTTTTATTTCTTAAGGATATAAAGCATTCTGAGTATTACAAATTATGAGATTCATAATGAAAAAAAGAGTAGCATCTTTTCCATGAATATTTTTCAATATAAATATCAAGGATGAATTTAATTTATTTTTATTTAATTTTTTCTTTTATTCTTAAGTTTTCGTCTCATTACATCACAAAATAATGTAAAATCATATTTACTGAAAGAAAATTAAAGTTTTTCTTTTATATAAGCTTTTTTTCACTTGAAATTACTATTCATATTAATTTTTTCCTTAACTAAATGTATTGTTCTCTAAACAAGAAATTAGAATTCGTGGTGTTGAATTTATATGTAAAGGTTATATATATACTCATATTTTTTTTATACATAAAGAGTAACTGCTCTATGAAAAGGTAGATTTACATGACTTATATTCTAATGATATAACCGTTTTAGTTACATCATTCGATGTAAAATTAAACATATACTTATTATTTTTCTGCAGCTGTTATACAATCGATGAATAATAAAATTATCCTGATCGAAACTGTCTCACTGATTGTCGTATTTCTAAAAGGAATATTTTAATACATTAGTACTAAAAGTCCTGTTTTATTTAAAAACTTGCTTCAAAGTCATTTTTGCTTTTGAATTAACGTGACTTCATATCAGCTCGAAGATTACTGACAAAGAACTTCCTGATTTTGAAACTCAATCAACTACCTCATTCTCTTAATTCTCACTTCATTTTTTGGTAAAGAATAATTTTTAGATATAATTTAATTTAATGTGCAACAGTCCCTTATTATTCCTCAGATCGGTAGAGTATACAAGGGTGGGATTTGTGAGTCGTATCTGGGGTGGTGGGATTTGGGGGAAGGGCTCATAAACCGATTCTTAATATTACCTTATAGATTACCCCTCCCTCTACGTGTTTCTTAAAACGTACCCTCTCCTTCACGAAAAATCTGTTTATGCAAATGCTGCAGAATGATTTGCAGCAGAACCATGGTTCGAATCCAGATTTGGTTTGATTAATTAATTGCGTGTGCAAATAGAGGGCGGTAGGTCTAAATACAGCGGTATACCATCAACAAAATTAACGTCGATAGAGTTCGAATGGGACAAAAATGAACTTTAACACAAAACAAACACAAATTTAATTATCATCAACAGAAGTAATCCGTATCAGCAATATATATTTCATAATTAAGTAATTTAAAACAAAGAGCCACTTTTTATGACAAGAGCAGGGCGTAGCTACCGCCGTATCAGCCGTAACAATGATACGGGGCACCCAAGGTACAGGAACCTTAGCATGTGTAACTACAGCCCCACTGACAGGGTTCCCATATCTAAAAAAGGGCTCCGAAGAATTTTTGATACAGGGCTCACTCAGAACTAGCTAAGCCAGTGGACAAGAGAAATTTTCGAATGACAGAACGACCGGTATAGTAAGTCCACTCTGTATGTGTTAAGTCGTGGCAGCAGTGGCGTAACGTACACCCCGCAACCCCCTCACCACGGGGGGACAGGGTTCAAAGGGGACCAAAGCCTGTCTTTGCAGGAGGCCTAAATGCTCTCCGTTACGCCACTGCGAGGAAGTGAGAAGTTGTAGGGGACGCGACAAGTGACAATAGTTGGTACAAGGCACCAACAGTATGCATTATCGATTATGAGTAGTAACCTTGATCACTGGGGTACTATGCAGGGGCGTAGCTACCACCGTATCAATGATAAGGGGCCCCCAAGTTACAGGAGCCCCAACATATGTAACTACAGTCCACTAACAAGGCTTCCATATCCAAAGAAAAGGGCTCCGAAAGAATATTGATACTGGCCCCCCTCAGAGATCGCTACGCCAGTGGTACTATGACTATATCACAAGGTCAAGAGGTTACATATTGAGGCTATTTTGAGAACACTTTTGTGCTGTAACAAATAAAAAGCATTTTTCAAAACTATACAAGTAAATCCCCCCACCCTTCCAGAATTTCAACTTTATTTAAATACAAAGGCAATAAATTTTAAGTTTTCGAAAATATGAATATATTTTTATTTGGCTTAAAATTTTTAATAAATGATATGGATGACTTAGGAGTATAACTCAGTTAAATTATCTCAATAATAGTTACTATTCCCTACGAATCAAATTCATCTTTTATAAAGTATTTTTGTGGCTCTTCCTTGTATTATTTAATTTTTTTCATGTTGTTCATTGTCTACAATATCCGCCAAATTGCTTAAAGTTTCTGTAATGTGTGTGAATGTTAAGCTTCAATCAAGTTGGTCAGTTTTAGCCAGGGGCGTAGCTTCAGCCTTATTATCCGTATCAATGACACGGGACCATTAAACAAGGGCTGCAACATACATAAGCAAAAGAATCTGAAGGGGCCCCCCAAAAGAACACACAAGAAATTTTGATACAGTGCCCACACAAGACTAGTTCCATCAAAGGTATTTACTATATCTCTTCAAAATTATCATTATTCCAGAAAGAATCTCTATAATATATTATGGT
Organism: Trichonephila clavipes; assembly: GCA_019973935.1. Taxonomy (NCBI): domain Eukaryota; kingdom Metazoa; phylum Arthropoda; class Arachnida; order Araneae; family Nephilidae; genus Trichonephila; species Trichonephila clavipes. The sequence goes on along the minus strand of BMAU01011883.1, from coordinate 219,188 downwards.
GAAATATTACGTAAATTTGATTTTCTTTGACATTAAGAAGATATTACAGTTTTTTGAGTTTGTTATTGTTATTTGCATAGATGCTAAATATACTGTTTGTTACGATTATAATTTTTTATATTTTATTTTCATTTACTAATTAATTTACAAAATAACTGGGGAATGGAAGGGTCGGTGAAGCCGGCGTTCTCCCGGAATGATTGACACGTCGAATTTCTGTCAAATCGTTCTTAAAATGACGAACGTGGTAAAAATTTCAGAAATTATTCCACTGTTGTTTGACCTTGCTGAATTTTTGTAATGTCTTTCTGTAATTTAATGACGTCAATTAATTCTTGAAAAATGTTTATTCTACCCATTAATTTGATTTTTTTATTTTAATCCTATGCCATCGGCTCTAATAGAAAAAAAATGTCACTGAATTCTTAATATCTGTATACATAATGCCTTTTATGTAAGAAATGCAAAATTTAATAAGTGTATTATTTCACGCCTCACGATTTTCCTGACATCAATTAATATTAATAATTTCATAGAAAATCTTTTGACTTTTTACTTCAAATAAAATTATGTAGTTTAAAACTAAACATGTAAACAAAAATACTTGATAAATTAAACAAAAACCTTTTTCGTAGGTTTAAAAATGATTACAATTTGAATCTCACCACATGTCTATCTTCTCCACATAGCATATACGTATTGTAATAAAAGTGAAAACAAATGCACAAAACAACTATTTAATTCAAATGTAATTGGTAAGAGAATAATACATTTATATAAGAAATATAAGATTAATGTGTATTGTTTCAGAAATATCTGCACTGTTTGAATATTTTTGGTTTAAATGAGAAAAAAATGAAATCATACAGTTAACGAGCGAAGTTTATTGCGTTATTTGTACGCGTTAGAAGTATAATAACTGTGTGACTAATACTTCATTTTTTTTCTCCTCAAATTATTTTCCATTTCTAATTTCGATGCATGGCGTGATGAAACTGAACGTAATTTCAAAACTTGGATACTTAAAAATCTATATGTTGTTATTTAATTAACTAAGGTAGAATGACAAAAAAAAGAGGGAAAAATAAGAAGGAGAAAGATACATTATTTCTAAAATTCTTTTTTAGAAACTCCCATAATTAAATTAGCATTTAAATCACGGAATCTAAAACATATTTGAGTTGTTTTGTTTCTTTTCGCTAACCTTGAATTCTTTATTAGCTTAAAATTGGTACGCTAAAGATAGAATAATTTCAGGTTTATATTTTTAGTTTCGAAAAAAGAATGCAACAAAGTGTTTAAGAAAAATTTTATCCGTCTTTATAAATTTTGTAACATACTTTTTGAGAAATATTTTATTTCATCATTTTTATCTTATCTGATAATTTCCATTATAAACTAAGAAATCGGCAAAAATTGTTTTGATCTAATGTCTCTATTGTTGACTTGTGTAGATAAGATTCAAGAAATTGGTAAGAACACTTGATAAAACATTCTTATCGATTACAATACACCTGTCGGTAGAGTGAATACTCATTAAAAAACAATTGATTCGATAATTTCGGATTTTAGAAATCTAACATTTGCATTTACTTGATTTAAAACTCCTATCTTTGATATTTGCATTATTTCATTAAAACAATTTTTTTTTTTGGTAAAAAGAATGAATAGAGTTGACATGAAAATTTTTGTGAGCCTTTCTGAAGAACAATGTTAATATTTCTTTTACTAAAAAAAATGTTATGAAAAACATGTATATATATATATATACAGTCGGACCTCTATATAACGAAGTCGCTAAATCTTGAAAAAAAAGTTCGTTATATTGAGGTTCATTTTTCAATTTACTTTATAAGCCCCATTTAAAAAAATTTAAATTCCTGAGCACTATATATAAAAAAAGTAATAATTCACAGCTTTGTGTAAATGAGTATGTATTTATTGATACATCTTACCTATTAAAATAAAAGGGGGGAAGAAAGGAAAATTGTAAGGACAGTTACTTGACGCCTTTATCCACTTCCTGAAGAATTAATTTTTTTTCTTTGATGCTCAAGCTCTTACGTTTTGATTTTTTCAAGCTCCAAGATACGAAGTTACCAGTACGACTAATCAACACTACAAATAAACGGAGACTAGTTCAAGGACACGATGAAACGAGATGACTCCACTGAGGGTGAAAGGGGATATCGAAGATATTTCCTGTGAACTGGACAATTTGTGTTAAAGGTTGCACTTCTTGGATGAAATGTCTAGAAGTCTTTTGCTCTCGGCGAGTTAGGCACGTAATAAAACTAGTTCAAGATTTATGACCACCATAAAATGCGTTAAAAGAGAGAATAACTTGAAATGTCCAGAAATGCTTCAAAAAAGTGTGAAAAAAAACTGAATCACAAGAAAAAAGTTCGTTATATAGAAAATGCACTTCGCTATTTGGAAGTTATTTTACTAAGAAAATCGTGAAATGCTCTTGGTTCCAGAAAAAAGTTCACTATATAGAAAAATTCTCAATGTAGAGGTTCGTAATAAGGAGGTTCGACTGTATATCAGAGACTTATGCAGAATTTTTTTTTTTCAAATTTATACTCATTAAATTCTAAATAGAAGTAGTGCTTTTTTAGAAACAATTAAACAATTGTTGAGAGAAGCGAGATAAGGGACCCATGTACTTCCCTGATTATGTCACTGATATATATATATATATGTGGGGGGAGACAACAAGGGGTCCAAGACAGTTGTCTTTCTTCAGATTTATTTAAACTTAACAAAAATTAATTAAAATAAAGGTAGCTATTCTACAATTAGATTTCCATGATGTGACGACGGGAACGCCTGCTCGCGCACCTCAGTCTCTTTCTCAATGGTCAAAGTTTTTGTTTCACTTTGGATCAGCTGCGCGTGCTTTGTTTCGTTGAGAGATTCAATTGGATGACGACTCCACAACCGATTCCACAATGGCCAACCTGACCGTACGCTGTCCGCAGCGGTACTTATTTCCTTTTTTTTTCATGGAGACCAGAGGAGAATCTGAAACATACAAAAAAGACGGAACAGACAAGGACTATACAACAAATACACAAAGATTTAATATAGCATAATTTTGCTGAACTAGACAGTTTCTCCCCACATCTTCATGTGGTCTGCTGCTGTGGATGTAGTATTGGCCCAATATCATTCAACGATATTGGAGGTTCTGGAAGAACAGAGAGAACAATTTCCCCATCATGTGAAGGCACCTCTTCGACATCCGGAAGGTTCAACAGGGAAACATTGTGTATCACAGGCATGGCATAATTCTGAGATGACGATAGTATGTTACCGACGGAGAGTTACGCTGCTTCTCAGTTTCTGACATGCCACTCTCGGGCCCAAACCCGTTGATTTGCGGAATGTGGTTCTGATGAACGGAATCATTTATTTTGCTATCTTGGTCTTTATCAGTTCTATCAGGCATAAGAACGCCCTTTTTAATAAGCTCTTCTTTGGTTGAACGCATCGATATTTTCCTCTCTAGAGTTCTGGACGTCTGTTCAAAACGATCGCTCTTTTTCTTCCGTTTCCACTTCCAGGGCTTGAAGAGCCTCCCGAGCATCGCTAACCGACTATGTGTACCCTCCATAGGTGAAAGGATGGGCGACCGGGAGCTGGAGCCCACGGAACTCGTTTTCATGGCACCATTGACTTTCTTACACAATACTATAGGTGAACAATAATCAGAACAACTTTCTCTTATAATACCCTGTTGTAACCAATCATCAATTTGATCGTTTACCTGTATTTTCTCAGAACAAGATAAACGTCTGGCTCTCTGACATACACACACACACACAGGAATATCATCTTTCAATATAATACTCATTTTTAACTTAGTACTCTTAATTTTATTAGGTTTATAATTCTTAATTAGAGAACTCAAATCATTTCTAATATTAAAGTTTTTAACATGTAACAAATCATAACTAGAGTTTTCTATCACATTTGCAACAGAAAAAATAGAAAAAGCACCTAAAGAGGATTCACTTTCATTCAATAAAACATTGCTCTTTGCGTGGCTTATTTTCTTTATTTCAGTATATAAACTGGGATGTATAATAAATTCTTCGGTCAAGGTCGGTGATATTGCCGTTCGAACACTTAAACTGGGAGAGTGCTGAGTAAGAGAAATATTTATTGGTGTTACTTCTACCATACGCGTCTCGTTAAAACACGAGCTTAATGTTATTATTTCTTCGGAAGGTTTGTTCACTCTAATTAGTGAGGAATTTAGAACTGGGATCTGGCAACCTGAATCAATTAAGGCTGTTACGGGCTGATTTTCTACAAAAATGTTTACGTATTGGAGCTGTTGTGCGAACTCATCGCTTTTTTGTTTTTCGCTCTTGACTTTCAAACTATTCGCGTTTTTTCTATTATGGATGTGGCCGTTAGATTCTTTAGGCTTAAAACGTTTCTCACAATCTCTTGCGTAATGAGATGAATCACCGCATATGTAGCAATTTTTATTTTGTCTTTCGAGATTTTGGGGATAGCTATCTTTAATCTTTGGTTTATAGTTTGGTGGTCTATTTTTAAAGGGGTCTTCGGTATATCCACAAGCAATAGGAGTTTCCTTACGTGATCCGCTTCTAGATGAAATATAAATATCGCACTCTTTAGCTAAATCAATAGGCCTAAACCAATCTTCCGCGTCTCGAATGCCAATATGAGTTGCGGTTTCCTTATTTAAAGTTTCAAATAATTTATCAGAAATTAAAAGATCACATAGAGATTCAAAGGAATTAACTTTTCTTAACGAACAATAATATTTACTTACTTACTCCAGAGAATCGAGCTCACCCAAAGGGTTTAGAGCTGCATCCGACCCTCCGAGAAGTATTTTATTATCAAATTAAACGCGAAAAACATGTACAAAAAAGTCCCTTCCCCAAAATTCTTGAGAATTGGAGGAATACAGAAAAAACGCTTAACAATTACAAATTACAATGCAAATACATAAAAAAAACACTTAACAAACACAGACAAGAACACACACAGATGCTATCTTCTAAGGAGAAGAAAAGATCCTGAAACAGACATAGGGCACGAGGTGTGAAAAAGAAAACATAAACAGGAAACAAAAAAAATATATATATTTGAACCATAATTCCAGTTGGCGCCAACACTTCCTGTTGTTAGATTTTTTTTTTTTTTTGAAAAAGCACTGAAAAGATGTTTTTTTTAGATTTCCTCCTCCAATTATATTTTTAAGACACTAAAAAGAGAAAGAGGGGAGAAATGAGGGGGAAACAGATAAGTTATTGAATTTTATTAAAGAAACCATTTTTGCTAAAAGAGAGAAAAAAAACAAACAAGAAATTAATCTTAAAGTAAACCCAGAATGATGACTAAGGGTTAAAACAGGAAGCTGCAAAAAATTATGGGAGGGGAACAAAAAAGATTTAAAGGAATAGCAAGAACCGAAGAGGGGAAAAGGGAAAGTTAAGCCAAATTATCACATATGGATTTGGAAATAGCAAATCAGGAAATTAATTTATTGTGAATTGCACGATTATTAATAATAGAGTTGACCCAAGGATAGAGAGCGTTCGGGCTGGGGTTAACAAGATGGTGATCAGAAGTGAAGGGGCAGTGGAATACGTAATGGTCGGCGTCTCCAGGCGACCCACACAGGCAATTTGGAGAGGGAAGGAGATTGAACCTGTGCAAGTAAGCGGGGAAAGTCCCATGATTAGTTAGAAAATGGACCAGATATTTAGAAATGGGAAGAATGTTTAATTTAGGATTATTGAAAAAGCGCTTGACCCTTAATCCAGTATTGCAATCATTCCAAGAGGAGGACCAAGACTCTAGGATAAATTTATTTAAGGAACTGGAGAGGAAGGAGCGAGGAGCGGGAACCGAAAACACTTCACCATCATATACAGCCTGTTTTGCATAAAAATCGGCGTAATCATTATAAAGGTTATTGTTATGAGCTTTGACCCAGTAAAGATTGTAGTAGCTTCTGAATTGAAACAATTTGAATTTAATGGAATTGAGATAACTGGATTTATTTGTAAGATTATTAAGAAAGAGAATAGAGGAGAGACTGTCAGTATAAATATGAATTTTAGTATTATGATGAACTGTCCAACAGACAGAGAGACCGATGGCAGAGAACTCTGCCTGAAAGACCGAGTTAAAATCCTGAATTTTAAAGAGATATGTTTTAAAGGAAGAGCCCCGGAAAAAATACACAAGGCGAAACCAACATTGGAATCGATTTTGGATCCGTCAGTATACACTTCCCACTCAGATGGGCCCTCGAAAGTATTAATGGGAAAGGAAAGAAAATCGGGAAGGACCTGATGAAGAGAAATAAAAGAGTCCAATTTCGTAGCTGGGATAAGACCTGGAAGGAGATCGTTCCTGTTGTTCCAAAGTTGGAATTTAAAGTACAGAGAGCGAATAACAATATGAATGGGGGGAATGCCTGATAGGATATTAAGAGCATCAGTAGGGGAGGTTTTATAGGCTTTAGTGATTTTTAATAAGTAAATCCTCTGAATAGATTTAAGCTTTTGGACCTGGATAGAGGTCAGGGATCCACCCCACACTCCTGCTCCGTAGGAGATGATTGGTTGAACAACCGAAGTATACCAAAGTTTCATTAGGGAAATATGCTGGTGATTGAAATTTTTGGAAACACGATAAAAGTTGGAAGAGAAATCCAGAGAATCTTATCTTTGATAGAATTTATATGGGGAGTCCAAGATAAGCGATTGTCAATGTTGACACCCAAGTATTTGTATGACTTAGAGATATGGATGGAATTGGAACCAATTTTAAAAATGGGATTCCTCCTGAAGGTCGTGCTCCCTCGAAAACCACGGCATAGAAGAAAGGGACACATCTGAAAACAACTGAAACGGTTTTAGCAGTTGCTATTGACAAATTGAGCTCGGAAAGCTTAGAATTTACTAAACTAAGGATTTTATTAGTATTATCTTCAAGTTCCTTACGTGAAAGGCCAAAAGAGACAACTGCGAGATCGTCCGCAAAGGCTTGGAGAAGAAACAGTTCAGAGTTAAGAGAAAGGATAGGATTAAAATAAATATTCCAAAGAGTTGGTGAAAGAACGAACCCTTGTGGGCAGCCTTTAAAAATTTGTTTTTTAATGGTAAAAGTATTATCAGTCCAGATAATTACCCTGTTAGTGAGGTAAGAGTGAATGAATTTCTGAAAGTGAAGAGGAATACGGTATGAATGAAAAATAGGGAAGAGAGTCGACCAATCAACGTTGTCAAAAGCAGATTTGATATCAATAAACGTAGAAGCAGTATGTTTATTCACCCTGGTATTTTTAATGTGATGCACTAATTTGTCCACGGCCTCAATGCAGCTGCGGTTTTCCCTAAAGCCGAACTGAGATGTATGGAGAATATTATTCTTAGAAATCCAACGGAGAAACCTATTAAGAAAAATTCTTTCTAAAATTTTGCCAAGGGTGGAGAGCAAACAAATTGGTCGATAGGAGAGAGTAGACGATGGGTCACGCCCGGGCTTTAGTAAAAATTTAATTTTTGTGTTCTTAAAAATGGAAGGGAAGTGATTAAATTGGATGCAGAGGTTAAAGAATCGAAGTTGGGGAAGGAGTTATAAAGAGCTTTCCAAATAGCATAGTCAATGAGATCAATACCCAGGGCTTTACCCCCACGAATCTTCCGGAAGACGACTTCAACTTCACTGGGGCTCAGGCATGAAGCAGGAGAGCAGTCATTGAAGACAAGAGGAATAGGAGAAGATCCTGAAGGGAAATGAGAATCAAGAAGAAGGCTAACCTTACTATGGAACAAAGAGGCAGGATCACCAGTCGAAATTTGATGAAGATTAGTTGGGCTGGATAACTTTCCGAAAGCTGCTTTAAAAGTAAATCCAAAATTATTAGAATTCGTAGAACAGAAATACTCCCAAGCTTTATTCTTGGTGTCAATTATTGACTTTTTATAGTTGGCCCTGAGGGCTTTGTACCTGGAGTGCATGGAGGCAATCTCGTCGACCGACATGCCATGCGTAGTGAGAGAAACCACCCTCCGCTTGTATGCATTCAGCTGATTACGCTGGATTCTTAAGGAATTGTTCCACCATTTGAAAGAAGGGGTATTTAAAACCCGGCGCTTTCTAAGAGTTGAGAAGGCAGAGGCATTTGTAGTATTAATTAATAGACTAGCGAAATCATCAAGTAGTTCAATTGAGGAGATGTTAGTCAAGAAGGAATTAAGAAGGTTATAGTTCTTGCGAAAATTATAGATGAATTTATTAATGCCATATTTGGTTTTAAAGACAAAGTCAGAAAAGATTAGATCACACCGAAGATGAACACTGATAAAACTATGGTCGCTAAGGGATTCGGTGGAAAGAATTTCCCAATTCTCAACAAAAGAAATCAGGTCGCAGGATGTGAGGGTGAGATCGGGGTTCCCAACCGCGTACCTAGGGCCGTGAAAGATTGGTCCCAGTCCTGGAATATTGCAAAGATGCAAATTGTTGGAGAGTAAGAAATCAGTCAAGATATCCCCCTCCTGTCAGTGTTCTTATACCCCCAAACAACTGACCTTGCATTGAAGTCCCCGGCTAACAAACAATTCTTATTAATTCCTTTATAGAGGTTCAATTGATTAATAGCCTCGGAGAAATCACCATGAGGGGAAAAGTAAACGTTAATAACAGTAAGAAGAACTTGATTTAATTTAATGTTGACGGACACAGTGTGATCTGTTTTCATGCGAAAGTTGCAAATGATATTCCGATTATAACAAACAATTGCACAATTGAGAGAATTTGAAAAGAATTGAGAGGAACCAAGTGGGGAATTTAAGGGAAGATTAAAGTTAGGGTAAGGATCCTGGAGGAGAAGTAAATCGAAACCCATCTTCACTGCAACCGAGTGAGCTTGAAGATGGGCAGACCGGGAGTGATTCGCATTTAGTTGTAAAATTCTAAGAAGATCTGCCAGAATTAAAGGAGTGGTTATAACTGCAATGGATAAGCAAGAATTGAAAGCATAAAATAATTAAAGATAGAGATAGTAGTATATGCAAAATGAAAATAAAAGTAATAAAAGGAATTAAAATATCAAAACAAATACAATACAAATATAATATTATAAAAATCAATAAAAATGCAATACTAGTATAAATACTTAAAAATGACATACAATAAACGAAATGCATGAAAGATACATAAAAAATAATGTACGTGAGTAATAATAACTAAGATAAAAAAATTATTGGCCAAAATCTGCCTTGCAAAAAATTTTGAATAAGGAAACGAATCGAAAACAAATAAAATCGAATAATAAAACTAATTAGGTGAATATAATAACACGCAAAAAATGTACCTTGATTACATAAAAATAAGAGGTGAATCAGAACAATTTAAGAACAAATACAAACAGAATATATCAAAATAATAATAAAAAATATATGTACATAAAGTTGAGAAGGTACTACAAAATAAATATTAAATATAAATATTAAATATTAAAGCACAAGGTACACACATAATATACAAAAATGAAGGGAAAAAATAAAGAATAAAATGCAGCTCAACAAAATAAACATGAAATGAAGTTAAACAAGTAATTTCAATATGCTGATAAATAAAAATAAATGGAATAATTAATTATAAAAATGATAAAACAGGTTGCGAAAGTGAAGAAGTCAGAAAGTAAGTGAAAGAAATCAACGTCCGTAATCAGTGTGATCTATTGTACGTTTTTTAAATTGGATTAATACTGGGCAGAGTTTATCACGGCATCCGTGATTTTCTGAAAAACCTGATCTAAACCTGACATTATGATTTGTACAGTTTATGCATCGAGGTTCGCAGGAGGTTCGATCATGGTCGTCCGTGGAACTACAACTGAAGCAAGCTTGAGTATTGGAGCAATGATTCCTTGTGTGGCCCAAAGTACCACAAGTAGAGCATTGCATGAGAGATATAAATGTTTCAATTCTAACTCTCTCAAAATTTAGATAAAGATAACCGTGATCTTTGATAACGGGGTAGAGATCAGGAATTACAGATATGACCCAATTATTGGAAGATTTCGATTTTATAGAGAAATTGACCTCAAAGCTACCATCCTTGAATATATCATTTTTTAGAAGTAATGCTTTGGTAATGGAGTCTTTGTTGTATGATGAATCCACACCAAATAATATAAACTGTGGCTTACGTCGGACTGGATTGGATATTGAGAAACTTGCAAAGTCAGCATGATTGGAGAGTTCTTGGCTTAGTTTGCTTACATCCTCGTCGGTGGTCAAACAGATTGCAATTCCACCATTATTGATATTTTTAATTCTGGTTATTCTAAAGGGTAGATTTTTGCTCAGCAGAAAGGAAGTTATTTTGTTACGGGTGGTGGAAGAACCGGCATTAGGTTCCAGAGGTCTGACCAGAAGGACCTGTTCACTCGGAGGCGGAGGAATGGTAAAGGAGGAAACAGCTGCTGGTGAAGAAGCGACCTGTGCATAGCTAGGCTTGGCGATGATGGCTGGAAGGGAGGCGAGAGTATCAGTGTTATGCTCCATGGAGGATTTAAGATCGCTTACACAGGAAACAGTTGATTCAATGTGTGAAGCCAGGCTAGAAATGACCGAGTCGAAACAGCGCTGAGATTCCTGTAATTTTCCTTCGGATAGAGCCACTTGCTTTTCCAAATCTCGGATGTGTTGATAGGCGTTATCCAGGGCCTCATGAGTGGGAGCGTCGGAACTGTCTTCAGTTGGAGGGCCAGAAGGGGAGACGCTCGAAGATGGAAGCTTCTTGACTACGAGGCCACTAAAGATATGGAAGATGGGAATGAGGAATTCCATAAGCATAGGAGAGGAACCCTTGAGACGTTTTGCGTCGGCTGTCTGGAGGAAATTTTCAAAAGCTGAAAGAGTAGCCTCCATTTTAAGGTATTCATCAGTTCCTGCAGCTCCCGGGAAGGACTGAAGAAGGCTAGTAATAATGCCTTCATCCTTGTCTTTACTTTCTTTGTTTTTCTTAATCTTGGAGCCCATGTCTTTTTTAAAAGTATCTTTAGACATGATGGAAATTATGGGCGTTATAAATAAAACGAAAAACGATGGAAATTATTAAAACGTAAATTGAACATGATAGTTATATGTACAAGCGGAAAAGTAAAACACCACCAAAAGGAGAAAAAAATACCAAAATGCTTGCTAAAGGAGAAAGAGCCTACTCGTTGGTTGATGAACGGCAAAGAGGGATGCGGCAAATTGGATGTATGTCTCGCCTGATGATTTTACAGCATTTTTAAATGAGTTTAAACACTCGCGAGGGGTTACTTGGAATTCTCTGAGTACTATAGATTTTAGTTTTTCATAGTCATTTAATTCCTCCTTTTTAATATACAATAAGACATTATGAGCTCTTTCGCCCAGAAGATTTATTAAAATTTCAGATTTATATTCGTCATTTATTTTCTTGGTTAAAAATGAGCGTTCTAATGATTGAAAGAACAGATTAAAATTTTTAGATCTGGTGGGAACAGGAAGAGATAAAGTTTTTATACTTTTTATCATATTTTCTATGTTAGTTTCGAACTGTTTTTCTTCGACTTTAGCTGCAGGATTTAAACTTAATTCTTTATTTTTAGCCAATTGAAGTTCGACTTCTTTTTCTAACTCTGCTAACTGTAGTTTTACGAGCTCAATTTTCTGTTTTTCTAAAGTTGCCTCTTTTTCGTTTCGCGATACCCTCTCTCATCTATACAGTTTTTAATTAAAGTTTTAACAAAATCTGCATCACTTTCAAATGTACTACTCTTCTCAATTTTAGTCTTTAGTTTAGCTATGGTGTCCGTACTCTCCACAGTACCGTCTAGATCCTCAACAACTCTTATGAGATCCTCTTTAAGAGCGTTTTTATACATTTTAGAAAAAATATGGAAAGATCCTACCTTTTTTTTTCTAGCTCCCTTGTTGCTCGCACGTACGATGTATCCAATAATTGAAGAAAAACATTGATTCTCTTCTACGCAGATGAACACAGATCCCACAACCTCTTCGCAGGTTATATCGTTAGACGAAAAATAATTCTTGAAATTACACCTCTTCGTAGGTGATAAATCAATAGTTCCGGCCTCTACACAGGCGGAATATTCACGCTGGGTTCGAATGAAAAATTCAACCTCTACACAGGTTGAGCGAAGTTTCCAAAAAATGGCGGCGCGTCTCCTCCACGGACGCTACTTTTGTTCACGCGTTCCAAACTTTGATCAAAATCCCTTCCGAGCTCCCATAATTTGTGGGAGACAACAAAGGGGTCCAAGACATTTGTCTTTCTTCAGATTTATTTAAACTTAACAAAAATTAATTAAAATAAAGGTAGCTATTCTACAATTAGATTTCCATGATGTGACGACGGGAACGTCTGCTCGCGCACCTCAGTCTCTTTCTCCGCTCTTTCTCAATGGTCAAAGTTTTTGTTTCACTTTGGATCAGCTGCGCCAGCGCGTGAAGACTGCGTGCTTTGTTTCGTTGAGAGATTCAATTGGATGACGACTCCACAACCGATTCCATATATATATATATATACATATATATATATATATTTGTGTGTGTATTAGAGAGGGGGAGGAGTAAAAGCCGAGTTAATGTACATACTATAAATATGTACTTTTAATTATCAATATTAATCGATAAATACGTGGGAGTTAACAAATATTTTAAAATTAGGATTTGGAAAAACCGAATAACCGGGTACTTAAGAAATTTAATTTTAAGTATATACTGTAGACAACAAAAGTGTTCGTACACTTGCAATTTCCAATAAAATTTAATGTTTCGACTAATAAAAATTAATACATCAGAATTGTAGTTTTTTTGTGCTGTCTGCAAATTGCTATTAATGGAATAACATAATCAATTTTTAACTGTTATTTTGAAAAATTAATAAGCAAAAATCTATTGAAAAATTATGCCACAACAGTTTTTGAACACTTAAAAAAATCTCAACATAGTTTTAAATATTGTATTTGTTTCTTAATTTAGCACTTAGTAGGATATCTTTTAGTATCCATTACAACTTCCAAATGTCTCGGTATAGATTTTATCAGGTCTTTGTTATTTCTGCGTCGATATTTGTACATTCCTCTATGATTGTTCTTTTGAGCTCACATTTTATTTTTATATGTCATGTCCTCTAACTTCAACTTCTCATCAGATGTGTTCCACTGGGCTTAAATCAACTATTAAGGAGGTGTTTTCAGAATTAGAAACACCAGAATTGTATATTGAGAGCTGTGTGGTTGTGAGATCATTATCTTGTTAAAAAATGAATTCTACAATAACCAAATTTTAGGCGGGTAATTTAAAATTTGTCTTTAAAATAATTAAATAGAGCTCATGATTCACAATATCATCCAAAAATACCCAATTACCTAATCCTGAAGCCAATTTACTCCCCCACGCAAGAACACTTCCATCTCCATCACTGGCGAAGCTAGTCCTGAGTGAACTCCGTATCAAAATTCTTTGGGGAACCACTTTGGAAAATAAATAAAAATTAACGTAATAATAAATAAAACTCGTTTCAAAGTGTCAAAATGTTATGCATAATGGGGCCCCGTATCAGCGATACAGTTGATACGGTGGTAGCTAAGCCCCTGATCTCTATACTTCAGCTTGGAGATGGAGGTGTTCTTGTTCCACATAAATTCTTGGAATTGAGTTTTTAATTTTTCTTCTACAAACTGTTATACACCTGTCGGAACCAAAAATGTTGAATTATCTGTCATCCCAACCAATTTGTAGTCATTGTGTTGAATTTTCTGATACTTAATTCCAAGAATCTAGTTGGGAACAATGGAACATAGAGGTGGAAGTGTTCTTGCGGGGGGGATAAATCGGCTTCAGGATTAGGTAATTTGGTATTTTTTTATTGCATTGTGAATCATGAGCCTTATTTAAATATTTTAAAGAACTATTTGAAATTAGCCGCCCGAAATTTGAATATTTTAGAAGACTTCATTTTTTAATAAGATAATGACCCCAAACAATTTTGCTCTCAACGTACGCCTCTGGTGTCTCTATAACTGCCCCAAAATTCTGAAAATACCGCCTAATTCACATGTGAGTGGTTTATGTCTAATAGAACATATTTGTGATGACCCCCCTGGGTCACACCTAGAACACCGAGATTAATTTGAGGCAAAGAACCACTAAGAGCCATTTTGAATAATAATAATATTTATTTATTATTATAATTTTCTCAAAAATCTCTGATAACATATAATACGATAATGTTACGTCTCTTAAAGGGATTTGCCTTTATATTAAATTAAATTACTAAGAATACAATTAATTAATAATCTAGCTCAAACTCAAGTAAGGTTTACCGAAATAGGAGATCCGAGAAACACACGTATTCGAATTCTTAACATTCATTAACTTTAACTAAGTCGCTCAAACTGACGCTTACTTTAAGCGTACGTGAATTATATTTACCGCTGACTTATATCAGCTTTCTGGTACGTCTCGCAGCACGACGTCTTCACGAATCTAATCTCCTTGATTCTTCTAGTAATGCGTTTAAAGTTACTGGCTCAATAGCCTACCATCATCTCCCTTGCTATCTCGCCACGCTCGACTTAAAAATACCTTATCTAATTTAAATATTCCGTACCTCTTTTTGGAGTTGATTGGAAATATAAACGCGAATTTATATTCCCCAGAAAGACGCCTAAGAAGATTAGTGGAAAGGTTCCGTACAGATTCGTCACATATTTAGTGAGAATTCGATTTTAAAATAGAAAATAGGACATATATATATATATATATAAACAAATTATGAAGTAAAAACAATAATCACACAAGCATGAAGGAACATCGATGCAAAAATAGCAAAAAGCTGATGAAATCTATACCAATACGCTTAAAAGCTGCTGTGGGCGCTAAAAGATATCTTAGAACTAAATTAATAAACAAATACAATATTTAAAACTAAGTTGAGATTTTTTTAAGCGTACAAAGAATTTGGAGGCATAATTTCTTAGTAGTTTTTTTATTACTAATTTCTCAAAATAATAGTTACACAATGTTTTAAAAATTGATTATGTAATTCCGTTTAGAACAAATTACAGGTATCATAAAATAGCTACAATTCCGACATATTAAGTTTTATTAGTCGAAAACATTAAATTTTATTGGAAATTGCAAGTGTACGAGCACTTTTGTGTTCCACTGTATGAGTGAATGATTTCAAATTACTCGTTGGGAGATGAAGGGAGAACATAGCCCTGTCGGGCTTTCGAATAGTGACAATTAAATTGACAGAAAATACTTTGTTATTGCCAGTAGTAAAATGGAATTGAAAAGTATAACACTTAGTACTTGAAAATTTAGAAAAAATTCAGAAAGAGATGCAATGAGTAAAAGATTAATATAAAAAATATCTGTAAAAGTTTAAGAAGTTTAAAATGCGGCTTAGAAGCTGTAATCCGGATGGTGGGCTGGGTGAGACCTAGCCAACGCGGTTGCAACAAAAGAGAAGTTAGGTTTAAGAAAAAAGAATATTGCGAATGTCAAGCGCTCGAGAGTGAACGATGTGATTGCCTGTTAGAAACGGTCATGAAAATGTACTTCTCTTAAATAGGCAGAGCGTCGACACTTCAGAGAGATCAACACGGGTATCGAAATTTCTTCAAAATAAAATAATTAACAGTTTTTGAACAAAACTATAAATTTTTTCTTACTTGGCTCCATGGTAATTAGATATTGAATATATATGCTTAATGTATATCTTTTTTCCTACAAAAGAATATGAGAAGCCAAAAATTGCAGCGTTTGACTACCATTTGAATAAATCAAATAGCTGGGAATCATTTTAGAAAATAAATTATTTACGTAGCACACATCACTCCCCATTAAGAAAAAAAATCAAGAGTTTAATTCTTCCTGTTCCTAAATCATCGATTGAAAATCCACATTTAGTTGAAAAATAATTATCTCGTCATATCAATTAAATCCTCTGGCCGACTAAAATCCGAGTCTCCATAAGAAGCACCTAAAACCCGTCACGAAAAACAACTGATTAAATCAGAATAGATTTCTACGAATTATTATTGACCTTTCTCCGACTTTTCTACAGTAATATTTTCATCTAAGATCTCAATATGGATCCCCAACTGTTTTAACATTATCTTTCTTCCTTCTTTATTTATGAGAAATATCCACCCTGGGGTTTATTTGAAACCATGGGATTCCCGGAGAAAGAGAGATCAGGGTTTTTTTTCTGGAGAGTCACCTATATGGTTGTCTGTGAGGTTGTGTTTTTAATGTTACCGGTTGTACTTAAAACTAAGAAAAATCTATATGCTTAATTACAAAGATTCAGTATTACAATAATTGCCATTTGAACGCCAACAGTCAAATAAAATAAGATTTCAATTGAATTGAATCATTGTAAAGTAAGTAAAAAATTGGTAAAAAAGTAAGTTTTAAGTAAAAAATTGGATTTTGAAAAAATTGAACGAAGCAAAATTTTTGAAGAACTGGGTATAAATTTCGATTAATATTTTGATTATTAATTTGGTATTTGTTAAATCTACATTAAATATTTAATCTAAAGTTAGTTCTGAAAAAAAACCCCAAAAACAAAAAGTTGAAGTTCAATAAAAGTAACTAAGGTTTTTAAAAGGAAATTTAAAGCTATTAAAAATAGAAGAATGGATACTTCTCAAGCCTATTTCTATTTAAATTTTATTTTGATGAAAAAAAACAACTCTATCCACAACTTTATGATGAATGAAATTGTAAATACGAGTGAAAAATAAAAATGTTATAATGAAATAACGTCGTCCAGTCTTTATTAATAAAAGTAAAGTCACTGATTTTCAATAAGGTGTCAATGGAAACAGTTGTATGTAACGACTCTTGTAACATGATTCTAAAAATGTAATAGAATTCTACACGTTCAGTAAACAAATAAATAAAACCCTCCCCAATGAATGAGTAAAGCTGACGAAATAGTTCGATGAGTCGCCGACCTGATCAAAAAAGGGCAACAACATCCAAACAACGTACTGCTGGAAAGAAACCGCTAGTGCACTATTTTGATCTATTATACAATTACATGAAATAAAACACACCTGCCTGCCCTCAACTGGAGTTCCAGAATAAAGAGCATTTTCCTCATTTGACTGTGTTTAAACAGGCACAAAAACTTTGCAATTTCCAGTAAGCATGCTTTTTTTACGTCTATATTTATCGACGCTTTCGCTGGAGATGCCATTTCAAGTCGATCGTAAATTTTTTTTCTTCGTTGTTTTCCCTCCTTTTTCGAAATCTATTTCACTGTCTTTTATAACCGTGATAGAACGATTCGATTATTTTCGCTTATCTGTTTCCGAGATTTTACGATCAAATGAATAAGGCTTGACGTTAGCGGAATGCATTACACATGTTTTTGGTTTTATTGTTTGGAAGTGTGCTGTATGAACTACTGTACTGCTAGGTCATACTGAATAAATGACTCAGTTTCGGGAAACTGTTGATACCCTTTACAAAAGGATAGGAGTTATGAAATTCAAATGATCTGTTAATTTTAAAGGAAGGCTTGCAGTATTTGAGGTAGTTTTATTTATTGCAGTTACGTTTCAGATAAGAAAGACACACATTCAGTTACTCAAGTAAGAACTGACTCACATTTGTACTCATAAAGCAAATAGTATGCTCTTTGATACTGATATTGTATTAGCTGAAATTCAATTTTGAGTACTTTTTTCTGACATTTTGTAATATTTTATGGCTGGAGTTTTAAAAGAACTTAGAATAATACTCATATTTGCATTATAATATTACCTTTCGTTTTACAATTTGATTTCTTTATATTATGTCACGGACTTAACTGACTATATATTTTTAGTAAAAAAAGATTACTATATTGTAATTTTATGTACCAAAACTTACGGGTTTTTTTTGTAGATTATTGTACTACATGTGTACTAATCATACAGGAAAGCATAAATTTATTTTCTCCCTTCCGCCCCATCCAATTTTTTATTTAAACAGAATTCTGTTCGGTTTATTTTTGTCCCAAATTCAAGCCATAAAAACTGAATTTTCATATGGTATTTATCAATTACAACGAAAGCATTTTCGTCATTTTATAAAGCATCTAACAGAAAAAAATGCAACATTCTCTTACATTTAAGAACCAAGCAATTAACGAAATCAGTTGTGAGATACAATAAAAAATCCACTGTAACTATTATTAATATTATCATTATCACACATTTTTTTTAATTCTATATCACTTTTTTGTGCTTAAACATAGGTTTTCTTCCCCACTTTTGAATTGGGAATCCTTTAAAAAGCTATAAAAATACAAAATATAAAGTCACTTAAAACACTTTTAATTTTAAAAAGTGTTAAAATTCCATTATTGTAATTAAAACAATTTTCATTAACACTTAACTATGTTATTTAAAGAACAGAAGAAAATGCTGTAACATTTTGTTTGTATAATGAATTTATTAGATATATAGACACACACATATATAAGTAGAGTAACAAAAATACTACAAATAATTTACATTTCATTTCAAAGGAAAGAGTTGAGAATCTTTATTCAATTTGACTTTATATATTATTTAAAAAATTTTGTTAACCGAATTCCGATTTTAAATAATAAATTTTAAAACATGAGATTTCTTGGGATTGTTTCTGTTTTTAAAGGAGAAAACTTCTCTTGATTTTTAACTATGGAAGAACTAAATCAGTATAATTAGCAATAAAATAAATATTTAACTGTAATAAGTATTGTATCAAACTGTTGGAGTAACCCTTTTTTTTAATTTAAAACATTAGATATATTTTTATTATAATAACTTCTATACAATTTTAAAGTAAAAAAAGTTTCAGTAGAAAATACGTGTATTAAATGATTGAGTGAACACAGATTATAATTATAATGTGTTTCCTCATAAATACAACCAATTTAGAAAGAAACCCTAATCAGCACGATGTAATTCTTCAAGAAAATGCTTACATTTCTAGTGGCTGGTAAAATGATAGTCATTCTAACTAAAATGAAAAGAAAAAGAGAAAAAAAAATGATACCATTATTGAATGAAATTCCATTCCCCAAGTAAACACTGACTGGGAAATGTTAACACCAGACGGTCATATAATCACCTGCTGGTTCACCTACAACGCAAACCAAAGTTTTAAATTACATTACAGGCGGGATATTGATTTACATTAATGTCAATCTTCGATTTCAGGGCATTGGTCTACGTATTTACATTTAAAATAAACCTTCATCGGGGACTGTTCCAATATTAAAAAACTCATTTGACTTTTAGGCTCTTGTGACAAGTTAACATTTGTTGGATTTTTTTTCTAGTAAATGAAATGGGTAGGAAGTTTTTTAATGTACTTCATTTGTCGTTTTTTTTAATGATGAGACTTTGAAGTAGTTAAGAATGGTGTTTACTTTGAAAACTTCCAAATATGGATGGTGGAAATAGGGTGATCGGTTAAACGAGTAGCTCGCTACATAAGCAGTTCTGACTTAACTTTGAGGAGGTTTGGGACCAGTGGACAAGAGAGAGGTCTGTTACATGGCGATCAGGCTCAGGAAGCCCTCGGTAGGCCAAATGTTAAGAAGACAGTTACATAATACGACACACACACATAGCGCCAACTGTCTCTTCCCTGCACAGGCTTTACTTTTACCATGGGTCTCTGTGTCTATCCATACCATCGCAAGGTGCTTGGCTGAAGGATATAAAAATGCTGCCTTGAATGGAAAAATGCTGCCCTCACCGTCGCCTCCGTTTGGAGTGGTATCGCACTCAAATGAATTGGATTGATACAGAATGGAATGAGGTAGCATTCAGCAACGAATCCAGATTCAATATGGGCAGTGATGACAATCGTGTAAGAGTGAGGAGGTCCCGTGGTACGTTTCCCGTGTCAATCCTGCTACGTTTCCAGCGGTATATCGATCCCGAAACTAGTGCCCTCGTAGCGTATGCTATCGCATACGACACTCGGTCACCCCTTACATTGATCCACGGCACCATGACATCCCAGAGGTACGTTCGTGACATTCTTCAGCCACATGTGTTGCCACTCATGACAGGGCTTTCAGGAGCCATTTTTCAACAGAACAATGCTCGCCCACATACAGCAAGAATTTCACAGGATTTCCTCCACTATATTTCCAACTTTCCCTGGCCTGCTCGATCCCCATATTTGTCATCAATCGAGCATATCTGAGATCATTTAGGACGGCAAGTTTGTCAGCCTACGAGTTTGGTCACATGACATCATTCGGGACTTATATGCCTCAAAGCCTGACCGCATCACATCAGACAATCATGCCTAAAGGTGGCCCAACAGGGTACAAAAATCTCCATTTATTTGTAATTTTTTTATAAAAAAATATCATTTTACTTTGATTTTGCAATCCTTTACTTGCATCAACTTTGTACTTACGTACGTTAAATTTCGTTTTATTCTGACAACTCTTTCTTGGCTTGCACTTTTATGGAAATGGGTGCAATTTTAAATAATATCATCTGAATTTTCTGAAAATGTACAATTTCTTGTTTAACTCCAAATGAACAACCTTCAGAAAGTCGATACTTTTGTAAATTTTAAGCTTACAGGCCCTTAACGCTATAACTATAGTACTTTTTACATTAATAACAACTGAAATAATAATTTAGACAAATACACATGCCGAATCAGACATGTATTAAAACTGTATGATTTGTATACATTAATTTATTTCAAAATGAGATATAAAGTTATATGGCCTTTAAGAATGAATTTTCAAAAACTGAATCTCAACTTAAATTCAAATAATTTTGTGTATAGATTATTTTTTATCTTTGGTGATACCCTTTTAACATGGGATAATTTATGAAATGATGTTTACTTTACACTTTTATTCAAATTAGTTAAGCAATTTTAAGACGATCCCCAACAATGTATAAAAATTTTAACACTGTACCATGAATGTTTTAAGTAGGAGAGAGTGGGAAAAGTGTCTGGTTATAGAATTACAGCAGACTGAAACGAAAAATGTTTTAGAATCTTCCAGGGTAAAAGCGGGTTACGCAAATTAAAAAAGATATTTCAAGGCAAATATCGTATGAGACTATTTTTAGATATTGATACGAGCTCTGTTCATTTCAAAACTTGTTTGAAATAAGTTTGAAGGCAGTAATTACAAAATTTTTCATATATTATAAATGTTATTTTCTGTTAATTACTATTTAATCAAAACATTGCCTACAATTTTATATCTTTTTAAAATTAATTTGCGAAGCGAACTCAGAATTTCATCCCTTTCTACTCTGTAAGGTGCATTTATACTATTCTAAACAACAACATTATTTATAATACATTTATACATACACATACATTTTTAGATAGATATGTACGTATGTATAGTGAAAATCGCTTAACAGCCAACTGTGATGGGACTGAAATATTATTTCGCTTTAACAGAATTTCTTGTTAAAAGATAGTGCAAAAAAAAAAAAAAAAAAAAAACGAACAAAGTTAAGTTTATTAGAGTTTATTTTATTTACATAGATATATGTACATGCACATATTTAATAAAAAAAACAATGAAACAAAAACATTCACAAGAGCTTAAAGAAATTTAATGCAAAATTTTAAAGATTTTGAAAAACAAAACATTTTTTTGAATTTTTGGAAGATAATCTGATATTTTTCTTAGTATTGTCTATTTTAGCAACTAATTTTCAACAAATTTTTCGATGTCATCTGTTTTGTTATTCATTTCACCACTGGAATGTGTGTCTAAGTAACTTCGCATACTTTTCATAATGTTCCTCATTTCGGAGGACGTAGGAACTGTAGTTACATCATTCATTTTATTTTCTTCATCTGAATCTGCAGCTACGTTATTTTTTGAGCTTTGAATATACTCCAAAATGTTTTTGTCTGTCATAATTGGGGCTGACACGCGTTATCATCATCTACTAAAATGAATTCTTCCTATAATACAATAGAACAGTAAAATACGGCTGGTGTTTTCCGTATTTTGTTCATTCCCAGAAGAGAAATCTTTTCGTGTTAAGACATTTTCGTTTGTGTTACGAAAAAAAATGCATTAAAATACTTGGTAGTGTGTCGAGACAGTTGAATTACTTCGTGTTAACTGATATTTCGTCTTAAGAGTTTTCACGTTAAACGTATTTCACAGAATGTGTACGTGTGAGTCAATATCCATCTTTCTTATATCCAAATTTAAAATTAACCATTTTTAAAAATTAAGAGTCCAAGTCTTTAGTAAAGGGTGTTTTTTTAGAGGTATAGAACTTTAAATTGCAATAAAACAACGATGTATTATTCGATTGACATGAATTTTTTTTATTCAAAAGATAATCTTGTGGCATTACATTTTAAATATGATTTCTGGCATATGACTGCCACGGCTGGCTCGGATGTAGTCCAATCTGGACGTCCAATTTTCGATGACTTTTTCCAACATTTGTGGCCGTATATCGGCAATAACACGGCGAATGTTGTCTTCCAAATGGTCAAGCGTTTGTGGCTTATCCGCATAGACCAATAACTTTACATAGCCCCACAGAAAATAGTCTAGCGGTGTTAAATCACAAGATCTTGGAGGCCAATTCACAGGTTCAAAACGTGAAATTAGGCGGTCACCCAACGTGTCTTTCAATAAATCGATTGTGGCACGAGCTGTGTGACATGTTGCGCCGTCTTGTTGGAACCACAGCTCCTGGACATCATGATTGTTCAATTCAGGAATGAAAAAGTTAGTAATCATGGCTCTGTACCGATCACCATTGACTGTAACGTTGTGGCCTTCATCGTTTTTGAAGAAGTACGGACCAATGATTCCACCAGTCCATAAAGCGCACCAAACAGTCAGTTTTTCTGGATGTAACGGTGTTTCGACATACACTTCTGGATTAGCTTCACTCCAAATGCGGCAGTTTTGTTTGTTGACGTAGCCATTCAACCAGAAGTACGCTTCATGGCTAAACAAAATTCGCTTATGAAAATCGGGGACAACGGCAATCTCGTTTTGGACCCATTCGACGAATCTACGCCTTGCTTGATGATCGTTTTGATGAATTGCCAAACCAAACTGAGAATAAATCACTTGACAGCTGTTAAATCGGTCGCCATCTTGGAAAGTAATGCCAACTTAAACTTCTATACCTGGAAAAAAACACTCTTTATATCTTATATATAAATATATATTCTATAAATTAAAATGAAAATTCTGATGAACATTTTAAAGGGAATCTGTCTTTCGAATTTCTAAGCTTTGATATGAATATGATTGTGTAAATATTTGTAGAGGTTTTTCATTGATTTTAGAGTTTTTTTGAATTTATTTTATGAGAGAATTTATTTCTCATAATGGAGTTTTTCATCATCTCTGCATTTTTAATAGAAAAATAAATTCGGAATTTATCTAAAGTTTATTGGATGCTTGCTTTGTTTTTAATTGTTACATTACGTATGAAAATGGATTATTTTTGAACTTACAAGGAGAGGGCACGACTAAAGAAATTCATTCGGGATCGAGACCTGGTGTAATAGTAGTACTTCTTTAGGATGTTCACCCCTCAATGTAATTCCGCCTATTGTCCAGTCAATTCGGAGAAATTAGCCTTCGAAATTCATGTTTAGCTTTTTTACAATTAAATTAAAATTTCTTGCAACGTGTTGGTAGCCTGATCGTTAAATCGTCTGCTTACTATGAGCGAGGTCAGAGTTCGATTCCACGCGATCAACTTTTTTTCTTCAATTCATTTAATTAGTTCTTTTAGTTAAATAAATTTATTTATGAAAAGTTTATTAAATATTAAATTATATTTTATGTAATGATTTTGTATTTTACACAGTAAAAAAATTTAATAAATTTACAACTTAAACTATTTACTAGTAAAATTATTTAAAATTATTATTAACTAGCTGGTATACCCGTTCTTCGCACGGGTGAACTGAAAAATTAAACAACACAGATTGAAGGATAAAGAAGTTTTTAATGAGTTAATTTTACGTGAATTTCAAATTAAACAAAAAAAAGCTTTTTGCATATCTCAGCTAAACAAAAAAGAGAAAGAAAAAAACACCTTTGTTAAATTTTAATAGCTGATAAAAAGGAGCTAATAGCTGATAAAAAGGACTTTTTTTTATTTATAACTCCCCGTAACACTCTTGAGGGTCGATTTTTGAAAATACCTCTTTAAGCTAATCTCTGCTGAGCAAAAGTAACACATTGTTAAAAGTTTTGTGTAATGAACGCTTAAAATAGTGTAAATAATTTATATCTGAAAGTGTAATACGTTAATATTACTTTCTGTTGTATTTATTTTATGTTAAAATTGTAATATTCGCAAGCAACGCCGTTTCTTAAATTATAATGGCGATTCAATGAAACACATAGCGGAACCATAGAGTCAAGTTGACAAATGTCTTGCTACTTTCATAGCTCGAGCTTTATTAGAGCTTTGTAAGACCCGCCGTGTAGGGAAGAAATGCACTTCAATACTTTATCCAACCGCATTATGATTTTTTGCTATTTTTTTAATACAATAAAAAAATTTTTTGATCACTACACTTAAAATCAAGGGATATACATAAACAAAATACTCCACTTTGGAAAATTTAATCGGTTAGAGCTAATAAATTAATTAAAGATGTTCCACAGTAAAATTAATTACCTACACCGTTCACTTAAAATAAGTAGTCAAATCATTTTCTAAGGTCTTCATTAACATACAAAAACATAAGACACTTACATTTTCACATAAACTATTTTTTCGGGACAAAAGTAATAATCCTTGCAATCCGCTGAAAACACCGTCAGCTGAAAACGCAATATCTGCTACAAAACTAATCGCTTTCCCCGCTAAAACACTCATCATAGAACCCGCGCTGCCATATATCTTGGAAGAGTGGATTTCAAAAAATATTCCTGTTAAGTATTGGTAGAATATTCCTTCTAAGTAGGTGTGGTGTGGTAGTTAGGAGAAAGTGGTGCCAACTCAGGTGTCGTCCACCTCACTTGACCATGGTTCAAAATTGCGTGGTCCGTTGCCAAAAGCTTTCGTGTAGCTGAACAGTGCGGCGTTAATATTCACTCACTCCAAAAAATACAGTACAGTAGTTACAATTATTTTTATACTTAAAAATGTAATATCTGCCTATTCAATTAAAATTATAGCGGTATAATTAACTACTAACCACAAACAAATTTTGAAAATTTGTCCAAATGATGTAGTGAGAAAGAGAAAGTTTATTAACTTTAAGTACCAGAACCGATAAAAGCATTTATTTTGAAAAAAGATCTTCTTACTACCAGATGTGCATAATAAAATCATAAAAAAAACATTCAAATAAAGAGAGATTTATAGCAACCTCTCCCTTCAAAGCTTAGTTTTATTCTGAAATAAAAAAATTAGGGAATATGCTGATAACAGGAATTAATTAGAAGCGAGCGCCTTGCGTAGCCGAAACAAAAAGGGTTTCTTCACAAACAAAAGATAGATATTTGCTGTCGTGGGTTTTTTGCAGGGCATGCCAGAATTGCTTGCACATGGCAGAATTTTTTCCTACTTACTTGACAAATATCGTTATATTTTGGACACTTCACACAATATCTTTTTAAATTATAGCCTATGCTATTAATTATAGCCTATTTGTTATTCTGATGTATAAGCTATATTACTGTAAAGTTTCATTAAAATCCATTCAGTTGTTTTTGCGTGAAAGACGGCCAAATATCTTCACAAACATTCGCCTTTATAATATATATCTAGATTTAAAAAATGTAAAATAATTATTAATGAAAATTATTAGTAATAAAAATCAGTAAATTAATTATTATTTATATTAAAATTAATTAATTAATTAGCTTTTAATTATATAATAAATTAGTTAAATACTATTTATTTTAATTACTTAATTATTATTAATCATTAGTATTTATAAAGAAATATTATTAATTTATTATTAAAATTATTATTGATTTATTATTACAACTATTAATTTATTATTAAAATTATTGTTTATTAGTAAAATTATGATTTATTTTTGAAATTATTATTAATATATTATTAAAATTATTGTTTATTATTAAAATTATGATCTATTTTTGAAATTATTATTAATATATTATTAAAATTATGATTTATTTTTGAAATTATTATTAATATATTATTAAAATTATTTAAATAAATTTATTACAATTATTTAAATAAGCCTTTTGAAATTAAATAAATTTATTTGAAAAGAACTTATTAAATATTTTATAAAATTATAAAACAATTATATTAATAATATTTAAAAAAAGACATTTTTTATTATATTAATTATAAGATAATTAATTTAATAATAATATATATTTTATAAATTATTTTACATAATATTTTATTTATAGTATATTGTATTTCACATTATAAACCTATTTGTAATTAATTTTTATGAAAAATTTAATTTAATATTTATTATATATTTTATTATAAATATTATTTATTAATATAAAATACATTTATAAATTTTAATATAATTATAAAATTTAATATAATTATTTATATAATTACAGTAATTTTTTTTACTTTATAAAATGCAAAATAATTACATAAAATACCTTTTAATATTTAATAAACTTTTCATAAATAAATTTATTTAATTAAAAAAATAATTAAATGAATTGAAGAAAAAAAGTTGATCGCGTGGAATCGAACCCAGACCTCGCGCATAGTAAGCGGACGATTTACCTATCAGGCTACGAACTCGTTGTCAGAAATTAAAATTTAATTGTATAAAAGCTAAGCATGAATTTCGAAGGCTAATTTCTCCGAATTGACAGGCCATTCGGCGGAATTACATTGAGGGGTGAACACCCTAAAGGAGTACTATTATTCACCAATTCTTGATCCCAAATGAGTTTCCTTTGACGTGCCCTCTCCTCGTTAGTAAAATAGTAACCTATAACCGAACACAAACCGAAATAATCTCTTAAATAAGACACTGGTTTAAAAAATCGTTTTGTATATAATTATGTCCTAAAATTGCTTTGTAGACATTGAAATACCCTCTTAACAGCTCTCATAGCTCCTTATAATTATTTCCAAAACATCTGACAAGTCAGATTGAACTAATGGAATTTCTATATTACTATAATGCTAGGACTTAATATTACTATATTAAGTCCTAGGACATATTACTATATTAGTCCTATTACTAGGACATTATATTACTATAATGCCTCGACTTACACTACCTCAACTTGCGCGAACCAGGAGTTACGCAGTTTTCAAAGTTCGTCGATTCGCCTTTTCTTTAACACCCTTTTAGAAGCTTCACCTGTATGTAACGGAATCTTTGAACTCAATTTTTACCCACTTTAAAAGGTCAGATTAATTCGAAATTTTGCTCACTTGTCCAGAACCGATGACTATGCAATAATTTGATAATTTTGTTGCATTGTCCTGATTAGGTCAACAGGACTAACGATTTCTCATTTTCATATCCCATTCCACATCTGGTGACTAATTCCAGATCCCTTTTCCAGATTTGGCGACTAAAAGATTAAGTTACAATTTAGTTAGATTATATTGAAAGGGTATTTTTTAGTTTTTTTAAACTGTAATTTCTTTTTTTCCCCTTTTTCTTCACTAAAACTGAAGCGAAATTAGTGCCAGAGCCTGATAAAATTGGTAATGTGATTGAAGAAGTTGTCGATCTTGCCAGGCAAATAAATTTAGAAGTGGCTAGTGATGACGTTCAAGAACTCTTGGATTTCATCAATCAGGAGCTGACAATTGATGAGCTCATAGAAGTGCATGAGCAACACATTGAAGAACTTGAGTCTTTAGACCCAATTCAATAAGAAGATCGAATGATGTTTGCGTGAGATTGGAAGTGAAAGTTATATTTACTTCGCACTATAAACACGAGAACTGTTGGCAACGGATCTCTTAATTTTGAATCATGGTCAAGTGAAGGGGACATTATCTGAGTTAGCACCCCCTCTCCTAACCTCCACACTACAAAATATGGCCGGGAATGTGATACAAAACCTCATGGAAATTCAAAATAGTTACAAATTTTAGAAAACACTGACTCCAATGAAGAGCGTATTTTTGTAACAAAACAAGGAATAAAAAAATTATTAGCATGCTACGAGTAAATTTTACGGGTGAAAAAAAATCTTTGAACCAGGAGACTATTTAGTTACATTTTATGAAACCATCTACATCAAAATAACTTCGCTTTCATATTTTGTATTTGCGTCTCATCTAAGGTTTTTTTATTAAACATTTTATTTTTTAAAATTATTATTTTCTTTCGATCCCAGTCCCAACTAAAAGTAACTAACATGCATTTATATGCGAAATTATACCCCGACGACTTACGGTAATTCGACATATGCGGTTATCACTCAGTCCAATCTATCACGTAAGTTAGGGATATTACTGTATTAATAACTTAAAAACAGTTTATAGTCATACAATGTTAGGAAATACACAGCGAAGCGGGTTGGTAATATAGCTCTATAGTATTACATATATATTATTTCAAAAATAACTTTTATATATTCACGTCTCCTATTAAGTCCCGCTCTCAAGTAAAGAAACACCGTTTTAGATTCTTTTATACGAGGGTTGGGGCATAAGTCATGGCAACTATTTTTTTTCTTGTGAACGGATCACAAACGTATATGTGTCGCGTGGAAGCTCTGCAGGCATAGTGTGTACTCAGAACAACAGATGAATCTGTGATAGTCGGTAGTAGCGCAGCGAGGGTAGTGAAATCAGTCAGTTGGTGAGTATCGTGTGAGGTGGAAGTAACCCGTGTTGAGCAGCGCGCTAACATCAAAATAGCCGTTCTCCAAGGGAGAAGTTCGCCCTGTGACTTTGATCTCATTCCCAAGATTAAGGAACCGATACGTGGTACGCGGCTTGCAACACGAGAGGACATTGCTAATGCTGTGGGCCAATTCACACATGATGCGGCAAATGCTGAGGCCGATGGTATTCAGTGCCTTCCACATCTTTGGCAGTGTGTGGTGAAAGTAGCAGGGAACTACATTGAGGATCTTAAGGCCCAGGTTTGTCATGTCAACTTTATGTGTACTGTGTTGTCATTCTTTTGTACAGTGGCTGCCATATTGCCCTGTATACTACCGTAATAAATTAGAGTGTTATAATATTTCAGTGCTATTCATTGTCCACACATGTAGTTAACTCCTTGTCCATTCGTCTGTATATGTCCCATTTTCCAACCCGACTGGTATCTTCAAGAAAAAAAAATAGTTGCCATGACTTTTGAGTAGTGCCGATATGGAGAGCGGAATGCCAACCAAATAACATCGTCATGTGAACTGGTTTAAAATTGCTTCGCATATAAGTTGTGTTAAGGGATCCGACTACGCGTTCGGAACCGTGATTTTCAAAAGCGCATAAAGGGATAATTTTCATGACATTTAGTGTCACTTAGGTTAGAAAATGTACATAAAATTGTTTTAAGAATAGTATTACAATAAAAATTATTTAAGCACAATATTTTGACAAAAAATGAACATAGAATGACCCCTTTTCAAAATATTCTCCTTTTGTGAAAAATGCTTCTATTATAATAATAGTTTGCCTGTATATAGCTCAGACCTCTGTACAGAGACTCAACTAGAATTTTTGAAATATATAACTTAGAAGTGGGTTTATTCATATTTTACGACAACAGAGGGAAGCAATTTTAAGAAAAAAAACGCCAATAATTATTTCAATTGGTGGTAACTCTGAAAATAATGTGAATTTTTCAAAAATTCTAGTTTAGCCTCTGTAGAGAGTTCTGAGCTACAGACAAAATATTATTATAATAGAACCATTTTTCACAAAAGGAGAACATTTTGAGAAAAGATTATTCTAAGTTAATTTTTTACCAAAATATTATATTTAAATAAATTTTTTTGTCAAAATGTCCTTAAAACAATTTTATGCACGTATTCTGAGTGATACTAAATACCATGAAAATTATCCATGTATGCCTTTTTTTAAAATCACGGTTCCGAACGTAGTCGGATACTAAGCGGACTTTTGAGTCTGTCACTGACAGTCAACCGGAAAAGTTCTAAAATTTAAGCAAATAAAATTAGAAACTATTTTGAAACACAAGGATGAACATATGAGAACGAAGAGAAGAACGAAAAAATTTCAGCTTGGAAATTCAGATTCAGCTGTATCAATAAATGGTTATTTATATCGATTATTGTTTTCGATATTTCGAAATTTACTGATGAAAACGTCTGAAACCAGCATTAAGCAATATACATTTTTAAAAGAGGTTATTTCAAAGAAACCTTATTCTAATAAATAAAACATCCAGGTGTGTGATGATACATTAAAGTCAATATCAATGCTGTATTATAAGCTTTTAATGCGGGCGTCTCTCTGAAGTAATATGAATTGTCTAACAATCAAATTTTTGACTAAGAATACAAATAAAATTTACAAAATAATGATAGCACTTATTAAGTATCTCTGAAAGAATTCTAATGCTTAAATAAACTGGTTACTTTAAAAAATATTTTACTTCCAACCATATCAAAAGAGATAGCTATAAAAATACTATCAATAATAAGCTCCTTTAGATCGGGAACAAGATTTGAATAGTTAAGAAAATTGAACATTTCTATACATTCATATTTCTTTTAAATTGCCAGAAATCCAAATATTTTGGTCATTAACTCACATATGTCAGTTAATTAACATGTGTGTGTTATAAAAATTATGACTTTTTTAAAATCTGTACTGTAGAATTTAATAAATACAGTGGTGTTGTAAAAATTCATCGATAGAATAGCTATATTTGATTTCCAAAATAAATAAATTAAATAATGTAAGTATGAATTGTTTTTGAAAATGATACTTATAATATAGCATTAAAATTGAAAACAGGAACCTCAAGTACCATAATTATTTGATTATTTTAACATCGGTGTATTGACATACTCATTCATATATATATATATATATATATATATATATATATATATATATATATATATATATACACGTAATAATTAACTGTAATTTTCTCTTGAGGGCTTTTTAATTTGTAAGGATTCTGAACCCTCTAGGACTTCGCGTAATAATGAACCATTAGTTCACCCGCCTAATGGGATATAACCGTAATTTTATCACTTCGAAATGAAAAGTTCAGCATTTTTCAATAGGAACTATATAACCTACATCATTTGATGCATTTGGACCAATCAGAGGAGCTTTTCACGGAAGTCATATGATTTTGGAGACTTCCGGTTAGCATTTTGTATAAATACTAGAATTTGCTGGAAAATTTAAGCCACCTCTTGTCTTTGTGATGTTACTCCATTAGTTCTTATGCCGTTTTTTATGTGAGTGTGCTATATGTCTTATGTATGTGTTTTCTACGTTAATAAATCAAGATGCAAAAGTACCAAGCTTCGTCCATTTTAAAACGAATATTACAACCACAACATCAACAAATTGATTAAAGTAAATCTACTCGGTTATTTGTTGTATTTATATAAAATCATATACTTTAAATTTATCAGTTAACTAGCCGTTACCCACCCGCTTCACTGGGTATTTCACGCTGTTGTATAAATGTATACTGTTTACATATATATGAATTATTGATATCTAGCATTAAGAATTTGATATTGTATTGAAAAATATATTTATAGCTGTAACTCTAGACTGTTGATATAAGGACATAAATTATAATATCTAATTTCCATTTATATCTAAAATAGAAGTAGAAAGATTTTTTGCGCTCACTTAACCCAATAATCAAGTGGATTTCCACCAAAGCAACTTTCAGGGGATCTCTACTCCATAAAATAAACATGCGTGCTAAATTTCAAGTCTAAATCTAACAGAGCAAAAACGGAATTTTTATCATCAGTACCTCGTTGAGAGCATTCTTAGCGGATTCCAATTCAACAAAAGCATGCAAACCAAATTTTATTATTATAGTTCTAGCAGTTCGAAAACGGGAATTTTGTCTATCAATACGCCCCAATAACTCTCCTCGCTTTCCCCTAAAGTTGATTTCCGTAAAATCCATTTTTAGTGGAACTCTATTCAACTAAAGAAACGCACTCAACAAATTTCAAGTAAATGGTTTAAATTCAAAAACAGGAATTTTTCTATAACTCTCCTTAACCCCTCGCAATCCCACTCCTTACGGGGTCCGTTTTCGTAAAACTCTTTGTAAGAGGAACTCTAATCCATGAACGGAACATACCTTCTAATTTTCAAGCAGGTGGGTCTTTTAGTTGAAAAGCGGAAATTTTATCTATTACGCCCCTTAATTCCCCTCAGTGACCCTTGGGGATCAATTTTCTCCAAACCTATTTTGTAGTGGATCTCTACACCATGAAATACGCTTACCAAATTTCAAGACTTTACGTCAAATAGTTTTAAAAAGGAGATAATTACCTATATATAACGCCCCTTAATTCTCCATAACGCCACTTGGTTGACGATTTTGGCAAAACGCATTTTGAAGCTGGTCTCTACTCTATGATAAGAGTCCGTTAACCAAATTTCAAGAATGTACGTCTAATAGTTTAAAAAATGGAAATAATTATCGATAACGCCCCTTAAACCCCCCGCAACGCCACTTAGGAAGCGATTTTCACAAAGCCCATCTGTGAAGGTCTCTACGCCCCATGGAGGTCAATTTTCGTAAAAATCATTTTGTTGGGAATCTCTACTTTATGAAAGGAATCTGCGTACCAAGTTTCGAGACTGTACACCTAATAGTTTAATAATGGAAATAATTATCTATAACGCCCCTTCAACCCCCGTAATGCCCCTTGGGCTTCGATCTTTGTGAAATCCGTACTTAGCTGATGTCTACTTTATGAAGGGAACCTGCCTACCAAATTTCAAATCTGTAGGTTTAATAGTTCCGGAGACATCGTGATTGGTCAGTGAGTGAGTCGCTTTTCTCCTTTATATATATAGATAATAGGCATTGAATAGGCGTTCCTTTTTGGGCATCTAGACAGTAAAACAGTCCACAACCCCATATCGTGAGAGTCTATGATGCTGGGCATGGCGAAAGTGGTGTCTTCCATTCTGCTGAGTGACATGATGGTGATTGGTTGAACAATGGAATCCGGGAGGCGTGGCTATGGTGCTTCATCTGGGTGTTAAATTTTTTGAGTTTTTTTGGCTTGGCTGAGAGCTTAGAAGCTGCTCTCTGATTGGATGCTGGGTACAGTGAACGGTGACTCCAATTGGCTGCCCTGGGGACTGAGATTTAGAAAATAGGGAGGTGCAAGTCCAGTAGGGATGTAAGAAATTAATAGTGACAAAAATTTTAATGAAAAAAGTAAAATTTTAGCTAAAAATGGTGCAATAAAAATTATTGCACGAAAAAATAATTTTATGGAGGATTATAAGAATCAAGAAGAATTCTTTTTGGTCTTTTAGTATTATCATTAGGAATGTAAGGAATTAAGTTATGCATATTAGAATTATTGGTTTCAGGTAGAGCGTTGAAAAAGTTAATTGCTATTTTCTGAATATGAGATTTTAAACTAGTAATTTTTAAAGCGTTACGTATATCGTCATTGCGCATGTACCTTGTGGCTTTGACACAATCATACGTTTTACAGAATTTTGCAGAGTATGTGATGTACCTCCCCTTGGAAATACATCCCTCGAAGCATCAGCGTGAGCTAGAGGTGTAGGGTTATCGTAAGAACTAGAATCAAACATTATCTTAATATGACTTTATTAAGATATTCAACTTAAACTTTGAACAAATATATAAATTAATGAATGGAAGAATCTACAATGACACAATGCGCAACACACAATATAATACAGACCTATATCAATAATTGAACCACCTAATCTTCAAATATAATTATAGTAAGTAATCAATCCTACATTATATTATTCTGTAATAAACTTGTCTTTTTCTACAGTGGTATGCAGCTGTACATTTGACTTCTAATCGATCACCAATATGTTTATCCACGACACGTAGAACTTGAATCTTTGAACAACGAACTTCAATAATCATCCAATACCACAACGCACGTTAATTGTCGAACATTCCTTTACACTACCATTACATTGCCACCATTGCCCTCATTGCCATCATTGTCCTCACGCTTACTCTAAGATCCTATATTTATCCTATATTATTTAAATCTCTTCACTTCTCGTTTCTTGGATTTGGTTGGAAAAGAGTTGCCATTAATTCTGGCCCAAAGAACCCAAAGGACTTGTTAAAGAAAAGACGCGTAAGTCGTCACAAGTATCAAGATTATAAATATTTGTATTAGCGGCATAACCCCATACTCTGGACTAGCGTACGCTATAATTGGACGCATAACGGCTGTATAGAGAAGTACTTTGTTTTCTATACTCAAATGAGAGTTCCGGCCTATTAAGGGGTAAAGTTTAAACATAATTTTCCGGAACTTATCGTGGGCGTATAAAATATGTTGTTTCCATGTTAAGTGTATATCGAAAATTATTGCAAGATATTTAGCTTCTTGAGACCAGGGGATCTGTTTGTTGTACATGATGGGTGGTGGTGGAAGTGAGTGCTTTTTTGTGAAAATAATGGCTGTGGATTTTTCTACGTTGATACTGATTTTCCATTTGTCATAGAAATTTTGTAGAAGAAGATGCTTGTTAATCACGTATGATATAGTTGTCAGATTTTTGTAAGTTGTGTGTATGGCCGTATCGTCAGCATAAAGATTGATCTTAGTTAATGAGTAATTAGGAATATCGTTAACATAGAGATTAAAGAGCATGGGGCCGAGCAAGGAACCTTGAGGACATCCTGCAGAGACACAATGTGTGTTAGATATATAATGACTCGTTCATCCTAATTTTGAAAGAACAGTTAGTTAGATAGGAGTGAATGAGGTGAATCAGAGGGGGAGGTAGATCGTAGGATATTAGCTTGAAAGTGTGTCCATTAATTCAAACACGGTCGAAGGTTTTCTGGATATCCAGAAATACAGCTCCTGTGCTTTTCTTTTTCTGGAAACCTTCCGAGATATGTTCAGTTAATCTTAAAAGTTGATGTAAGGTAGAGAGCTTGCTAGTAAAACCATATTGATTGGGATTTAGAAGGTTTTTATCGTTATAATGAAATTTTTTAATCTGTGGAGAATAATAGATTCAGTAAGTTTACCTATTGTGGAAAGGAGAGAGATAGGTATATAACTAGATGCAAGGTGGGGGTCTTTACCAGGTTTGTTAATTGAAAAAATAATGGCTTATTTCCACTATACTTTCTCTGTCAAAGAATTAAAGATCGGAAAAGTTTTTTATGTTTTATTTACCATCTTCTTGGGTTATGTGTTATCGTTACTATAAATGCAAACTTTCAATTATATCGTATGGCTCCTAATATACAAAATTTGTTCCAAAAGTAAGTTCCATCATTTTTTTAAAGGAAAGATGGAACTCTAGGTAGAAAAAAAACAATAGCCGTAAGAAACCATATCCGTTGTTGGTTCAACGACGGAAGAAGGACCTGAAGTTATTCGAATACAAATCACGATGTCAGGTTGACATGTGGTGACAACGTCGTCGCTAATGGAAGTGTATACTGTTATCCGGTATGATTGAAAAGTGAGAATAGTGTATCCATCATCAAATGGTTGATCACTGGTGATTCATGTTCAGAGAAGGAAGGTGCACTGTGGAAAATGAAGGTCAAAGTTACCTTGCCTCCTAATCCATGAATAAAAACAATACTGCCCCATTAAACTTCGACCTGTTCCCTGCAATGAAAACGACAACGCTGAGGTGGAGCAGGCTTTGCAACAATTCCGTGCATTG
This sequence comes from Trichonephila clavipes, assembly GCA_019973935.1. NCBI lineage: Eukaryota > Metazoa > Arthropoda > Arachnida > Araneae > Nephilidae > Trichonephila > Trichonephila clavipes. The sequence continues at coordinate 183,289 of BMAU01011883.1, read as the reverse complement.
CAGTCGCCGGTTAATACCAGATGGGTTTCTTCAAATTTATTGCCCACTGCGAAAAATATCTCAATGCTTATTTGTTTATCCAGCGTGCGTGTTGGTTGCTTGACCATTTGTCAAAAAGCCTCCCAGTACAGACTGACGACGTCGTAAATCGGATATTCATCGAGTCCAGTGCATTAGAGCAGGCGGTCGCATTCCAGTCTGGCAGGGTCGCAGAGTGGACAGGCCACATAGCAGCTAGGCCAAGCCAGTGGAGATATACTCCCAGAAAGTCATGTCCGGTGGTTAGGCGAAAGCGGGCAACAGAATCCGCTCTCTCCAGGTTCCTTGAGATAGGAGCCACGGGGGGGTCAAGGCAGTACGCTTGTCAATATATGTGGATATAATGCTCTTTGCTCTTCTGAGGGTCAGGGGGGCTTAAAGTTGAGACGACTCGGCTCCCTGCTTGGCTTTTTGGTCAGCGCAATCATTGCCAAGGATCCCAATATGACTTGGGACCCACTATAAGGGCACAGTCCAGCCATATGAAATGAGCTCCTTAATTTTAGTTTGGCACTGAACTTCAGTTCAGTCAGTTGGTGGGTTATGTCTCAATGTCAGTGATGACTATGTCGAAAAAGAGCAAGATATGTGGGTCATGATGTAGTTCAGTCAGTTGGTGGGTTATGTCTCAATGTCAGTGATGACTATGTCGAAAAAAGAGCAAGATATGTGGGTCATGATGTATTTTTTCAGTTTTTGTATGAAAAGGAATGACGAAACTTGCTTTCGGAACGTCCCTCGTATGTCTATGTCTCCCAACCACCCGTCGATAATTTCAGCGATCCCTGGAAAGAAGTATATCCATCACTTTTTTATGAATAAAAAGATATAAATTTGATAAGGTTTTTCTTATATCCAAAATATGTTTATTTTAGCTTGCATATTTTAAGACGTCAAATAAAGATTGTTATTTACTATGCAAAACTCGTGTTATTTTCCGAGACTCGTTCACGTATTCGAAAAATATGAACATGCAACAATTCTTTTCGTAAGTGAATAATAAGCATAAAAAAGCGGGTCACGGTATGATATTCTCCGATGTTAAGATATTGAGATAAGTGATAAGGAAATAGAAGAATATTAACTGCTACTACGATAAAAAGAAATGTATTCGATAAAAATACTCTTAAATCTCTTAAATGTCTAATAACTTTTCAAAACAACATAAATAATTATATTCTTTCGTTGTATTCTAAAATAATGTGATGCAGAAATAAGCTATCTCAATAGATAAAGAAAAATCCAGGTTTAAATATTATTTTATTTATATTTAGTATTAAAATAAAGAAAGATTTTAATCTTTTAAATTACTTTATCTAAGGTTAGCATGACTTGAATATCAAATTTTTAGTATCTGTAGCCCAGAATTTTTTAGAACTTTATTCTGTCTCGCCAAGTATTTTTCAATTTTCAGTCGTTAATAAAATACTTTTTATTTATCCACTCAAGTTGAAATACATTTTTTAAACTTGCAGCGGATGACACTTGACGTTAATACAGTTATCTCAATTATTGATTCATTAATTAAATTAAATTAATTAATTTTTAGTTTAATGCGAGAGAAAAAAGTTTGTCAGTTAATATTGTGATTTTGTCATCTGTATATACATATTTATAATAATTGTAATTATTTCATAAAAAGTAACTAAAATTAAATTTTTCTTTGCTGACCTAAGTAGGAACTGATTTTAATTTTTTTTATATTACTTGTTTGATATTTAACTGTTTTTGCTACATAATTTGTGTACGTTGTGATCAGAAAAAAAATATATCTTAATATATAAAAATCTGTGCGTGTGTATGTGACTAAACTCCTCCTAAACGGGTGGACCGATTTTGATGAAATTTTCTGTGTGTTCCAGGGTATTCGAGAATGGTTTAGATTCACAATTCGGTCCAATATCGCAATTAATAAAAAAGATATTAATTAATTACATATGCGTTGATCAACAATTATCCTAGCCTACAAATCTATTTGTGTAGCTAATTGATTACACACATTATTAAACTTTTTTTGCTTAAAATGATTTCTTATCGGAAATTTATACTAATAAGGGAAACAGTTTTTGTGTGTGTTTCATTTCTAAGCAACTCAGAAGTATAAAACTTGGCACATAATTACTATATTTCCTAATGATATGCACTACGAAGTGTTTTTTTTTTCGATATTCGCTTTAGATTTTTTTTAAGATTAAATTTTTAAGTGATTTTCCAATTTTTTTTCAACAGATGGATTTTAATTTGTTAATTTGGTAACAGTCATTTTTGATTTGCTTATATTTTATTTGATTATTTCAAACCATTTCTGGATGTTTATTTGATTGTGTCGTTTCTTTTTCAGGTTAAAAAAAATCAATGTTATTTGGTTTAAGGTTGCTTATATTTTATTTTATTATTTCAAACTATTTCTGGATATTATCGATTGATCCAATTATGATAATCGTATATGTAATGACGTTAGATATTGTAATAACTTTTCAATATAAATTTTCATCAAAACGGTTGAGATTAAGGCTTATTCATAAAAATTCGGCATTTTTGAATTTAAGATGTAAAGGGTGTTTTTTTAGAGGTATAGAACTTTAAATTGCAATAAAACAACGATGTATTATTCGATTGACATGAATTTTTTTTATTCGAAAGATAATCTTGTGGCATTACATTTTAAATATGATTTCTGGCATATGACTGCCACGGCTGGCTCGGATGTAGTCCAATCTGGACGTCCGATTTTCGATGACTTTTTCCAACATTTGTGGCCGTATATCGGCAATAACATGGCGAATGTCGTCTTCCAAATGGTCAAGCGTTTGTGGCTTATCCGCATAGACCAATGACTTTACATATCCCCACAGAAAATAGTCTAGCGGTGTTAAATCACAAGATCTTGGAGGTTTAATTCACAGGACTAAACGTGAAATTAGGCGGTCACCAAACGTGTCTTTCAATAAATCGATTGTGGCACGAGCTGTGTGACATGTTGTGCCGTCTTGTTGGAACCACAGCTCCTGGACATCATAATTGTTCAATTCAGGAAAGAAAAAGTTAGTAATCATGGCTCTATACCGATCACCATTGACTGTAACGTTGTGGCCTTCATCGTTTTTGAAGAAGTACGGACCAATGATTCCACCAGCCCATAAAGCGCACCAAACAGTCAGTTTTTCTGGATGTAACGGTGTTTCGACATACACTTGTGGATTAGCTTCACTCCACATGCGGCAGTTTTGTTTGTTGACGTAGCCATTCAACCAGAAGTACGCTTCATCGCTAATCAAAATTCACTTATGAAAATCGGGAACAACGGCAATCTCGTTTTGGGCCCATTCGACGAATCTACGCCTTGCTTGATGATCGTTTTGATGAATTGCCAAACCAAACTGAGAATAAATCACTTGACAGCTGTTAAATCGGTCGCCATCTTGGAAAGTAATGCCAATTTAAACTTCTATACCTGAAAAAAAAACACTCTTTATGTACAGGACAACGTCTGTCGGGTCCGCTAGTATATATGTAAATATATTCGCTCCTATAGTTAGTTATGCTTTCAAATGAAGAAACCTGATTTACAGCTGGAATTAAATTAGTTAGATTTAGCTGGAACACTACCCGTTACTCGCAAGCTTCGCTGAGTATTTCATGTTGTATGACCATATATTGCTGAACATATAAATTAAGTCTTCTATATAAAGTCTAGGCTTTCAAGTTAGAGAGATAGGATAAATTACTCTAGCGGAACAGTGATTAATCAAATTTGTAGTGTTACACAGATATTTGCTATTTGGTAATTGTAATAATTAAGGTGACGATTTGTCACTGGAGATTGAATAAAGATTAGAGAGATAGCTAGGAAGGCAGTGTACTCGAACCAGAAGTGTGTGTGTGTATTGGTAATTAAAGTCTTCTCATACCTCTCGTACCTCGTTAATTGTCTTCTCATTGCTTCAATTGGGTGTATCTCTTAGTTTTGATTTATCGAAAACTTGTATTGTTGATTGTGTTACAAATAAATTAACTGACTTTGAACATGGCTAGGCATCCTTACCTTTCTCCCACATCTCTAGGTGGGGATCCGAGATCCTTACAAATGAATAAATAAATAAATAAGTAACATAATTATAATAATTGTCAATTTTCAAATTTGTAAGTATAGTAGGTCAAAAACGGAATTTTTTCCCCATCTATAAGGCTCTCCTAATCCTCACAACCTTCCTGGGTGTCGATTTCCGGAAACCCATTCTTAGCTGGTCTCTACTCAACAAAAGACATGTTCAAGTCAATATGTCTAGTAACTCAAAAGCGGGACAACTCTCCTTGTAAGTCGATTTCCGCAAAACCCATTCTTAGCTGGTCTCTACTCAACAAAAGACATGTTCAAGTCTATATGTCCAATAACTCAAAAAAGCGGAACAAATCTTCTTGTAAGTCGACTTCCGCAAAACCCGTTCTTAACGGACCTCTACTCAACAAAAGGTACATGCCAACCAAATTTCAATTCTGTACGTCTAATAGTTCCGGAGATCTTGTGATGAGTACCGTAAAATCCGGCGTATAACGAGCACTTTTAACAAAAAAAGATAAAAGTTTCGGGTGCGCGTTATACGCCGGGTATAAAAATGATAATTTAAAAATAAAATAGAAATGTGCATAAAAAAAACTTAGACCTACAAAGATCGGAACTCTATTTATTTAAAAGTAATGTCATACATTATGAACTTAAGGGGTTTTTTTCAAGAAATATACTATTTTTTTCTCAAAATCCTTGGATAATACCTAGAACAAATGGCTTTAAAACATGATAGCATTGCTAACGTACATTGAAGGTTCTTTCGTAAAAGGGGGTGCGTGTTATACGGCGAATATAACTCTAAGTTAAAAATTGCATCTTGAAAGTATAGGTATGCGTTATACGCCGGATTTTACGGTATAAATATTAGCATTAGAAAATTAACGAGATATAGTAAGAATTTAAACACTGTTTGTCTGTATTGAAGTTTTATCAAGAATGAATTATTCGTATGTTGTTCTACACTTTTGAGTATACTTTTACAGTTTCAATATATTTAATTTTTATGGTGTCTATCTTCGGATAACAATACTTGTCCTAAATATTGTTGTCATTTTATGTTTATCATATGGATCATTTGACGTTAATTCTGTTATCACTCAATACCATTTCCGATAACAAGCCATGTTTTGTTTTTGTGGGTAACACACTTTTTTCTCTTTTTTCAGTAAAAAACAACAGTAAACAAAAATTACATCATAGACATATGTTCCTTCTAGATTCAAACCTTAAACAGTAACGACAAAAATATAACAATATATTGCATATTATCTATTATGTAAGTTGATTAGTTGCAAACAATTAACAGGTTTAAATAATTTTAACCATAGGGCAAAATTGTCCTTGTTTCAATAATTGTGTTTTATGAGTAGTTTTTAATATGAATTCTAATTCTATGTTGAAACAGGTAGAGTTTTTAATGCAAAATAGTTTTTGGCGGAACTTCTAGTTTTTTATTTCCAATTTTAAACGCAATTTTTTATAAAAGTAATTGAACTTTGAATTTCACAGACACTACGTGTATCTTTAAACCGAATCTTTAAAAAAACTCCTTGTGACCATTGGATTTTAGAATATAATTTAAGCATTAAAAAGCACGAGAATTTATCCATATTCTTGTCATATTCTTTAAACCAGAGATGACCTCGCAGGCCACTTTGTAAAAATATTATACCCCCTTGGGCCCCGCATATAAAAATATATATCTTTATATTAGAATTTGATCCATCACAAACATTTATTGGGGTGAAAATTTAAAGCAGATTGACATATTATTATTGTATTCATGTATACAAACATAGATAATATAATAATAATGTAATGATTAAATAATGTTTAATTTATTTAATTAGTGAGATATTCGTTTCTCAACTCTTTGACTTAGTTTTCGAAATTCAATTTTAATGCGTTTACTTACGCATCGTAATTGATGTTGCAGGTTTGAATACGTTAAATTTGAGCGCGATTTATATTTGATAAATTTAATCCCCCCCATTTTTTTTTACTGTTACAGAAGCAAAGTGATAAAATAGAAACTGTTCTAGGATTTATTTGTTAAAAAACACATTCAAAAGAAAAATATTCGTATTTTGTAAAGTTGTAATGAATCAATCTCGCGCGCGGGCTGCAAAATTACTCAAGGTGGGTCACATGCTGCCCTTGGACCGTGGGTTGGCCACCCCTACTTTAGACTCTCGTGTTCGATCATAACAAACTACTATACAAGTAATTTTATCCAATTTGGCGAAGAAAAATAATTAATTCACCAAATAAGAAACAAATACGCACCGTACTTTAAAAACAAAGCATTTCGAATGCAAATTTAACAAAGTAAATTGTTACAAAATTTATCAAGTTGTTCTTTATATATTCCACGTTTAGATGATAATAATAATAAAAAAACTTTGCCTTTTTTTTTGAAAAAAAGTATCACTGACTTAAAGTATTCTTCAAGCAGATTAAATCAAACCGGCGCGTTCGACAAACTATTTCTATAGGAGTTTCCAGATTATTTTTTTAATATATGTTTCGTCATTATTACCTTTTTTTTAGATGATTGACATAGATCAATCCGAAGTCCGTCCCATTTTTAACCAGTCAGTCTGTCGTAAGCTTATATCTCTGCAGATAAAGTTTAATACGGTAACAAGCGATATGTATTTGGCATGGTATGTGTCAATGAACTGTCGCTGTGATCACCATAAATGGTAAAGAGTTTAACTTATACAAATGTTATTATATGTGTGAATGGAATAAATCATTTTTCATGCTATTTGATTACGAAAATTGAATTTGTTTCTTATTACATGATATCCCCCTTTTTTAACCCCTGTGAAAGTAGATAAGATTAATCTCTCTTTTGGTACGTCAAAGAATAATCTAAATTTTTATCTTATTCATCAGTTAGATTGAATGATGAATATTTTTCTTTATTATTTTTTTGACAAATAAAAAGGACACAATAAGAAGGTTATCGAAGGACAGTGATAGAATTTCCAAATAATCTTTTTTAATCCGATGATATAAGTATCAATTTCAACTTCTTAGAATAAGTTCTCGTGGCCGTGATAGCCGGGTGGTGTAGGTATCGGACCGTGGCTTGCCGTGTCACGAGTTCAAACCCAATACCACTAAAGACCTACCGTGTAGGGCAGCGATGCACGTTAAATCTGTCGAGAGCTGAAACGTCCTCCCGTTGGTGTGGTGTGATAGTTAGGAGAGGGGTGCCAGCTCAGGTGTCGTCCACGTCACATGACCATGGTTCAAAATTACGTGGTCCGTCGCCAAAGGCTCTCGTGTAGCTGAACAGTGCGATGTTAATATTCAATCAATCATGGAGTAAGTTCTCGACTTTTTCTCGAAGTTATCTTACTTCCATCCAAAAGAAATTGGTTGATTGAATCAATTAATTATATTTTTAATGAGTGGTGCTTTCGAAGTATTCATATATTTATAGAAATTGCATTTTTGCTCATTGCAATATCTATTTTTTCATGCATCAAAAGCTATAAGAGTTGTGTTATAAAAAGAATTTAAGCTTTTCTCATTCTTAAATTAATATTGGTTAAATTAAAAAATAAATTTAATTGATTATCACCAGTAGCAGGGCATATACGGAGAATATTAACCCCACTGAGACCCCCTTCCCTCCTTCCAAGTCAGATTTTGGGCCATATCTTACAAAAGATTGCAAGACCATAACAACAAACTTTGGGTCCCCTATCGCCACCCCCGATCCGTGGATCAAATACTACCGGTCCGCACAAGAAACCTTAAATTATTCCTGTTTTATTTACTGTGGTATATTTTTCTTAGGTTTTTGCTACTTTTTATGAAAATCACTTAATATTCCTTGTTAAATCACTTTATATTCATTTTTTTTGGTATAGCTATGTTTTATTCAGAGAAGTCACGATTAAATACAATTAAGTTAAAATTATTAAATCAAAACAGTCTAAAATATAAACAGTCAACTTCCTCCACCTCAGCGGCCGCGGTAAAATTAACAAACGTTGACCGGTCCGCGGCGATAAAAAGGTTGTGGAGCACTGCCCTAGAGTAGGGTTGGCGAGTTTTTTTGGATTAATGTGCCCTTTTTTCTTTAAAAAATGTTTAAGGAGGTATAGACGTGCCGTCAAATAGTTTTGACTTGTGATTATTCAGAAAATAATAAAACTAAATACTAACAACTCAAAATTCTTTAATTACAATGAAAATACATTTTGCACAATATAGTCGTAAATGTTTTATTTATACGTGTAATTCAAACTATAGAAACATCAGTGTGAATTCTGTTGTGGTAGATTAGATGACAAATAACTTGTATTAGGATTGTAAGATGTTACTTTTACCAGAATGCAAGCTGAATTGGATTCATCTTCCAAACGGTTTCTATGCGAGTCTTTAATGTTCTTTATCTCTAAAAATAATGACTAGCAGAGATATATATAGATAGATGAAAATATGGTTAAAATAGTATCAGCCAGTGTTTTCAAACAACTAAATGTGTCTGGAATCGAATTCCATGTTTCCAAAATTTTAATTCTAGCATTTTTACTTATATTGCTTATTAATCTTTCTGTTTTAATCAATTCCAACTGTCTAGTTATTTTTTCAACAAATTTTTGATTCCATATTGAATTAGACTGGGAATCAATCAGTTGTATTTCGATTTTTTTTCAATTTACAACCGTTAGAATAGGGACAAATTCAGTTTATTAAATGAAGTCAAATCAAGGTCAAGGTGCGTAAAAAACTTGAGCGTTTCCGATAATTCTTTGAACTGAGAAAATTTCTTCTGAAAACTAAGAGAAATCACTCACATTTCTCGTAATACTTTATATTGAACTTTTCTATTTTGTATTAAAATGCAAACAATTTTGATCGGTGGCGTTCCCAAAATATTGTGTCGCGTGCCAACAATGGCACGCGTGCCACTGGATCGCCATCCCTGCCCTAGGGTCTTGCCCCTCCCCCTCGCGATGCAGGAGTGTGGGGGTGAACGTTACGTCACTGACCAGTAACGAAAATTTACTCTATAATCGCTTTTACAATCATGATATTCTTCTTTGGGGGTTTTCAACCTTTCAAGCTCGAGGGCTTAATTAATAAATTTACAATAATCCGCGGGTCACATGAATAAATTCACAGTGATCCGTGGGCCACACGACTGTCAAGAAAATATTGTAGTCAGGAAATATATATAAAAAAAGGGAGGTTTGTTTTACAAGACTTCAACTGATTCTAAGGGAAGAGATGGTGTTTATAGATTTGTATAAATATATCAGGTAATTCGGGGGAAGACGCCACATTTAAGAATTTCTCGATTAGTACATTGAAAATTAAACTGACAAGACCATGAAAAAAAATATACTTTGTGTTTCAATATTTAATTGGTTATATGTGCAAGTTAATTCTCTTCTTAGTATGAAAATAAATTAGAAATTTAATGTTAAAGAGAGAGAAATTCATTTAATTGTGGCACCTTCCCCCATATATAGGGGAAGATGCCACCAGTCATGGAGAAAGATGCAACAACACCACAATAAATAAAAAAAAATAAGGTAGACATTACAAAATTAAATATAATGTAACTATAAATATAGAAAAACAAAATAAAAATTTAATTCTTTCATAATTAGCTTGCTAAAAATAATAACACACAGCGCTGTTTCAAATAACAGCTTACACAACATTTTATCCAGTGAAAATGTTTGTCATTGCAATCTTTGTGCAACCACTTGTTACATTCGATGCACTGAATATAGTTTCACTTGGGACCTTTTTTAGCATAAAAGTACCCTTTATACACAACACAAAAATTGTCATTATTATCCTCATCAAAACTGTCACCTCTAGTATCTAGAGAAATTTCTTCGCCTTAGGATAACTAAATGATGCGTCTGTTTCTTCGAAGGTTTCTTGTTATTGGTTTTGACCTTACCCGCCTTTTCCTGTATAGTTGACTTGATTTTTTACACCGGAAGTATATTTATTTTTACACCCATCGTATCCCTCTTTTCTGGTCTCTGGCGTAGCCTGTCTTCAGTGGGCTCTGTATCAAAATTCCTTGGAGGTCTTTTATTGAAGCCCCTCAAAATTTTACGATATTTTGCTTACACATGTTGGGGCCCTTGTAGCTTGGGGATCCTGTATCATTAATACGGCTGATAGGGTGATAGCTGCTTCTGGAACTTGGACTTACTTAAAATCATTTCTAGGCGGATTCTACTCAACAAAAGAAACATGCCTATTAAATTTAAAATATGCATTTCAAACAGTTAAAAGAAAGAGAATTTTTTACCAATTACCCCCCTCCCTACTTGGATGTTAGTTTTTGCGAAATCCGTTCTTACCGGAAAAATATACTTGCTTGGCGAATTTGCAGCTGAAATATTTGAATAGTGGGAATGTTTTCTAGAACTCCCCTTTAACTCCTTCTAGGAAGTCGATTCTTTTAAAATCCTTTCTTAGCGGCTATTTAAAAAAATAATCCTCAAAAATTTCAAGTTTGTATGTGTCATAGTCAGTGGCGTAACATGCACCCCCAATCCCCATATTGCGTGGAGGGGAGGATTTTAAGGCGCCCAAAGCCTGACTAATATCAAGTTGTAATCCCTTGTAAGATTCGACTTGAGGCCCATAACTTGACTTTGCAGGGGGCTCTAATGTTCTCCATTTCATCAATGGTCATAGTTTCAAAGATCTCATGATGAGTGACAGATTTATTTAAAATAAACGTACCAATATAAAAGTTTAATTTGCTGGTTGAATTTTTTCAATTCCTACTATTAGCTCACACTCTCTCTCTCTTTCTATATATTTATTTATTTATCTTGCTGTAATTTTCAATCGTTAATAAAATACATTTTAAAGCGCTCAATTAAGCTGAAATTTTATATTCATGGTTATTTTGGACGACAATACAGTAGTTTGATTATAATTAATAAAACTTATTTGATGAAAACTAATTATTCAAAGAATTACAAATACAGCCACGTTGGCATCATTTTTGGCGAATTGTGTCAAAACTTGAAAAGGTTTTTTTTCACGTGTTAAAGCATTCAGTTGAACTGAAATCTTATAGACACGATTGTTTTGGATAACAATACGATACTTTAATGATAATTAATAAAAATTTAATTACCTCTTAATGTTGTGATTCTGTCATATGTATATACATATTTATATCAATTGTAACTATTTAATAAAAAGTAGCTAAAATAAAGTTTTCTTTGTTGATCTAAATCGGAATTGACTTAAAATTTTTTTTATTTATTACTTGTTTAAAACTAAAATGTAACAGTTTATAACTTTTAACTTTTCTTCTCAAAATATAATTCATGTACTCAAAATTAGTTTATAATATATTTTTATTTATGGAATTAATGCCCTGATTTATTTCGGTTTCACTTTAAAACATTACAAAATAAAGTTTTGTGTTGATTTAGCTATATGTTTCCGATGTATTTTTTTCTTACATCATGCTAGAATCATATTCATATTTTCCTGAAAGTTGCACAAAAATTCGTGCCTGAATTGGAATAACTAATGCAACATTACACAATGTTTTTGAGAAAAATCGCAGCTGCATCATTAACCAGCTAAAGAAACAATTTAGACAAAATATTTTAAGAATTTTAAGAATCGTTACCTTGAAGTAATTAGCATGAGTAATTTTATGTTGAAACTTTACTTTTAACGCGTTTTATCATTCCCGTTTTTGAGCTAGTATACTTAGCGGAATAATTATTTAAGGTATCTGACTACATTCGGAACCGTGATTTTGCAAAAGCGTATAACTGAATTTTTTTTATACATTTAGTGTCTCGTGAATTAGAAAATATAATTTATAAATTTTTTTAAAAAATATTATTATAATAAAAAATAATTTAAATGCATTTTTTTGTGAAAAAAATGTGAAATATTTTTGTGTAAAACATTCTTTTTTTATGGAAAATTCTTCTAAAATATTAATATTTTGTCTATGTGCAGGGGCGCAGATACTTCCTTTTTTGAACATGTTGCAGTGATGTTCGTAGGGAGGGGAGGGGTTCGGTGGAAGGGGTGGAGTGGGATATTTGTGTTTCTGCCCTTCTCAGTCTTAAACATGTTGTGATAGAGGCAGCAGGGCGCTTTGGCCGTGGAGGCGTATTTCTCGAACGGTTGGTGGGTGATTGCAGTGCAACGTGCCTTTCGTCGTCACTTCGATATTCCCCCACGAAGTCGTGCTCCTCCTGATCGGAAATGTGTTTTAATGTGGATGGATGCCTTCCGAACAACGAAATGAAGGAAATGCTTTTATTTACACATGATATTAAAGGTTAAATGAATTTTTGATAAAATAATACACACACAAATAGCAGACATCAATGGCTAATCACTTGCTAGGGAAAATGTAAACAGAACACAATAAACGTTAAATCAAAGTTGAATAGTTGGAGTTGAGTAGCTTTTGTCCTTTCTTTGTAGTGCAAATATTGTTTGTAATATGTAGCCACAGGGGAATGTCTCAAAATAAAGGAAAAAACCTCCGAAGACCGTTAAAATTCCTGAAATTGTGGAACGAATTTGTGTGTCAATTTAGTCCGGTATGTGACAAGGATCCCACAATTCATCTTACCCTCTCTGAAAGAAAGGAATATTGATAACGTTTCGTTACAACAAGATGGAGCTACAGCCCACACCTCCAGGGTTTCCATGGGTGTTTTAAGAGCAGCCTTCCCCGAATAACTGATCTCCCTGCGAGGGGACGTAAACTGGCCTGCGTGCTCATCTGATTTATCCCCTCCTGATTACTTCCTGTGAGCTTATTTCAAGTCCCTGGGCTACAATGATCTCTCCAAGACCCTGGAAGAACAACGGGAAAACACCCGAGCCGAAACTGACAAAATCCCTGTCGATATGCTTGAAAGTGGGCTCAAAGTTTTCGAAATCGACTGCATCAGTGTATTGACAATGGAGTGCGACCTTAAACAGACATTGTGTTTAAAGCCGTGTAGATTCAAAAATCTAATGTTGTGTGGTAGGCAGAAAGAGTAACAATCAAGTCGAATGAAACATGTAGTGTGTTTTATAGCATTTTCAAAACAGGAAGTTTCCCCGCCCCACCCTGTGTATAGGTAAGATTTCTCTGTACAGAGCCAGAACTAGGACTTTTAAAATAATAATTTAGAAGTGTATTTATTCCAATTTTAATTCTGTTTTGAACTAAGATAGAATTAATTTATATTTAGTCCTATTTAATTTTTTTCCTAAACATTATTATACATTATATACCTACAAGCATTTTCCATAAAAGATAAATATTTCGACAGTATGTAGTTTTTAAAAAAAATTTTGCCAAAAAAGTTGCATTTAAATTATTTTTATTGCAATGATATTTTTAAAGAAATTTTATATGTATATTCTAATTTAAGTGACATTAAATATCAAAAATATTATTCATTTGAAAACTTTTGAAAAATCACGGTTCCGAGCGTTGTCAGTACTCTTAAAAATGTTTCCAGTCATTTCAAATATTTTACAAAGATATATCTAATCATTATGTTTTAAAATCAAAATTCAAAAAGTTTAAAAATTTGATTGATGTATAGTTTTTTTCAGAATAATTTTAAAAGTCAAAACAGTATTTAATGTTACGCTTTAAAATTGTTACTGGCTCTGGAACTTTATTATTTACAAATTGTCCAAATTAAATTGGTTTCAAAAATTGAAAATGAATCAACAGAAATAAGATAAAATCCCCAATGATCCATAAAAGCAAAATACATGAACAACTAATCTGAATAATTCCATTATAGGAAATAGTAGTAACGAAAATTTGCATTTTTATGGAAGCATTTAATTTTATGTTGTATGAAGTACTTATCACATTTTTAACTGACTGAATGAATTTAGACAACTCAATCTTGTATTTTTGCATTTTTATCACATTAATCTCGCCAAAATATAAATTTTAAAAAGAATTTTAAACTCCTTTTTCTGTTATTTTATTTTGCTATTAGTTTATTCTTAGTTAATTTATTTCCTTTACTTTTGCATCTCTATATTAGTTATTTCTCAGAAATAATAATATTTTTTTTAATTAATTTTAATTATTTTATTTTATTTTTAATAGCTCGAGTTAAATCTAAGCGTTAAAATCACAAATAAAGTCTTTCAACTGTGTCAGCAATTTACAGAAACTTTATAAATTAAATAATCAGAACTGCGCTGAATTTCACCGAATCGATAAAACCTCTATATATTTCATAATAACTTCTCGGTAATATCAAACCTTATTCTTGGAAATTTTTCTATCATTTTCATTTAAGTTCTACGTTTCATGAAGAAGTATAAGAGAGAACATAAAAGTACTGCTAGAACAGTATGCCACATGATATCCGGCATACAGCGCACACCGGTGTATAGCGCGCACCCCCTTTTTTACAAAGGAACCGGAAGTGTGCAATGCTCGTATGTTTTGAAGTAATTCATTCAAATTATTATCTCAGGATTTTGGAAAAATATACTATTAGAATTAGAACCCTTTAACTTCATTAGGTATGTCATTTCTCTCAAATATATAGTATTCAGATCTACGTGGAAGTTTAATTGTTCTTATGCTTATATCTGCTGTTTTAAAAAATTTTTCATGCTATCATTTTTATACCCAGCGTATAACGCGTAAATCTCAATTTCATCTTTTGTGTTATAAGTGCGCGTTATATGCCCGATTTTACGGTATATGTCTTTAAACATTTCTTAAAACCATTCTGACTAAAGAAACCTTTTAAATTTGATTTCTCATAATTGTGGCAATTTTTTAGTTGAGAAATCTCCAAAGAATGATTTGTAGAATAATCCATATTGTTTCAAGGAAAAAAACTTTGCTTAGAATATCTATATTTTAATAAGATATCTAAGAGTAAAAACACACCCATGTAATTATTTTAAAGAGGTCCGGCACGTCCACATAGAACCCCCGTTAAATTGCGAAAGTTAATGTACCTTTTTCTCAGAAACTACTGATTTCTCATGCATACAATTTTTACAATAGGTTATGTGTACTACTAACAACAATTTAACGAAGGGTTTTGTCTTTTTGTTAAAAATTAAGAGGAGTTGGAAACCTCTCTTTCTATATATATACTGACAATGTTAAATTGGCTGTTTACGATGTACCTTTTCTCAAAATCTGTTATATGTACATGATTAAAATTTTACATACAATTAAAGTACACCTTTCTCATTATACTGAAGTGAGCTTTTAGCTATAGGTTTGAATTTTTTAATAATTTATAAAATATTTTATCAAACATTGCGAAATTTGACCCATTTTCCACATAAAAAATTTGTAAAAAATAAATTTTTGAGTTTTTTGTAAAAAGCTCATTTTAGTATATATTAGCCATCATTATAAATATATGATAAAAATTTTTACCTGTAAACTGTAGTTTCTCAGAAATGGTACATCGAACATCAAAATTTATATTTTGAGATAAATGGATTTTAATGTATACAGTGTGAGGCTTCTAATCGGCTCGTAAATAAAAAAATAAAAGGCTCAATTTACAATAAAAGATACATATTTTGATTTATATCAGACGTTCCACTTTTAAGCAAAAACGAAGTACAGTCAGGTCTCTTTTTATGCGGATTGTTTTTATGCGATTTTGAAGTTGTGCGGTTTGTATTCCAAACATTTCTAGATTTTTGTTATTATTATTATTTTTATACTGAGACGTAGATCGTAGTATTCCGAGAATTTCCGTATCTTTTTGGTGCTTACGTCTTCGGCTCGGCTGTGACAGTCTTAGATTCGCATTCGTTATTTCAGTAGTATTTCAGTAGTAAACTGATACGATATCATTATTTCGAAATTATATTTTCTCTTAGCGGGTGCCTCGTTCATTTTTATAAAAGTTTCACTTTAATAAGTGGCGAATTTAAGTTGCAATATAATAAGCAGCAAATTTTGATTTCTGGATTTAAAGTGAGTGTCGTGTAAAGTTTTATTTTTCATTAGAAAATCGTAAGTGTAATTTTTTTAAATTTCTCTTCTAAGATTTTATTTGGCCCAATGGAGAAAAAAAAACATCGAAGACAGTCAATTTCGTTGGAAACGAAAATTCCAATTTTAGATCGTTTAGGAAAAGGAGAAGCATCTACGGCTATTGGAGAACATTTTAATTTAGGCGAATCTACCGTCAGAGCAATTAAAAAGAATGAAGCTGCAATAAGAAAATCGGTCATTTCTGGTACAAAATTAAGCACCGAATTTGCATTGTACACAAAGGATGTATTATTTGAAAGAACGGAAAGAGCCATTGCAATTTGGATTGAGGAACAAGTTCAAAGAAGGATTCCTGTAAGTGGTTATTTAATCCAAGAAAAAGCTCTTCAGTTTTATAAGTCAATGAAACAGTCAGAACCATCAACTTCCACTTACCAAGCTGAAAAGAAATTTTCAGCTAGCAAAGGATAGCTAACCGGGTTCTTAAAAAGAAATGCACTTCATAATATTAAGATAACAGGGCAGAAAGCGCAGCAGATGAAGGAGCAGCAAAAATATTTCCAGAGGAGCTAGCGAAAAGTATTGAAGATGGGGACTCTTCTGCCGATCAAGTATTTAACGCTGATGAAGCAGGACTTTATTGGAAAAAAATGCCTAACCGTACTTGCATCGCAAAGGATGAAAAACTGCAAGTGGACATAAAGCAAGTAAAGATCGAGTCACCTTATTACTTTGTAGCAATGCATCAGGAGATCGGATGTTGAAACCACTCTTAATAAATAAATCTCTTAGACCACGCGCCCTTAAAGGTAAAGATTTAAAAACAACTGCCCGTGCATTGGATGGCTAACCCAAAAACCTGGATGACAACAGCTTTTTTTACAGAATGGTTCAATAATTGTTTCGTACCAGAAGTGGAAGCCTATAAGAAAGAAAAATCTCCCGATTTTAAAGTTTTATTAATTGATGACAATGCAGCAAGTCATCCACAATTAGAACATCCAAATGTTCAACTAGTATTTCTTCCGCCCAATACAACACGCCTTATTCAGCCATTAGATCAAGGCATAATTGCAAATTTAAAAAATATTATATTAAGACAACGTACAAATTCATCTTGAATAAACTAGAAAATGAGTCATTAATAGTAAAAGATGTGTGGAAACAATTTTCTATTTTTGATTGTTTAATTCATGTTGCATCTGCTTCCGCTCAAATAAGACCTAGAACTTTAAATGCCTGTTGAAAAAAGATTTGGCCAGCATGTGTGACAGACAATACAACCACTCAAACATCGACACTATCAGACGAAATAATTAATTTGGTACATGGAATTGGAGGAGATGGTTTTAATACCCTCAGCCACGAAGATATAGATGAATTGCTTGTGGATGATGCAATTAAGTGACAATGATATTATTGATTTAACTTTAGATCTAACTGTAGAAGGCGTCGTAGGTCTAGAAGGTGATAATGATGAGGAAGAAAAATCAACTCCCCTCACTGGAAAATTAATTCAAGAAGGTCTTCAACTTTGCAGTAAATTAGAAAATCATTTTCTTATTAATGACCCCATTTCTGAACGAGCCTCTAAATTACAACGTGAGCTGCAGAACTGCATGTCTGGATATCGTGAACTATATAAAAAAATAAAAGAATCCTCGTCGCGCAAAGTTTAATTACTGATTCCATTGTCAGAAAATGAAGAGCTACACAGAACGAGAATGAAGTTTGTGAAAATCCGTGGCCTTTACCGCAAACATCTATTGCAGAGACAGTCTCTTCTGATGATGGTGATTTGGAACCACTTCGCAAACGGTGCAAACCATTATCAGATAGCGATAATGATTAAAAATGTAAAACTATGTGTATTACTTTTCCATAAAATAAAATGAATTAAGGTTTGAATACAATTTTATTATTTTTTTTAGCTTTTGTATGAATTTCTTTCAGACATTCGAAGTAATTTATCATGCAGCCTAGCTCTTTTTATTTCTGCAATTTTTTTATGCGGTTTTAAGTTAATTTTAACTAGTTGTTTTGGTTTTATGCGATTTTAGAAGACTAAGGAACGTATCCCTACTTTTTCCATTCAAGTAATGTCTTTTTAATGCGATTTTTTTATATGCGTTTTTCGGTAGAACGTATCTACCGCATAAAACGAGACCTGACTGTACTTTGTTTACATTTTTCGACATTCAAATGGGCGTGGCCCAGTTTCAAGGATAAAAAAGAAATAGGTTTTAAGGGCTTCTTATTACCCTAGAGGTTAAAGTAAGGTATTTTTAGAAAGGTTAAAATCTATACAATTTGAAAATGTAAAAATCTCAAATTGTCAAAAAAATAAGATTTTAGCTGTCCAACTGCTTTTAAAGTAATTATGATTTTTTTTTAAAAAAATGTCCAATTTTCCCCCCTAAAATTTAGTTTAAAAACTCATATCTAAAAAAGTTTGCTAGATATATCTAATTCCCTCCGTTAAAATGTATAAACATATTAAAAGTATGTTCACTGAAAATTTAAGGATTACATAATAAGTAGTTTTTGAGAAAAAGTTACATAAAGTGAAATATCTTACATTTTGAGAAAATCGGCTTTAAAGTAAACATTTGTAATTTTTTGATCGTTTACTTTTTTTAGTACTTTCCAGAGGCATATGCAGCCTTTTTTACTCTCTGCTCATACAAAAGACTCTTCTAATTTTCTTTTTTTTATTATTTTTAACAATTTTGACTTTTTTAGGATGCTTTCGTTGGGCTAAACGAAACCTAAGTACATCGAATTTTTTGAAGCATGGCACACAGCTATAACTTGGTTCAGTATCAGAATGTTTTAAGATTATTAATTTTGCTACATGACTTGTATTGAACTAGCCATATTTACCCCAAATTTTAGAAATTTTAATTCCACTAATGTAGATGTTGCAATCACACTGACCATATGGTGCTGTTAACTTACTCATTTGGGTTCTGAGTCTTTCCATGCAAACATTTTATTAATAACATGGGATCACCTAGATTTCTAAAAATTGGCTTCATTTAATTCTTTATCGTATATAGCACGTATGTATGTGTTTTATGTTCATAGTGCCTTTCGTTATATTCAGCTTCTGTCTTTTGATACTTGCACCAGGCATTTATACCTGTGCGACACAGTCCATGTTGAGGGCTCTCGTTTTAAGACAGAAGAGTAAAATAAACATCTCAAACAGAAGCTTTCATGCTATGTATATCATTGATTATAATATTGTTTCTAATAGCCATACTATTATATCTTTGAATTTTTTATCTTAAAACATCGGTGAGTCGGTTACGACCACTTAAGCTTTTTCTATCACTTAACTTTTCTCTCCCTGTTTCACTTTTAAGATCCAAAAAACGTGACCCAGACGCTTCTGAATAAGCCCAATTCAGTCAAATTTTTCCACTTGAACATCATATGGATTCGCGCTCATCAGAAACTTATAAATACAAAGGAAAACACAGGTGCTGCTAGCAGAGCTCATTTGATGCGCGTCAAGGAGTAGCTTTATTTTTTTAAAAAATACTTTTAATTACCGAATTTCCTCATACCATACATCATTTTAAACAGAAATATTTGAACTTTTAGAAAATATAAAAAAGTGAAACTCGATAATTTTTCGAAAATTCATGTGTCGGACCTTCGTAATGAAGTTTTTACTTATTAATCTGTCGCAAAGTAAAGTTCATACGTATTATTCTCTTGACAACCAGTCGTTCATACAAAATAATGATCACGCAATGTTTTGTATGAGAAATTAAATTTTATATTAAGAAAAAATTACTTAAAAATTTTACTAATACCAGGCAATATCAATAATTATGTTGATAAACATGTCATACATATTGCTTTTTTATTCGACCCTAATACTTATCAAATTAGCAAGATTTATGAAGTCTAAAAAAAAAGAAAGTTTAGTTTATTTTTATTTTTATATGAATGAGATCAAGCGAGCACTGATAGGGCGTTGATTGTTGCTTTTGTTGTTATTGATTATTATTTTATCTTATTATTCCACAAAATTTTAAATCAAAATGCCAACTACATGAAACAAATTCTAATCCAATGTCAACAAAGAGAATATTTTAAACAATGTTATGAATATATATTTTCTATTTTTATTATGTTTAGTTTTTAACAGTGCAAGTATCTTTAAACAATTTATACATGTATAATAAAGTATTAAACAAACGTTATAAGTCATACTTAAAATCAATTTATGTAAAACTTAATTTTTCCCGTACTGTAAAAAAAATTGGTCTCTGACACCGATTTTCTCTTGGGTCTTCTTTTCCTTATTTCGCATATGAGGAAGAAATCATTCTAAGTGGTAAAAACTTTTACAGTGGGCCACAAAAGTGTTCGTACACTTGCAATTTCTTATAAAATTTAATTTTTTCGACTAATAAAAATTAATATATTGTAATTGCAATTTTATTATGATATTTGCAACTTGTTCTTAATGGAATGACATAATTAATCTTTTAAAAATAGTATAGCTATTTTTTAAAAAAAATAATCAAAAAGCTACTAAAAATTTACGCCAAAAAAGTCTTCATACACTTGAAAAAAAATCTCAACCAGCTATAAATATTGTATTTCTTTCTTAATTTAGTACTTAGTAGGATATCTTTTAATGTCCACAACAAGTTTTAAGCGTCTTGGTATAGATATAATCAGTTTTTGTAGTTTCTGCATCGATTTCCTCCATTCTTCTGTGATTATTATTTTTGCTTCACATTTTGTGTTTATTTGTCATGTTTTCTTTTTTTTTACATCAAAATCTCACCAAATATGTTCTACTTGGCTAAATAAAGTGATCGAGGAGGTGTTTTCTAATTTGGGGACATAGACACACCAGCAACCTGCATTGAGAGCAGTACACTTGGCATCATTATCCTGTTAAAAATGAAGTCGTTTCCAATATCCAAATTTTGAGCGGATATTTTAAAATTTCTTCTTAAAATATTTGGATAGAGCTCATGATTCACAATATCAACAAAAAATAACAAATTACCAAATTCTGTGGCCGATTTACACCCCTACGCAAGAAAACTTCCACACCTGCATGTTTTATTTTGATCCAACAAGATTCTTGGGATTAATTTTCAGAAAATTCAAATTTCACAGCAAATTGATTGGGATAGCAGATAATTCAACGTTTTTGGTTCCGATGGGCCTATAATAGCTTGTAAATGAAAAAATAGGGAGTTTAATCCCATTAATATATGTGGAACAAGAACTCCTTCACCTCCATGCTTTTACATTGAAGTGAAGGTGTTCTGGCGGGGGTGTAAATTGGCCTCAGAATTAGGTAATCTAATATTTTTTATATGGTATTGTGAATCATGTGAGCTCTATTTAAATATATTGAAGAGAAATTTTAAATCCGCCCAAAATTTGGATATTGGACTTCATTTTTTAACATTTTTTAACACTGCTCTCAATGTACGCCGCTGGTGTCTCTATAACTGTGTGTCCCCAAATTATGAAAATACCTCATCAATCCCTTTATTTAGCCCAGTAGAACATATTTGGTGAGATTTTGATGTAAAAAAAGAAAACATGACAAATAAACACAAAATGTGAAGTAAAAACAAAAATCACAGAAGAATGGAGGAAATCGATGCAGAAATTACAAAAACTGATTACATCTATACCAAGACGCTTAAAACTTGTTGTGGACACTAAAAGATATCCTAAGTACTAAATTAAGAAATAAATTCAATATTTAATTCTAGGTTGAGATTTTTTTAAAGTTTACGAAGACTTTTGCGGCGTAATTTTTTAGTAGCTTTTTGATTATTAATTTTTGTAAAAATAGTTAAACTATTTTTTTTAAAAATTAATTAGTCGAAAACGTTAAATTTTATAAGAAATTGCAAGTGTACGAACGCTTTCGTGGCCCACTGTATGTGCAAAATTTTAATTCTATTTTTTCTTTCACATAAAACGATTCAAAATGTAAATAAATCAAAAAATAAACTTTAAAATAATTTTTTTTTCTCCAAAAATGTCTCGCAAATGTTTCTTTTTTCCCCAATGCTACATTTTTTAAATAAAATTTTTATTTATTTTTGATGATTTTCTTGCCAATCTAAGTCAGAAATCTAAGAGAAATCTAAGTCACTTCCAGATTATTATTCTTTTAAAAATTACTTTGCACTTTTTTAAAATTTCTACATTTAAAATATTAAAAAATCAAATTTTTTTTATGAACATTTAATTTTGACTAAATTAATTCCAAAAAACAAACGATATTTTTAATAAAAAAAAAATTTTTTTTCAGTTTTTTAAAACTTATTTTAATGTGAAAAAGAGTTTGTCACACAATAATTACGTAATAGGAAGGCGTGCATGTTTGTATCGTTTTGTAAAATATTTAATTATATTTAAATCTTTTTTCTGTATTTTGCTATATTTTTTATCAAGTATCAATTTTACCACAGTTATAGATATTGTTTAAGTCGAAAATTCTATTCCATATTATTTGCTGCTTAATTCGATGTGTATAATTCATGAAACCCTAACTTATCTGATTACTTAATGTATTTGCTGATATATAATCGTTTGTTGCT
The DNA here is from genome assembly GCA_019973935.1 of Trichonephila clavipes. Taxonomy (NCBI): domain Eukaryota; kingdom Metazoa; phylum Arthropoda; class Arachnida; order Araneae; family Nephilidae; genus Trichonephila; species Trichonephila clavipes. The sequence continues at coordinate 160,587 of BMAU01011883.1, read as the reverse complement.
GAAATTATGTTGTTTAAGTTGGCATCTTTTGTAATTATTCTAAATACGATTATTTTTCAGTCGGAGAATAGAATTGTTATGCGTAATAGGCGCTGGTTAAATGCTTAATATGTAATTAGATTTTGTATATTTTCGAAATATTATCATTATCTGGAGGTCTTTTCGATCATTTGAGTGATAAAAAGAATAAAAATCGTCTGTAGCATTTATAAACTTTGGATACTCTCTCTATTAATCACTTCTCATGACATCCTCGTGAGCGTGGTACTATTTTTTGGAGGTTATCAAAATATGTACCCAGTGACCTTGATCGCTAAGAGTTACAATGTTTCTAAATAGTTGCTCTTTAATCTGTATCATTTCTTGCTGATTATGTTTCAGAGTTGTAGTCGACATCTTTTTAAATTCCGAAGGCAGGTTTTGCCTACATTTTCCACATAATAGAAGTTGTAATAACTTTTTTCAGATTTATTCACAAGGGCAGTATAATGAATATATGTATACTTTCTTTTTTTTCTCATTTCTATAAATATTTCGATTTAACGCATAAAAGCCATTGCACTGGAACATGGCCAGGTTTGTGATAGCCTCCGGCATTGAGTAGAAGTGCTTAACCTTTTATCTACCGCATTTTGATTTACTGTAATTTTTTTCTAGCAATATTTCTTTTTTAGTCGCTACATTGAAAATTAAGGGAAAAACACAAATAAAATACTCAACTTAGGGAAGTTTAAACCATTAGAGCTAATTAGTTTTATTGGAACTTTAAAGTACTGTCAGTCCACAAAGGTCTAAAATATTCTCATAACACGAAAAGACCGAATGACTTTCTTAACGCAAACTCTTAAAAATGCTAAAAATATCCACAAAACACTAATATTTCGCAGCACAAAAGAAATTATTTTTGAAAATTATAAAATTTTTAAAATTTATTTACTTTTTTTGACACATAAAAAAGGTTTTACACATAAACTTAATTTGATGATATACAAAGAGAAATTTCTTCTTTTCATTGCTACACAAAAATACATAACACATTGTGCATTTTGAGTGAGGTTTCGATTGAATACTTTTTAAAGCTCTGCATCCTGGGGTAGGAAATTCTGTATTTTCTGAACATGAGCTCCTGTACCATGGGTCTTGTTCAGTCTCTTGGCCGTCATTTTCAGAATCTGACGAAATTTCTAGCAGATTATTTGCTGGGACTTCTTCATCTGAAGAATTATCTGTTAGTGCATCACTATTTTCAGATGGTATGTTTAGTAATAAATCCGAAGCCTCTTGAAGACTAAGTTTTTTCCTGGCATTCTAAAAGGAAGAAAAAAATAATAGCACCCTCTAAAACCCTACTATTATTGTTAGATCTCAATTACACACAATAAATTAAAATGTTAAATTTTGAATAAAGAATAGATATATTTCACATTTAATTGTGAGGCAAAAAAGGCAAACTCAGATTCAAAATTTTTTTGAAAACGTTTAAAAAAACAATAAAAAAAAGCAAAAGAAATAAATTTAATTAAAAAGAAATGCCAAAAAAGCATGACTCTATGACACTTAAGTAGTGAGGCTACAACACAACAAAAAACAAGAATAAACTACTCGGACGAAAAGTGAACACGTAAGCGCTTTCTCTAACATCCAGTGTGCTGGCGGTACTAAAAAGTACCGCAAAGTTATTCAACTATAAAATTAATTATATACACTTTTCACTTAAAATAAAAATCAAATAGCTTTCTAAAGTCTTAACTAGCATATAAAAAATAAGATACTTATGTTTTTACTTCAACTACTTTTGCGGAAAAATGACAACAATCTGAATGAAATGTCAGCTGAAAAAGCAAATTTAGTTTCAAAACTATCTGCATTCTCCGTTAAAATACTCTTAGAACACGTGCTGCCATGTATCCTGGGAGAGTGGAATTTAAAGAATGTTCTCCTACTAAGTATCGTCAGAATATTCGTAAAAATGGTTATTATATGTAATTTTAAAGCGAGTGGTACTTGTAAGTACTGTCAGTAGATAAAGGGTTAAACAAGGGTTTGTGAGTGAGGTTCAAGGGTGAAAAAAGCGATTCATTATCTTTACTCTTCAGGAAGATTAATTATATTTCTTTTTTTTTTCAATAAATCTATATAATTACATGTATTAATAATATACCTGTCAGAGTTGGCATACTGCATTGCAATTTATAAATCATGACATGTTAAAGTTAAGTAAGTCTTCTCGTACAGACATATTCATACGAAAAAAAATTACTGAAAATTCTTACAAACTTTCTTTTATAAAAGGTACAATATTAACATGATTTTTAATATTTATCCTTTGAATTCTTAGAAATAATGATGATTGTGATAAAAAAAATAAGTAATTTGGAAAACTAGCTCTCATCAGTGTTTCAAAAACTAAAAGAACAAATAGCGTTCAAAAGTGATCAATATACGGACCAAGGACTATTCTATTGATTTTTACGAATACTTTAATTTTTTACGAATACTTTTAAGTTTAACATGCTGAGAATATATACTTAACCATATTAGCATAAATTGTGTGTACTGATTGTAAATATGTTAAGATTTATTGTTGTTGCTAAAATTCATCTTGCAAATTATCATCATTCATGAAAATCCGCAAAATAATGTTAATTTTAAACTTTTATCTTTTCTTACGTAAATTAACTAATTATGTGTGCCTTTTTATGCGTAAATAAAGTTGGCTAACGGGCTGGTGTCTGTTTGTAATGGCCTCCCGCCTGGGGAAGCCCTCTCTACATCTACTCGATCTAAATCTGTAGGGGGTAAAGATTGATGACCCAAGCTATAGCGATGAGAAATCAAATTTATTGTTACCACACAAAATAATCAAAGACAAGCCAACTATAGAAGGAAAATCTAGAGCGATATAACATAGCTCAAAATCTTATGTGAATAAGCGCATGAATTCCTAATCGCTTAACTTTACTCAAAGTTATCTTAAGGGGACTTGGCACCCTTTGAGCAAACTTCTTTATTTACGTATTTAAAAATTATATTTTAACATTTTATACAATGTTTCTATTCAAGAAAATGTTACCAGATGAAAATTTTCATTATTATTCACACAATTTTAAAAATTTAAATTTTTTGAAGAAAATTGGGAAAATTTTAAAATCCTACTCCTTTTGTAAAAATTAATTTTTTGACCTGAAATTTTTTATAATATTCTTATGGATGTTCTTAACAACTTTAGGGATCGATTTTAGAATAACTTCATTCGTTTTCGAGAAAAAATAAAATGTTGATATACAGGCTAAAAATCAACGAAAAAGCCAACATGTCTTACATTTTATTTTTAAAAAAGTATTCAGTTTATAGCAAAATGGATCCCTAATTTTATTACATGCTTTATTTTCAACACGCAAGAAAAAAATGGAAGTGATTGGTAAATAATTGTCGAAGGAGTAGCATTTTGAATGCACTAAGGTTTCGAAAAACAAAAAACTGAGAAAAACCACTTTAAAGTTTATAATTCTGAAAAAATAATTATTATAAGCTTAATTAAACTTAAAATACCACTTTAAGATATTACTTATACGTTTTTCTTTAAAATAATTGCATTTTCATATGTTTTCAACCCCCACATTTTTATAAATGATCAACTTTTAGAGAGTACTAATTGCACAAGAAAACTCAAGAAAAACTTTAAAAAAAATTTTTTTTTCTGTCACGACAGAAATTTTAGCTGTTTTTCTTCTTATAATATTAAAGTATTACATTTGCATGAAAAATATATCAGGAATAAGAACTGAAATCATAAAATTATTAATATTAAATGCCTTAATTTAAAAATTTTACATGCACACATTTCACAAGGAAGAAAAATTACATTATTGTATTGCCTCGGAAATATTCTGCTTTTAATACTACACATTCTTTTTATAGTTATTATTTCTATTTATAAAATAGATTTTTTTTTTTTTATCATAACGCATTTTTAGCTTTTTTCTAAAAAGGGGGTGTGGCTGAATTACCTAATTTGTTTTCAAATGAAGTTTTATTTAACTTCTAACTTTCCGACATGCACAAGTGATATATCAATCGAAAGATAATAATGCAAAGAATAAGATTAAATGAAAATAAAAAAAACGATAGGTTTGTGATTTTTAGGGTACCAAGTCCTCTTAAGAATCCTAACCTCCTTAATTTATTTTAATAACTAAAGCCGCGTCTAAATTCTGATCCTTACAGTATCAGCACTGCATTCAGCAACTCAGCTTCTTTTCCTTCCCCCTTCGATTACTAAACTTCCACTAAAAGTATACTAGCTAATCTTCATGTCAATGTTTCTTCTTGAGAGGGATGGCTGTAAAATAACTCAATTGATGGCCCTAAAGATCCCCCAAGAGAATTAATAGAAAACTCCGTAAAGCCCCGTCACATGTTGAGGTAGAGGTCCTCCTATGAGACCGTGTCGTCCTTACTGAATGAGCTAGGTCTTCTCTGGAAATAAATAAATTATAGTAAAATCACACACACACATAGTATCATTGAAGATCAATACATTTGTAATTTTTCATGGTTCTATCCTTTTTTTTTAAAAAAAAAACAATCAATTATTATGGTCTCATCACAAAGGTAATTTCTTTTAATTATTGCGTTATACTCATTAACATTCTTGTATATTTTTTCCTAACAAATTATTTTAATTGTATCAGAAGATGCAATTTAATCGATCCAATTTCATTCCTAAATATCTGTTTAAATAATTTAAAGTAGTTAAATTTCTGATCCTTTTTTTAAACTTTAATAAAGCTTTTGCAAGTGTATTCATTTCAGACCAATTATATTTTAGATGAACTATCACGCTGAAATTTTTTTGAACTCATTGCAGATATATCGTTTTTCTGTTCTAATAACCCGTTGTAACAATAATCAGTCTGCATCCATCCTTTTTGATGTAGAACAAATAAAATGGGATAAATTCATGGGGCGTCATAGTCACATAATAAATGCAACCACGTGTTTCCAGCCAATCATTTCATGCACTTTACTTTTGCTATTTATCATGTGACCTCTATGATTTTAGCCCATTGATTAAGTTTTAGAGATCAAATAAAATAAAATTAATAAAAAGAGTTCAATGTGATCAACAAATTAAAGAGAATAACAATATAAATGGTTAGTAGACGCATTTGCGAACTGTTTACGTTTGATCGTAGTGAATGAAACAACATTTCATTTATTAGCATGTAATATTCCATTTTCGTAGAATGGCAGCATTATTATTATTCTATGAATTTATTATTTTTATTTTTGAACTTATGAATGCTTTTTCATAATGCTTGGAAATCGATCTTAATGTAAAAACTGGGTACTTTAGTGGCCAAGTAACAAGAAAATAAAACGATGGTGTTATATAAATTTAAGATTTTCAAAGTATTAATATACTGAAGCAACACTCAAGAGGTTAATTTTTCATCGAATATAAAGTTGCGAACTCGTGGCTAGTGTTATTTCAGTCGAGTCATCAATTCTGTACAAATGAAGAACCACTGTGTAGAGCAAAGTACTCAATCTTTTTTTCGGTCGGATGACGGGTATTTCACGCGGGCCGCAACTTGAGGATAATGGGGGAGACCAAATCAACACTGTACAGAGCGAAACTCTGCTCAAATTAACTAAACTCTCATTATATCATTTCAATACTATAAACACACACAAAATATCCACTTTTTTGCATTTTTTACTGAATTATAGGGTAGTTTTGATTTCCTTTCATCCATCATCAAGCCTCTTTTTTACATTCTACTATCAAAAATAGCAAAATGGAAGATTTGATTGCTTAACAAAATTTTCTGCTAAATTTTAGTACATTGGTCTTAAATAATTGATCTTCTTAGTGCAATGCGCCGTGACCGGGCAACTCAGAAAAGGGCGGGTGGCTACATGCGGCCCGCGGGTCTCTGGTTGAGTATCGTTGGTGTAGAGGGACTGATGTACATTCTGTCGAGTCTCAAAGCCCTCACGTTAGTATATGAGATTTGGAAGTTTGTGAGGGTGGAGGTAGAGTGCCTGATCAGGTTCACCCTCGGCCACTTGACCATGATTTAAAATTTTGAGGTTCCTCGCCAACACCCCACGTGTAGCTTCCTGGTGCAACAATAAATTAATTAAATCAGATAAGAAAATAACGTTAACTTCTGGTGGTGTGGCAAATTTGAAAATTGTACTAAATTTGAATTAATATTAGATTCATTATTGTCTCACAGTTAAAATACTTTTGTATTTCGCCAGCGCGTTTATATCACGCATATGCTTTAAAAATATAAGCAGGGCTTTCATCATCTTTAAGAGATCTGTAAAAAAAAGGAATAAATTGTATGATAAAGAGTTTGACGCGCATATCTTTCATCTTTAACCTCTATCGTATTCATAGGTTTATTTTTAGTTCCTACATGTCGTCAAACTAATTATATAAATAATGTAATCCATATTACAAAATTGCGTTAATCCAACTCCGTGCGTCGCATTTCTAAATAATGTCCCGATAAGGATTTATAAAATCACGGAAATGCACAGCTTTCAACAGTCTTTTGGAAACAGCTAATTTATCTTTTATGCAGGCGTCTCTTCAGGTCAAATAGAAAAACTTTATCGAACTTCAAAAAGAGATAAAGCCTGACTCACGTTTTCGTAAACATGCTTATTCTGCAAGAGTTTGTTCTCTTACTTTTCGTTCTCCAAACACCTAAAGTTCTACAAATAAAACCAAAGGTTTCTCTTCTAGAAAGACGCATTAGCAAATGCTGATGTCCTTTAGAGAGATGAAAAGAAGCGCGGATCTAGTTCTTAACCGGTAACAGTTTACTATTTAAATGCACGATAAAAACGCAGATTTCTCCATACCTAGCATTGATGTAAAATATTTGTTTATTGTAGATAATATTGTTGCAATTTTAATTGGGTGTTGTTTCATTCACTTAAGCCAGTGCTTCTCAAACTTTCTATATTCGCGATCTATTTTCAATCAGAATTTTCATCGCGCCCCCCTTTCCCATGCAATAACATAGTGTTGAATGTAGTAATAATGTATAATACTTTGAGACGCTAATTTTAAACCGTACAAAGTATCAAGATAATTATTCAGTTTGTGTATGATAAACCCATTGAAAAATCACTCGTAATTATTAAATTTGTTCTTAACTTAGTATTAGTATCAAATGTATTTTACAGTACTGATACATATATAAGTATACTAAATCAGAATAAAAATGTGTATTTTTTTATTATGTCAAGAAACATTTTGTTTCATTTCAGTAAATTGATAATTTTTTAAATAATCTTTTATTTTCGACTTTCCGATGAGCTCGCGCCCCCCTTGCAGGGTTATCATGCTCCCCCTAAGGGGGGCACACCCCACAGTTTGAGAAACACTGACTTAAGTTTAATCATCATATGTTCTTTTTGTGTACCTTTTCTGATGGTTGTTTGAAATGTTTTTTCAGTTATAATCTCTCTTACTATGCGGGTTTTATTTTGCAAAAGTTAATGCTTTTTATTTTATTTAGAAAAAACCAATAAAGAATATTTAGGCTTGATTAGTATTTGACAATTTTATTGTTGCTCTTTAATTTTTACAATTAAAGAAGTTATTTTTAATTTAGAAAATTATGAAAAGAATTCTTAATGTGTGTGTTTCACGCTGTTTTCATGGCGAACATTCAAATTTTCGGTTCTTACGTATCATACTGTTGATCAATAACATCGAAAAAAAAGACATTGAACATTCAAAAAATTGTCGCCAAATGCTATCATTGCTATTAGAACTTGGTTCACGGGAACGATTTCCTCTATTGGCTGTATATCGCTATATTTGGTGACGTCATTTGATTTGACAAAATTGGTCGACGGCATAATACGTAAGTACCATTTTTTCTTTGGCGATGTGATTAATATAATATAGAATTCTAAAAAAAACAAATTTAAGTCAAAATGGCTATATTTGATTGGAAACTGAACACATATTATGTTTTCTCTTTATACAGTTGGATCTATCTAATATATATTATAAATGTGAAAGTTTGTGAAAATCTTTGTGGGTCTTTCACGCAAAAACAACTGAATGAATTTTAATGAAACTTTACAGTAATATAGCTTATACATCAGAATAACACATAGGCTATAATTAATAGCATAGACTATAATTTATAAAAATTTGTAAAAAGTGTCCAAAATAAAACGATATTTGTCAAGTAAGTGTGAAAAATTTCTGCCATCTACAAGCAATTCTGGCTTGCGCTGCAAAAAAGCCCACCACAGCATATATCTATCTTTTGTTTCTGAAAAACTCTTTTTGTTTTGGCTACGCAAGGGGCTCGTTTCTAATTAATTCCTGTGATCAGAATAATGCCTATTTTTTTATTTCAGAATAAAACTAAGCTTTGAAGGGAGAGGTTGTTATAAATCTCTCTTCATTTGAATGTTTTTTTATGATTTTATTATGCACATTTGGTAGTAAGAAATCGATCTTTTTTCAAAATAAATGCTTTTATCGGTTCTGGTACTTAAAGTTAATAAACTTTCTCTTTCACACTGCATCACTTGGACAAATTTTCAAAATTTGTTTGTGGTTAGTAGTTAATTATAACGCTATAATTTTAATTGAATAGGCAGATATTACATTTTTAAGTATAAAAATAATTGTAACTACTGTACTGTATTTTTTGGAGTGAGTGAATATTAACGCCGCACTGTTCAGCTACACGAAAGCTTTTGGCAACGGACCACGCAATTTTGAACCATGGTCAAGTGACGTGGACGACACCTGAGCTGGCACCTCCTTCTCCTAATTACCACACCAACTTAGAAGGAATATGAATGAATCTCTTCCAAGATATATGGCAGCACGGGTTCCATGATGAGTATTTTAGCGGAAAAAATAGTTTGTCAAAATTTAAGTGTCTTATGTTTTTGTATGTTAGTGAAGACCTTGGAAAATGATTTGACTACTTATTTTAAGTGAACGTTGGACATAATTAATTTTACAGTGGAATATCTTTAATTAATTTATTAGCTCTAACGGATTAAATTTTCCAAAGTGGAGTATTTTGTTTATGTATATCCCTTAATTTGTAAATGTAGTGATCCAAAAAAAATATTGTATGAAAAAACTGCAGTAAATCATAATGTGGTTGGATAAAGTATTAAAGTGCATTTCTCTCCCACACGGCGGGTCTTACAAAGCTCTAATACAGCTTGAGCTACGAAAGTAGCTAGGCATTTGCCAACTTGACTCTATCGTTAACATTTCGCTATGTTTTTCATTAAATCGCCATTATAATTTAAGAAAAGGCGTTGCTTGCGAATATTACAATTTTAAAATAAAATAAATACAACAGAAAGTAATATTAATGTATTACACTTTCAGATATAAATTATTTACACTACTTTAAGCGTTACGCAAAACTTTTAACAATGTGTTACTTTTGCTGAGCAGAGATCAGCTTACGGAGGTATTTTGAAAAATCGACCCTCAAAAGTGTTACGAGGAATTATAAATAAAAAAAATCCTTTTTATCAGCTATTAGATCTACATACTTAAAATTTAACAAAGGTGTTTTCTTTCTTTCTTTCTTTTTGTTTAGCTGAGATATACAAAAAGCTTCTTTTTTTGTTTAATTTGCAATTCACATAAAATTAACTCATTAAAAACTTCTTTTTTCTTCAATCTGTGTTGTTTAATTTTTCAGTTCACCCGTGCGAAGAACGGATATACCAGCTAGTGTTTAATAAAGTTGCTAACTCCTGAAAAAAAAATCGTTATGTGGAAAAGTCGTTAAATAGAGATTCGTCTTTCAATATTCTTCTGTTCTTGGTTCCAGGAAAAAGTTCGAAAATAAGAGTTTCGTAGAAAGGATATACGACTGTATAACGAAATTGTTAAGTGAAAATTACGAGTATGTTTTTTCTTTTTTTTAGATAAAAGTATAAGATTACTGTCTGTAATTACCTAAACGTAATGCAACAATACTATTATATCTCTTGATTATTTCTTATCTTTCTTACTGCAATCGTCATCTGTGTTTTGGTTACTATCAAAGTAAATAGATTTCTGATTTCACTTCAAATGTATTAGTTTGACAGTCAACGTAAAAAGTTTCGAAAAAATTTGAATACTGAATGCATTTGATCAGAAATCTGCATCTAACATTCTGTTCCACTATTTTATTACTTCATTATTTTCATTTATATATTTTTATGGCATTTTTAAGTAGCTAGAAAGTTATTAAATTAATATCGCTCATTTTCAATCTGTTTTAAGGTACATATTTAATTTAAATTGATTCTATTTATTTATTTTTTTACTTTCTTTATTTTTCATTTGGTTTTAAAAAGATTTAGTATTATTGATTAATTTTGTGAAACCAATAATTCCCATAAAAAATCTTTTCAGCCTTTTATCTTGCGTAGAAACTATCTATAAATTCCAAAGTACACAGAATTTCTGGAATCATACAAAAAATTTAAAGAAAAAGGAAAAAAAGAACTCAAAGTAAAATTATTTCCCTTTTTAATTCTTTTATTGAAAAATATTCCGTTTCAAAGTAAAACTTTATTGGCCATTTTCTTTTTTTACTTTAAAAAAATACAAATAGATTTTAATATTAGTCAATATATGTAGATATATTGAAACATTATAGTCACTGATAAAAAAAGGGAATTATTCCTTGAATTTTGATGACAAAGATTTTTTTCCCCAAACATTTACTTATAAAAATAAAATCTGAAAAAAAAAAGTTCAGTTACTCTTAAATAACTTATTTCCATATTAAAACAGAAACAGGAAATATTTCGCTATAAAATATTTTATTGTTTATTTTTGAATTCTCCCTTTGTGTAGTATAACTAATAGCTCCGTGTAATATTAAAACTTTTTAATATACATTCAGACATGAAAAAATCTGCTTTACTTTTATGTGCACATTCGGCAAATTTTGTGTGTCTGTGGGGGGAGAGGGTGATATTTATTTATTTTTACAATTCGTTCTTTCTCCAAGACATTTAAAATGAAGCTCAATTATGGGAATGAGCAAAAATGCAAGACAGTGGGACAAAAATATGCTATATATGTTGATTTATATGTATATATAAATTCAAACTGGATGGAGCAACAGCCCATGATGGCCAGGATCTACTGTTCCCATCCCAGTATACGTGGCCATTGGACGCTGAGGTGCATGAGCAGATGTCCCGATCAGGTGGTCACTCTGAAGCGAGACCCCAGTGTATAAGTCCCCAAGCAAGCTTGGTACTCATTTATCGACCCACTGCAGTGGGAATGAAAGGTTGAGTCGACCTTGCTCAACCCGGGAAAAGAACCCAGACCTGTGGCGTGGAAGCGCGCTACGCTACCACTGGGTATATGTATCTACGCAAACTTTTCTTTTCATTTACAATATAATTTTTTGTAGAAAGATGATAAACAACTATATTTATATTATTTTTCAAACTGGACTAACGACAATTTTTTTTGTAATGGATGTCAATTAATTCCGAATATAATTAACTAATTATCATCTATTCCATCAATTCTTACTTCTTTTCAAAATTTAATTTTTTTTCTTTTATTTATTTACTTTATTTTAAAATAATTTTATTTAACTTTTAATTTTTCTTAACAATGGACAATGATAATTTATCTGATTTTCTTGCTTTTTGCTTTGCAAAAATTTATATTTTTCAATTTAAAAATTTTTGTATTCAAGTGGCGCTACAAAATTATGCGATATATTACTCAGATCCTCAATGATGTTTATAAATTTCTTATCATGAGCTTCTTATGGGCTATTTTATTTAAACTCTTACGGAAACCAAATGAAACGTCATGATGAGTGTGTCGATAAATGACGAAATCGAATATATGTATAAGTGTGCAGGAATAGCAAAATTATTAAACGCTAATATAAGATCATTTTAAGGCTATTATTTTCCCTTTAGTTGTAAAAAGAAACTCAGAACTCATTATTTTATGGTTATTAATAAAATTTATAATCATCTCAATTTTTTCAGACTCCTTTAGTTAAAAAATTCATCTAAAGAAAGCGATAAGTCGAGAAGGTGTGCTTAATTCTTTTTTACTATATTTTGTTGAGGAGAAATGAATAAATCAAAATTTTAAAATACTTTATCAAAATCATTTGTAATGGTTTCAGATTAATACAATTTTTTTCTTTTTTTTTCTATGAAAATGGATTTTTTAGAGTTAATTGCTAATGCCCAGAGAAAAACTGCTGATTCATATAACGTTATTTTAATGATATTCTGTACAAAATAAAATTTGTAGGAATTGTAAGAGTGTTAATAGAGGAATTATTTAAAAATGGTAATCTCTCTTTTCACTTTAAGACTACACAGTACCCTACAAAAATTTCAAATGTACCGAATTTTTGTTTGTTTGTTTGTTTTTTGCATTTGCTTGTGACCCATATTGTTGGGAGGCTTGACACCAAATCAAATTTCAGATCAGATAACGAATTCGTTTTTCAGATATTTGAAGTTTCTAAGCTTAGTTTTGGTTTCATTTTAAGGCATTTTTCACTCTTAAATTAAATTAATTAAAAATATTTTTAAGCACAATCAACTCTTTCAGTGTGAAATAGTTATTAATTTCAATTTTCATTATTAAATTCATTTCTGCTTGACTATGTTTTGAGTTTTTTGAATTCTCTCTCATAGTAACTTAATTATAATTGATTTCAAAGTCAATTTTTTTAAAAAAAATAGCTTGCTTAACTTAGAAGCTTTTTCATCAATTTTTTCCTGTTGAGAAAATGCCGCGGCCAAAACTTTAACAGGTTGCTGTGAGAAACAATATTTAGAAGAGAGTGAATACTACTGAAAATGATATACGAAAAAAACCAGCCCTTCGCTGATACTGCAATAAGACTTCCTCGAATACAAGTATTCTGACAACAAGTATCGTAGATAAAAAACTGAATATTTCCATAATATGCCCAACTACATTGTAGTAAACATATTGAGGTACGATGTCATGGTATGTGAGTTCTTGTTGGACTACTTTAAAAGTTGTAAAAAAAAAAACTTCCCCAATTTAAAACTAAAAAAATTAAATTTTATATACAAACCTGGTGATTTTTAGCTTAAGTTAGTATCATTACTATATTATACATGTGATTTTTAGCTTAAGTTAGTATGATTATTATGTTATATACATAAATGCTTTGTGTTTGTTAAGATTAGGCTGAATAATTGGTCGTCGAAACAAATACAATCAATATTATGAGAAAATATATTTCTCTCAATTAAAGAAAAAAATATCTTTATTTATAATTAATTAAAGTAGTGTTCTGATATAGAACATAAATTGAAAAAGAAACATTTTAGGAAATTAAAGTTTTACAGGTATAATAGGATTTTGTTTTATGCCTTTACAAACTTTAAATGTGTTTTTCTCCGAATTCTAATTTCGAAAATGTAAGTGTTTTCTAGTACCTAAGGTTTTGTTCCTGTTCAAGATAGAGTCTTGAAATTTTTTGTAGATACTCCCAAAAGTAGGATTTATAAAAGTAAGAATGGATTTACATAGATCTCGGATCTCTGGTTATTTCTTTAAAAATGCTAAAGTTAATCTTTAAAAAATTTTCGTGTTTTTTCCAGGTTAAAATAAAAAAATAATTATTAAAAATCAACAAGAGGGAACAGATTTTGAGAAATCCATACCAACTTTTATTCTCAATAATCTATGGAATATAAATCGCTTAAAACAACTAAGAAATTTTAAAATTGGACATTTTATAAAAAAGTTAGAAAAAATTTCAAGAATTCTTAATTTCTTAAAATTGTAAAATAATGGCTGGTCAAACCGACTTTTTGCTCTCAGAATCAACTAAGAATATAATCTGAATATAAAACATAAATTATTTTTATTCTTATATATACAGTCTCCAAAAATATTTTTTGAAAAAGGGTACTCTGTAGTCTTAATAAAGAACACATTTGTTTTTCTTTTATTAAAAAAGAATATTTAAATTTTTCTTTTCTGAAAACTAATTATAAATAGTTCAGTTTGTATTTGAAAAGTTTATTGAAAATGTTAAAAGAGCTTTACGCTTTGAGAATTTTTATATATTATATATTTTTAACTGTGTTTTCCTCTCTCTAGATTTTAAAAATCTATCTGTTTTCTACTTTTCTCTCGGTCAAAACAATGAAAAAATAGGAAATTCATATTATAAAGATTGACCCTGGAAAAATTCTTCCTCGTGAAAATTGAAACATTCGGGAAAATGTAAAATTCTTCATAATGTTAGCAAATACTTCTTTACTTTCGCTCATTCACGAAAACGTTTGTGTTTGCAGAGAGTATAACAAACTTAAATATATTTTCCGCTACTCTTCCTTTGTTTTGAATTTTCCGAGACGAAGAGAGATAACTATATGAAAAGGGGGAAAGTATTATTTTAAGCTATTCTTCAGAATTGTTATAAGTTTAGATATTTATCTTTCAAGGAAATAAATTTAATTCTGGGAAATATCTCTTAAATGTCTTTCAATTTATTTTTACATTTACATTGTAAATGAAATTATTCATTTTATATTGTTTGAGATGTTTACAAATTGAGAGAATTCTGAATTTCAAAAGATGAGTTTCAAAAATATTAATGATCTCTAATTTGAAACATTTAGAGTGGAGTTTTCCACAAATATTTATGACCGCGATAGCTTAGTGATTATGGTTACAAACGCAGTGGTTTAGTCAAGTCGCTTTGTCGAAATAGTCTAATAGTCATGGTCATGAACTCGTGGCCGGCGTTATCTCTGTCGTATTAAGGTGCCATTCAAGACTCTCCCGGGCAGAAGGTTTAATGCACATTAAATCGGTCGAGACTCAAAGTAACAACGTTGGTGTGAAAGGGAAGTAAAAAGATTAGGGTGGCAGTATGAGTGCCATCCTAGTCACTTCTGACTGTGGTTTAAAATTACTAGTTCCGTCGGCAAAAACTCTGATGCATCTTCGAAGAGCAACGTTAAACAATTAATCAATCTTCCAATATTTATACATATTCTTATTGAAATTGTATCTTTATTAAGTATTTATGGAAGATTTATCTAGTTTTTTATCTTAATTGTTTATTCAAAATATCTGCAATCTATGAAGCTGTTTCAATTCAAGAATTGTTTACAATTTATAATGTATTATACTTGCATTATAAAATGCAATTTTATACATTTTATCTATTCAGTATCAGCAATGATCTTCATTTATTTATTTTAATACTGTTGGAGATCTAAATGAAACACATTTTTCTGATAACCGTACAAAATTATTTAGTGTAATCTGGATACTGATCACAACAACTATTAGCTTTTTTTTCAATGAGATCTACTACTAAGAAAGACATGGTTTAGTGGAATGGCAATATAATTCAGAAAAGGAAAAAGTACTTTAATTTGTAATATGTGACGAATCTGTACGGAACCTTTCCACTAATCTTCTTAGACGTCTTTTGGGGGATTATAAATTCGCGTATATTTCCAATCAACTCCGAAAAGCGAACGGGATATGCAAAGTAGATAGGGTATTTAAGTAGAGCGTTGTAAGCTAGCAAGGATGAAGGCTATTGAGCCACAGCAATAGCCTCAAGTTTGGAGGATTCAATGGGATTGCGATATTGAAGAGTTACGGTTAATAATCTACGAAGGCATCTTGTGAAGATACCTAAGTATTGCCAGGTGATATAACATAGTTTATTATCACTTAAAACAATCGCTAGTTTAATAAAATTAGCTTAAGTTAATGAAAGCTAATAATTCGAGTTACGTGTATTTCTCGGACCTCCTATTTCGGTAGACCTTATTTGATCTTACGCGTAATTATTGATTAATTTCATAATTCGTAATTTAATTTAATATTAAAGGTAAATCCCTTTTGTTTGACGTAACATATAAATATTATATGTTATTAGAGTTTCTGATATTTGAATCAATATAATAAATACAAGTTATTACTATACAAATGGCTCTTAGTGATTCCTTGCCTCAAATTAATTTTGGTGTCCTGAGTGGAACCCAGGGGGGTTCCCACAAATACACAAAAAAACTTGTGTAAGATGATTTAGAAGTATTTTTATTGTTATCGATTTAAATTGACTTGTCATTTCTTTTAAGGACGTAAATTAATAACTCGAAAGATTTAATTCCTCAAATGCAAATTGCATCAAATATTATTTTAAGCTATTACGTTGCGTAAAAATCGTTTTAAGACAAACTTGAAAAAAAACGAAATTTGTGTCATGACTTGGACAACTGCTTTTCGGATGATATTGACGTAAATGTATTCTGTAATAAAACAAGAAGTGTTGAAATGAATGCTGATTGTGGCAGCAATTTCATAAACATTATGTGATAAAAAATTCATGCTTGACCCTCTTTTTTAATGCTTCGAGCAGACTATCAGTTTTATTGAAGGATGAGATATGCAAAACACTATAAAAAATAAAAAATAGAAATATTCGAAGGTTCTTTTTTCACAGTTAAACATATATCAGATATTTCTGAAGTTCAAACAAATAATAAAAAAAAATCAATAAATGAAAATGATAACATTTATAAGCTGTATATGAAGCGTTTGTCAATATAATGATAGTATAATAATATAAATAAGTAAAATATGAAATAATTTATATGAAATGATTTCTTGGTTTTTTAAATTGCTAAAGTTTATCAAAATAAATTGCATAGTTTGATTAAATACAGAACGTTGTTAATTTATTATATGAATCGTAATTTCATCAACAATTTATAAAATCACTGAATATTTACCGTAAAATCCGGCGTATAACGCACACTTTTAACACCAAAAATAAGAGCGAAATTTAAGGGGGCGCGTTATACGCCAGGTATAAAAAAGAGAGCTTTAAAAAATTTTAAAAACTGAGCATAGAAAAAAATTAGACTTCCAGATGGATCGAAATACTGTTTCTTTAAAAGAAATGGCATTCCTTATGAACTTTTTTAAAGGGTTGTAGTTTAAGAAGTATACTATTTTTTTTCTTCTGAAGCTTGGAATAATACCTGGAATAAATGACTTCAAAACATAAGAGCATTTTACGCATACATTTCAGGTTTCTTCGTCAAAAAAGGGGGTGCGCGTTATACGACGAATATACCGAAAAACTAAAAATTGTAGCTTGAAAGTATAGGTGCGCGTTATACGCCGGGTTTTACGGTAATTACTAATGACGGAGGCAGTCAACCAGTGTTAGAGAAGGGGCGCAGATTAGAGTCGTTATTTTTCGGAAAACCACCATCAGAGATACTGAGAACTAGATCTCAAGAATACTAACAAAGGAAGGTGTGGAAATTAGGAGAGAAGAGAACCAGTAAACGTGTTTTCCTCATCACTTCGTAATGATTCAGAATAACAAGGTCACCGTCTAGAGTACGGTTGTCCAACTCGCGGCCTGGTGGCGCATGTGGCCCACCTTGAATAATTTTGCGGCCCGCGAGATTTTTTACAACTTTACAAAATTCGACTATTTTGTACATTATTTTTTGTTTAAAGAGGGGTTTTTTTTTTTGTAAAATATAAATCCTATAACTGGTATTATTTTATCACGTTGCTTCTGTTACTGCGAATCTCTTTTTTTTAAATTGAAATTTATCAAACATAAATCGTGCTCAAACTTAAGGCACGAAAATCTGCAACATCAATTACGATACGCAAATACACATGCATTGAAATCGACTGGCAAAAACTAAGTGAAAGAGTTGAGAAACAGATATCTCTCTAATTAAATAAATTAAACATTATTTGATCATTGCATTATTATTATTAAATTATCAATGTTTGTATACATGATAAACAAAGAACACAATAATAATACATCAGTCCGTTTTAAATTTCCACTCCAACAAATGTTTGTAATAGATCCAGATCTAATATAAAGATATATAGTTTTATATGCGGCCCGCGGGATTGTAAAGCTCTTCCGAAGTGGCCCGCGAGGTCATTTGAGTTGGCCACCCCTTGTCTAGAGCACTAGCATAATTTTTGTGAGCAATCTAAACTTCTATGTTAAACTAACTCTTTCACTTTTTCAAATTTTTCTGACATTCAATAAACTTATTTCCTTGTTTCCTAAGGTACAAAATAGAAATCTATTACAGTATTATTCTACTATATTATGAAAATATATTGCGCATAATCGTTTGGGCTTTAAAAATAATGTGGAATTTACAGTTGTCTTCTAATTGAATAGAATGTTTTCACGAAAAACAAAATTATATTTGTACAATTTCCGGTAGAATTTTGATAATTGAGGTAGATACATAATATGTTGCTTATCGCGCGCGGTAAAATGTTATTTCTGGAAATCCTCCTTTTTACAATTATTGTAACGGCGTGGCACATAGTACACTAGGAGGCTTGACACATAGCACACGATAGACTAGAAAGAGGGCGCTGCTGTGAACTGTTTTGGCCTTTGAGCGGGAAGGAGAGAAGAAGAGGAGTCTCGAACGTAAAATGGACGAAGCTGTCTGTAGTTCCCGATGTGACTTTTAATTGTAAAAGAAAATATTAATATAGTGATGTGTTTTGAAGGAAATAATAAAAACGGTAAATCCGGTTAATTAGAGCTGATTAATTCAACTACAAGACGATCTTACAGACTGGTGTGGCAGCGATGGCACGAAACTAAAAACAGTGTGTTTAACAACAAAAGAAATAGTTGGGGTAAGTACTTTTTCTATCTGAAAGTACCTTCTTTTTTTTTATTGAAAACAATTATAAAATCCCCGTGCACCACAAAGTATCACACGGGGCTTACAGAAGTAAGTATTAAACACACATTCAAGGGAAATAAACAATTAAAAAAAATGAAGTTAAGAAGGATTACAAACAGTTACAACAAATTTACAGAAATTTTTGAAAGCACTTCTGGTGGAAAGAAGTTGGTGAAAACTCGGTGGCCAATTAATGTTGAGTCTCTTGAACGCCAGTCTTATGATCTTTCTCTCTCTGACATACTTGGAACACAGAAGGATTACATGTTCTACATTTTCCTCGCCACCAATATTACAGTCACAGAAAGATGAAGGAGCTAAATTAAATTTGTTCAGGTAGCTTTTGAAATTACCATGACCAGTGAGAAATTGGGTTAATTTGTAGTTAGTGTAAAAATGATGACATGATAGTCTCTTATTAATGGTGGGAAAACATTTCTTTGTTATGCTCCTCTTATTAGAAATGAGATATTCTTGGTTACAAGACTTCACCATTCTTTCTTTCGTTATCTTCTTGTAAAACGATTTAGGAATATAAACGTCAATGTCAATTCTGCGCTTGGTTGCAGCTTTTGCAAGCCAATCGGCTCGCTCATTTCCAAGAACGCCCGTGTGTCCGCGAACAAATGCAAAATCTATTGAGATGTTTTTATCTCTTAGGCTTTTAAGTTGCTTTTGGATCTCGACGATTATATTGTTAGATGAAGAAATACATTTAAGAGAATCCAAGGAGGAAAGAGAGTCAGTACAGATGAGATATTCTGAGATGACACTATTTTGCTCAATGATCCATTTAACGGCGAAATTTAAACATAAAAGTTCAGCTTGAAAGTATCTTCGGGCGTATTTTAAATTTGATCTCAATTTTTGTATTAAAATATGGGTACAAATTAAATACAGAAATCATTCTTAATTCACTCTTTGTATTAAATGCTGGATTTTGATTATTTTAAAGCCTTTTACTTATCCCTGCTATTCTCGTTAATTTATGATTTGTTTTTAAATAAAAACAAAAATTTATCCTATAAAAAGGAAGAAAAATTTATTTTGTCTGTGGTTGAATTGAGTATATAAAATTGCTCTTTTTATTAGTTTTAGTTAGTGTATTCTGATTTAAAACTGTGTTTTCTATGTATGAGACATAAATTAAAAGATTCTCACAATGGTGTTAAAAAATCTGTATTGTAAACACATTATTAAGAATTTGTGATGAGTGAATGATAAATAACTTATGAAAATTGTGATCATAGCACGATTTGAAGGTGCAGTGAAAAAATATATGTATAAAGTGTATATTTAAGTAGAAATATTTTTGATTTTGCTGAGTCAACGAAATGTTAATGACTCTTCTCTTTTACTGAGAAAAAAAAGCTGACTCATTACGTTTCAGAAGTTCTCAATGTTAAATGCATAAATTATGTAGCTATTCGAATCATATAAGAATTTGTTTTTTATAAGTTGTTCAGTAAAATTTTAGTTTCTGTGGATTCAGAATACCAGCGGAATTATTTTACTCTCATTATTGTCTTATAATATTTTTTTTGTTGCGAATAGAAGTGTTTGGTTTTTCTGGAAAGAAAAGTAAATCTGTAAATTTTATTTGAATGGTGTTCTTTGATTTAAAAGTGGTCATTACATTTAAACATTTTTAATAAAAAATGTGTTTGTTTTTACAAATATAAACATCTATTATTATATTCGAGTTAAGGGTAAAGTTGTAGAATTTCTATAGATAGAATTGTTTTAACATATTTGCTCACATTTGTTTGTTTAAAATTGAAAATAAATGACAATTAATGAGTGACAAATTAAATTTTGAAGGGACTTTATGAAGAGATAATTTGGACTTAAGGTGTATGTTATTGTTTTGCATTGAAAAGTTTATTTTTTATTTTTGTGCTTGTTTGATTATTCTGGTATTGTAGTTACGTAAATATTTTAATTACTTGAAACTTTTGAAAAATAGAATTTGAAAGTGCTGAATGTGTATGTATTCGTTATAATTTAAGTGTATATTTTTGCATATTTTGGTACGGTGCAAAATCGATAACTACTTTTAGTTAAATAATATATCGAAAAATAAGTTTCTTACTCGTCTTATTTTAATTTTCTTTTTGGAAAGCATTCTGATCTTGTTCGTCCCTAAATCATGGCATATTTAGCTAAAGGTAATAAAGCTGATCTTTTGTCAGTATGTGAGGAAATGGGGGGTGAAGTAGATCAGTCCAGCAAGGTGGTAGATATAAAAAAATTTATTCTAAATAGCGAATCTTACGTTGAAGAGGAAGTGAAGATAATTCTCGACAGAGGCATTAGTGATAGGAAAGAACGAGAAAGAAGTAAACAAGAAGAAAAAGAAAGGGAAGAAAGAAGTAAACAAGAAGAAAAAGAAAGGGAAAGAGAAGAGCGAATGGCTCGAGAGGCCAGACAACACGAATTAGAATTGAGAAACTTAGAATTATCACAGCAGAATCAACCATTAAATGATGAATCTGGAAGAAGAGTTGAAATTGGACCTAGGATTCAATTGACACAAATCACAACTAAATTTGATGAAACACATGATGAGATTAGTTTATATTTGATTAATTTTGAAAGGAAGGCAGAATTAGCTCAAGTACCAAAGAAGGATTGGGTGGCCTACTTGTTGGCGGTTTTACCAGCAGAACTCTCTAATATGCTAGCTAGAGAACCTACCGAAAGGGCAAATAATTATGATTTCGTAAAAGATCTTATATTGAAGAGGTACAGGTTGAACAGTGAAAAGTTGAAGCAATTTTTTTACAGACATCAAAAATCATCTGAGAAGTCTTGGAGAAATTATGCTCATGAGCTGAATAGTTATTTTACAGAATGGATAGCCGAATTGCAGGTTAAAACTTTCGAGCAACTAAAAGATCAATTAATAACTGAACAATTGAAGTACCGTGTTCCAGCTGAAGTAAGAGAGCATTTTCTTGAAGACTGGATCAAGTTAAAAACTCCCTATGAACTTGCAGAGAAATTAGACGAATATGAAAGCATCAAGCAGAGTTTCAGAAGAGAAATCCCTAAGAAAAATAGTTACAAATTCCGAGGTGGTGTAAATTATAGTGGTGGCAGACCTAAAGAAACTCCTAAAGATTTCAAGTCCAAATTTCAAATAAAAAAGGAACCTGTACATGAAAAAAATCACGAGAAAGACTTTGAGAAGAGAAGACAGCTTCGATGTTATGTGTGAATGCGGATCTTATTCACATCTCAGACCACAATGTGATAAACTAAAGAAGAATTACGAAACAGTTGCGTCTAATGAAACTGTTAGAAATGGTACTGATGTATTGGCTCCATATACAAGTTTAGGAACAGTGAATGGAATTGAAATGCCTATACTTCGAGATACTGGTGCAACTCTAGATTTAATATGTAAAAAATACGTAAAGCCTTCCATGTTTGTAAATGAAACTGTGTGGATTTGAACTCCTCTGGAGGAAACCGCAGTGTGTCTGCCAATGGCTGAAATTGAGTTGGACTGTGTGTTTGGTCATGTGATTACGAAAGCTGCTGTTTTAAGAGATTCATTAGATCAAGGAAAATATCTTTTGGGAAATAAGGCTGTTGCATTGTTTGAAGAAGTGAAGAATAATAAAGAAATACAAGTATATATGGTGAACGCTGTTGAAACACGTTCGCAGAAGAAATTGACTGAAGAGAGTAAACAAGATCTTAATATGTCAGAAGAAACTATTCCTGAAAGTAACGAAAAGAATAAAGAATCTCCGGACGAACTGGATGATATTTTGCCTTTAATTCAACCTGAAATTTCTTAATCAAATCTTATAAAATTATCTCACAAAGATTTTGCAAAGGAAGAAATGAGCAGTGCTGAATTAAAAACTCTGTTTGAAGAAGCAAAAAGCGGGTCTTCAAAGAAAAATCATTATATTGTCGAAAATAACGTACTATTTTTCCAAAAAGAAGATAAGGATGGCACTAAACGTAAATGTTTGGTTGTTCCCGAAAAGTATAGAAAAAATTTGATGACGATAGGTCACGAGGCGGCTGCAGCTCCTCTAGGAGTAACTAAAACGAAAGATGCCATATTCAAAACATTTTACTGGCCTAAATGCTTTAGTGATGTTGAGGACTTTGTAAAGACATGCGACAAATGTCAAAGGGTGGGTAACCCGCAAGATAAAAAGAAGGCCCCACTAACAATTGTTCCCGTACTAACTGAAATTTTCACAAAGATTAACATCGATGCAAGTGGACCTTTACCAATGACACCGTCAGAAATAAATATATAATTACGGCGTTATGTATGTCATCAAGGTATCCTGATGCCATTCCTGTAGCAAACCTTTGCTCAACAACTGTTGTAAATGCATTGTTACAGATTTTCAGCCGAATGGGGTTCCCAAGAGAATTACAGACTGACCAAGGCACGTCATTCATGAGTGCACTAACTACGGAAGTTTTAGAAAGATTTGGAGTTAAAGTATTTAGAAGTTCTGTTTATCATCCACAAAGTAATCCTGTGGAAAGAATGCACAGAACATTGAAGAGGATTCTTCGTGTCCTGTGTCTGGAGGCAATTCCAGATTGGGAGAAAATTTTGCCTCAAGCCCTCTTTGCCCTAAGGACTGTTATACACGATAGTACTGGGTTTTCACCAGCTGAACTAGTTCACGGGAACAAATCTAAGGACTCCTGTGATGTTATTGTACGAGAAACTGACAGAAGAAGAGCATGTAGAAAGCAGTGTTGTGGATTATGTATTTGAATTCATTAATAGAATGAAAAGATTTGGTCATAGCTCCATCCAGGCCTAACAAGTTATCTGTTCAGTGGGTTGGCCCTGGACAAATAGTGCAACAACTCTCTGAGACAAATTATGTGGTCAAATTCCCAGGGAAGGATAAAACCCACGTTTATCATGTTAATATGCTAAAACCTTATCACCAACGAGAGGAAAATATTAACTTATTGTGCATTAATCCTTTAAAGCATGACGAAGAAGAAGACATACCTAGTTTGGAACTTGAAAACGAAAGGTTGGGATGGTCCAAAATCATCAGCGATGTGCAGTTAAATTCAAAATTATCTCAAATTAAACGAAGACAGCTCAAAGAACTTGTATATGAATATAGTAATCTTTTTTCGAATATTCCTGGATGTACCGATTTAGCTGAACATAATATTAAATTAGAATCTGAACGAGCAATTGTTGCTAAGCCTTATCGTATGTCTCCTCGACAAATTTAAATTCTCAAATCAGAAGTTAATAAGATGTTAAAACTGAAAATAATAGAGCCAGGAGAATCTGATTTTACATCTCCATTAATACTTGTTGAAGCTCAGGGAAAGGAAGCAAGGCCCTGTATCGATTACAGAAGGTTGAATAAAGTAACTCATACACAATTCTTTCCATTGCCTAATATTAAGGAACTTTTAGAAAAGGTATCGGCAGCTAAATATATCTCTATCTTGGATCTTACTCGAGGGTATTGGCAAATACCCCTGAGTCCCCAAGCGCAAAGGTACGCATCGTTTGTGACAACATTTGGAACTTTTAAACCATTGAGGTTACCTTTCGGTCTGAAAAATGTGCCCTATTACTTCAGTCGACTTATGGCTAACTTATTAAGAAATTGTGAAGACTTTGCAGTTCCCTACCTAGATGATATAGCTATCTTTTCACTAGCCTGGGATGATCACCTAAAACATCTAAAAGATTTATTTGAACTCCTACGCTCCGCTAAATTACATATCAAGCCATCCAAATGTCAATTTGCTCAAGCATACGTTAAATATCTTGGACATTTTTTAGGCCAAGATTTAAGAACACCTGGAGAATTAAAGGTTCAGGTCATCAAAGATTTCCCGATCCCCACTAACAAGACGCAAGTTGGAGCCTTTTAGGATTATCTGGCTATTATAGAAGATATATTCCCGAATTTTTTTTTTCAGTAATCGCAGCTCCACTGACAGATTTACTTAAGGGCCGAAATCGAAAATCAACCGTTGACTGGAACAGTTCTTGCCAGAATGCATTCGAGGAGCTCAAGACAGGACTATCTAAAAATCCAGTTTTATTCAGCCCTGATTTCACAAAACGCTTCATCATTCAGTGTGATGCATCCAATCTTGGAATAGGCGTTGTGTTGTCGCAAGTATGTGAAAACGAAGAACATCCCATCATGTTCCTGAGCAAAAAGCTGTCGCTTGCAGAACAAAAATATAGCACTACGGAAAAAGAATGTGCAGCCATTATTTTTGCCGTGCAAAAGTTGAAATGCTATCTTGATGGACACCAAAAATTTGTCATACAAACTGACCATAATCCCTTGGTCTGGTTAGAGAAAAATACTGGGACTAATCCAAGACTCTTAAGGTGGTCCTTAATTTTGCAAGCATTTAATTATGAAATTGCTTATCGGAAAGGAAAACAGAATCGGAACGCTGATAGTTTAAGCCGTATTCCTTAAAACTTGAAAAAAACACACACTTGTAATGAGAATTGATGGAAAAATAAGAATTTTCTTTGTATTATTATTTTTTTTGTCTAGAATGATTGGTGTTTGTATATTAGTATTAATATTTGATATTAGTATTTTAATTTTTTTTTATATTTTGTATTTGTATTTTAAACTTTGATATTTTGTATTGGTATTTTAAAATTTGATATTTGGTATTAGTATTTTAAACTTTTGTATTTGTATTTAGATATTTGGAATTTTTGTTTTAAATTTTGGTATTAATATTTAAAAATTTTTTTTGATATTTGTATGTTAATTTTTTGATAATTAATATTTGTATTTGTATTTTAAAGTTTGCATTTGGTAGCAGTATTTCACCAAATGATATTTTGTATATGTTAAAGTTCACATAGATTAGTAGGGATAAGTTTAATACCTTCCTTAAAATAAGGTACTAATTTCGGATAGAACAGGTACTTGCACGTTATTTTTTTAAAAATATTTTTAGCTCCGTTTAAAAGAAAAGGATTTCTAGAAATAATTCTTAACTCTCTACTGCTGCATAAACTGATCCTATGTCAAGTATTTTTCAGGTATCACAGTAAAACTTTCCACTCAACTATCGTGAAAAGTTTTCTCCAGGATGGGAGGAAATAATTAGACTGTAACGGCGTGGCACATAGTACACTAGGAGGCTTGACACATAGCACACGATAGACTAGAAAGAAGAGGGCGCTGCTGTGAACTGTTTTGGCCTTTGAGCGGGAAGGAGAGAAGAAGAGGAGTCTGGAACGTAAAATGGACGAAGCTGCCTGTAGTTCCCGATGTGACTTTTAATTGTAAATGAAAATATTAATATAGTGATGTGTTTTGAAGGAAATAATAAAAACGGAAAATCCGGTTAATTAGAGCTGATTAATTCAACTACAAGACGATCTTACATTATCTTTTGAAAGATTAAATTTCTATTATTTCTCAAAATAGATAAAAGTTTATCAATATATCTGTGTTGTTTATACAAATTTTATAATTATGCGAGAATATTTCACATTAACACAATTTTTAATTGTTAGAAACATTATTTAATTTTCAAAACCTATGTCGAATCTATTTTCGGAAGAACATTACGTGAAGATGAAAATCGTGCAAACGATTTTTCTTTTTTAAAAAGTACTCGAAAATTTCTCATCTTGTTGATAGTAAAAAAATATTCTATTAATTTAATGAGATACAAAGCACCTTTTAAAAATAAAGTATAAAAACTTGACAGCTATTCATGAACTTCTGATTTTACTGCCTATTGCCCAATAATAATGCAATGCCATAGTTCGAAACGCATGCAATTAGTAGTAATCTCAGAATGATATCTATTTTTCGGAATTGCATAATCTTTTATGAAAACAAAGCTTACTTATATTTAAGCATTATTTAACTCAAAGTTCTAGAATATTGAATGAGTAATGTTATTTTTCTATAATATATACGATGAAAATGAATATTTTTAATGATGTACATTTTCCAGTTAACGTTAATTAATAAAAAAAGCAAAATTCATTTCATTCATTGGTCGAAAGCATTTTGTAAAATAATATAGTATTCCATTTTTTCATTGAAATTTTTTTAAAAAAACAAGGGAAATGTGTTATATAAATACTATTCATTTCTTACATTTGGAAAATCTTTCAATTTATCATTTTATAATACTTATAAATGATATTTTCCCCTGAGAACACACACACACATTTACATTAAAAAATCTTATTACTTTTAAAATATCAATAAGTACGAATGACTGGAATAAATATTTACTGTTTGTTAATTTCAAATAAATGTATTAAATTTTGAAAATATTTAAAATTTCTTGGTTTTCCAAAAAAAGAATTCACGATTTTCTTTATATTTTTTTTTTTACTTTCTTCAAATATTTCAAGTTTAGGCATTGTATATACAGTGGGCCACAAAAATGTTCGTACACTTGTAATTTCTTATAACATTTAATGTTTTCAACTAATAAAAATTAATGTATTGTAATTGTAATTTTTTATGATATCTGCAACTTGTTCTTAATGGAATGACATTAATTTTTTAAAAATAGCATAACAATCTTTTTTAAAAATTAATAATCAAAGAGCTACTAAAAAATTACGCCACAAAAGTCTTCATACACTTAACAAAAATCTCAGCTTAGCTTTAAATATTGTATTTCTTGCTTAATTTAGAACTTAGTAGGATATCTTTTAGTATCCACAACAACTTTTAAGAATCTTGGTATAGATTTAATCAGTTTTTTGTAATTTCTGCATTGATTTTCCTCCATTCTTCTGTGATTATTGTTTTTACTTCACATTTTGTGCGTATTTGTCATGTTTTCTTTTTTTAAATCAAAATCTCACCAAATATGTTCTACTGGGCTAAATAAAGTAATTGAGGATGTGTTTTCATAATTTGTGGACAGTTATAGAGACACCAGTGGCGTACATTGAGAATAGTGCACTTGGCGTCATTACCATGTTAAAAAATTAAGTCGTCTCCAATATCGAAATTTTGGGCGGATAATTTAAAATTTCTCTTTAAAGTACTTAAATAGAGCTCAGGATTCACAATACCATAAAAAATACCAAATTACATAATTCTAAAGCCAATTTACACCCCCACGCCAGAACATCGTCACTTACACACCTTAACAGATAAATTCATGGGATTAAACTCCTTATTTTTCATTTACAAGCTATTAAAGGCCCATCAGAACCAAAAATATTGAATTATCTGCCATCCCAATCAATTCGCCGACAATTTTGAATTTTCTGAAACTTAATCCTAAGCATCTGGTTGGATTATTGAACTATGGAGGTGGAAGTGTTCTTGCATGGGGGTGTAAATAGGCCTCAGAATTAGATAATTTGGTATTTTTTTGATGGTATTATGAATCATAAGCTCTATTTAAATATTTTAAAGAGACATTTTAAATTATTCGCCCAAAATTTGGATGTAGGAGATGACTTCATCTTTTAACAGGATAATGACGCCAAGCGCACTGCTCTCCATGTACGCCGCTGGTGCCTTTATAACTGTCCCCAAATTGTGAAATACCTCTTCAATCACTTTATTTAGCTCAGTAAAACATATTTGGTGAGATTTTGATTTTAAAAAAAAGAAAACATGACATATAAACACATAATGGGAAGTAAGAACAATAATCATAGACGTATGATCGAAAATCGATGCAGAAATTACAAAAAAACTGATAAAATCTATACCAAGACTCTTAAAAGTTGTTGTTGACACTAAAAGCTTTCCTACTAAGTACTAAATTAAGGAAGAAATACAATATTTAATGCTAAGTTGAGATTTTTGTTAAGTGTACGAAGACTTTTGTGGCGTAATTTTTTAGTAGCTTTTTGATTATTAATTTTAAAAAAATAGTTATAATATTTTTAAAAAATAATTATGTCATTCCATTAAGAAAAAATTGCAGATATCATAAAAAAATTACAATTACAATATATTAATTTTTATTAGTCGAAAACATTAAATTTTATAAGAAATTGCAAGTGTATGAACACTTTTGTGGCCCACTGTATATAAATACATATCCCAAATTATTTCCCATGTTATCATCTTACATTTTGATAATATTTGTTATTTTATGCAACATGATACGAATATACCGTATTTACTTAAATCTAAGCCACATCCCAAATTCTCAAAATATTTTTGTTAAAAAATATTGTTACTGATTCTAATCCGCACCCCTAACTCTGCAAAATTGTGGTAAAACAAAAAATTGAGGTAAAAAATACAAAAGGTTCATCAATATAAAAAAACTGCAGAAATTTTTAAAAAAAATTTTAATGAGAAATAATTAGAAGTTAATAATTAATTTACTTTTTACTAGTATTAAATACTTCCGAACACAAATATGGACCAAAAATTACTCTAAACATCAGTATTATGTTTCGAAAATGATTCTCCACTCCCATTGTCACAGCAGGCTTTGGAATTGGTGCCGGAGTCACCATATCCCCCCATTGTGTAGTTATTTGTTATGCAATACTTTTTTAAAAGAATTATTAAAGACTGTTGAACACTTACATGCAAAAACTATATGATTTTGTTTACGCCATTGACGAATATTTGTTTCATCCGTGTCAAATTTTCAGTGACCGCTGCTCTGTGTTTTCTGCTTATAAAAATGCCTCCGTTTTCAAACTTGCGTCATAGTGAACTAGTCTGGATGCTATTACCAATGTCTTTGATGTTTAGGTGATTAAAAAGAAACTTATACAAAAAAAATTCCTAAGTAAGAGCAGACGATGACGTTCAGAATAGACTGAATACTGGAGATAAACTGCGGGATGGGATAAGTCATCGATTAAGTGGCCAGAATGGACTGTTACATTTTTCCTTTTGAAAGGGGGGAATTCTATTTCTCCCCTCCAACAAATAGTTTGCCTTCGATTCTAGGCCGCACCCGATTCTCAATAGCATTAACACTGGAAAAATAGTGTGGCTTAGTTTCGAGTGAATACGGTAACAGGATGCAAGTATATATCATGATGATTGGCTTATAATACCGAGTAAAACTAATACGGAAATTAGAAGACAGTACCACCTCAGGAATAATCCTCGTCATCTGATTGAGGTATTACATAACATGGTCCGTTGTCAATAACTTATATAGATGTACAGCAAAGCTTCTTTGAGAATTGCGATTTTATACGTGGTAACGAAACTGAGTAGTCTAGGGGAAATTGCTTGGATTTATCAAAAATTTAAAGCTATAAAATATTTTATGATTGCAAATAACATTTTGAAAAATTTAAATAAAGTATAATTGATCATTTAAGGTCTCGTCTGAAGATTTAATATTTTATGATACTTTTCTTGGTGTCGCGGTAAAGAAATGGAGAGAGAGAGGGAGTTTATAAGTAGTTCTCTATAAAAAATATTAAAATCAATCATTTACTGATGAACGTTCAAGAATTTACTCAGTTATCCAGGAATATAAGTTTAAAGCTTTTCTTTCGGAAGTAAAGTTAAGAGAATCGAAAAATTGTTGAACATTGTAAATCATTGAGGATGATTTAAGTCATGCGCAGAGCCAAAGCTTCAGGTAAAATTTAATGATTTGTATTATGATGAATAACTTGACCCAGACTCATCTTTACGAATATTTAACCTTACCTTTAATGATTGTAAAAAATCTATTTCTTTATAACAATTTTATCATTATTAAAAAAATGTTTTTCATGCTTATTTTTAATTTACATAACATAATTACCCAATTCGTGAAAATATTTGCTCCTGTGAAAGAAAAGATTGCATGCAATTAAAAGATTCGAGAAGTTCCGTTCTGTTTTAAACTCTTTTTGACGTTAATGTTAATGAGCGATGAATTCTGAAAAATAAGTGAAGTATCAGATAACTAACTATATACATATATATATATATATATATATATATATATATATATATATATATATATATATATATATATATATATATATATATATATATATATATATAATTGCTCCAAACGTACACACCAAGGTTATTCTATTAATAATAAATGACTGCTGATTACTAATACGATTCTATCGTTTTATTTCCTTTGACATCAGAGGTTCACACACACGCAGGCAACTCTGCATACTTAAATAAGAAGAAATACAAGGATTTTTATCACAGCGGTCGATAAAGAGAGAATGCATGAGAAAGAACATCCTGTCATTGGTTTGATGAATTAAGAAATGCATACTTATATTAATAAAAATCAACAACAATTCTATTAAAAGAATATTTATTGCCGACTGATTACAATCACAAGTAGCTGATTAGGTCATATTACAGATCAAGAAAGAATTCTGGTTTCAAAATCGAACCCGAGCCACTTTCAAAAGATTCTCTCATAACTGACCTTGACAATAAATAGCACGTAGTCCGTGTGTAAGGTCATTCGTTAACTGAACAAGTTTACAAAGAAGAAAAAAAGAATACACGGATAGAATAGTCGTGTGTGTGTGTGGTTGTAAAATTCATCAATTTTGATACTGCCTAGCGGTCTTCATGGCCTTGTATGAGCGGATAGGCAGTTTATCCACCTTTTCAATTACACAGCATGCAAGTCGTGTACCTGCGTTTCCTGTCTTCAAACTTTCGTCGTTGCTACTCAGACCTAAATCGTCTGCATTAGAATGGATCTGAAAAAAAAAGCCATTTTTGATATATTTTCATTCATTTTGTCTCTTACTTAAATTTTAATTCAACTTTAAGCAACGATAATAATTTAAAAAATTTTCACAATTGATGATAATTTATGCAACAAAAAAATAGTAAAATTTAGTCTGAATTTTATTGCTGGAAGAATTATTACTCGCTTAAGGTATTTGACTACGTTCGGAACCTTGATTTTTGCAAAAGCGTATAAATGGATAATATTTATGATATGTAGTGTCACTTAGATTAGAAAATGTATATAAAATTGTTTTAAGAATAGTATTACAATAAAAAATTATTTAAGTACAATATTTTGACAAAAAATGTACATAGAATAACCCATTTTCAAAATATTCTCCTTTTGTGAAAAATGCGTCTATTGTAATAATATTTTGCCTGTATATAGCTCAGACCTCTGTACAGAGGCTCAACTAGAATTTTTGAAATATATAACTTAGAAGTGGGTTTATCCATGTTTTAGGACAACAGAGGGGAGAAATTTTAAGAAAAAAACGCCGATAATTATTTCAATTGGTTGTAACTCTGAAAATAATGTGAATGTTTCAAAAATCATAGTTCAGACTCTCTGGAAAAGTCTTTACTTTATCTAAGCAAAATATTATTCTTTTAGAAGCATTTTTTATAAAAGGAGAACATTTCATAAAAAAGTTATTCTAAGTTAATTTTTGGCCAAAATATGTATTTAAATCATTTGTTTTCGTCAAAATGTCCTTAAAACAATTTTATACATGTATTCTAATTTAAGTGACACTAAATATCATGAAAATTGTCCATTTATTCACTTTTTTTAAAATCACGGTTCCGAACGTAGTCGGGGATACCTTAAAACGCTTTTGTAAGTGCAACGAACAATACTAAGTAACTGCACATATCACTGCTGCACATATCAATTTATTATGCTGGGGAAAAAGAGATAAAAAAATTATTTTCTTCGGTAGATGGCTGTAGTGTCGATATCTCGTGAAGTATCGATCAAACAATTTCAAATTTATGATCGCTGTCAAGGTGACATTTCCTACTAAAAATTTATTTTGCTTTTTTTTGTGTGGTCAATTCAGTTGTGAGTTACAGGGTGTTAAAAATGGAAGTCAACAAAGAGAAAATTCGGTACATTTTACAGTTTTTCTTTGATAAAGGCGAAAATACAAGCCAGGCAGTTGAAATTGTGAATGGTATTTATGGTGCCAATACTGTAACAGCTAATTATGTGCAATTTTGGTTTCGTCGATTCCGTTCAGGCATTTTTGATGTTAAAGATACACCTCACTCAGGCAGGCCCGTCCTCGAAAATTTCGATAAAATCTCAGAAATAATCCAAGTTGATCGGCATGTTAGTAGTCGTAGCATTTCCCAGGAGCTAAAGATCGACCATAAAACAGTTTTAAACCATTTGCGCAAAGTTAGAATCAAAAAGAAGCTCAATGTTTGGGTGCCACACCAATATATGATGGATCGAATTTCCATCTGCGAAGCCTTGGCTAAGCGGAATGAAATCGACCCATTTTTAAATGGATGGTGACTGAGGGTGAGAAATGGGTAACATACGACAATATTATGCGAAAGCGATCGTGGTCAATGCGCGGTGACGCAGCTTAAACGGTGGCCACACCAGGACTACCAGCCAGGAAGGTTCTACTGTGTATTTGGTGGGACTGGAAAGGAATAATTTATTATGAGTTGCTTCCGTATGGCCAAACACTAAATTCAGATATCTACTGTCAACAACTGGACCGTTTGAAGCTAGCGATTGGCCAATAGAAGAGGGGTGTTGCGTTCCATCAGGACAATGCCAGGCCACACATGTCTGTAGTGACTCGCCAGAAACTCTGGGAGCTTGGTTGGGAAGTTTTAATGCACCCACCATTGAGTCCGAAACTGGCACCAAGCGATTGCCACCTTTTTCTTGCATTGAAAAACTTTCTGAGTAATAAGAAGTTGGGATCAAAAGAAGATTGTGAAAATCGATTAATAGAGTTTTTCGCCAATAAGAACAAAGGCTTCTTTGAGAGAGGCATTATGAAGCTAACTTTAAAATGGCAACAGATTATACAACAAAACGATGCATATTTGACCCAAATCGGACAATCCGAAACATGTTAAATAAAGTCTGGAATTTCATGCAAAAATAATGGATTTCTTTTTCCCCAACCTAATATGTTATGCAAGAAGACTGCATCATCAGTCTTTAAGAACATTAGAAATAAAGAGCATGATGAGTATTCAAATAATCTTTTTTTCTTTCCTGTCCATTAAATAATTATCTTCTTCAAAACTGCACTTTGACATAAAAAAAATAAGAGAGAATCGATGTTTTATATAGCAAACAGGTTCTCAGCGCTTATAGAAAAAATAAAGCTTTTCTCTGATCGAATCTTTGTAAAAGTAATAGTCATGTCTTTAAAATCTTTATAGCAAACTGGTTATAATGGGATATTATGTTGGAGTGACCGTGTGACATGAACAAAATGAAAACTATAGAATTTTTTTTTGAGTAATAAAAGCTAATACAAATTAATAAACTATTAAGGGATTGTTCTCAAAAGGTATAGAAGCTAAAAAACAAACCCGATGAATATCGTTATCAATGAGAAAATGTTAAAATATCACTGCAGGTAAACATTATCAAAAAATTGTTCCTTTATTTTTTAGTATAAAAGTGATAGTTTTGTAAATGTAAAAGAACATTAAAAATTCTGCATACTGAACGCAAAAATTTCTGTTTTTAAACGAAGAATTCTTTCATTAATTAATTACCTTACTTAAAAATAAAAATTTAATGTGATAAAATAATAAGTTTTTTCGTTTTTTTAAAGAAATTAAATAATAAAGTTAAGAAGTTTCAGTTAAAAATAAATTATTACGCACCGTTCTTTATATAATCGGGTTTGTCACATGCTTGTGTGATAGGTTGCTTTGGTATAACATTTAGCGTATGAATTATCTATATATCGTAACATACAATCAGCAAATTGTTTAACGTATTTGGACTGTCATTCAGCTGCTTTAGGCGGTGTTAAGTGACATTCTCCTTCTATTCAGAATAAAAGTCATCGTCTTCATTTGAGCCTTTTATTTTTCATTATCTTAATCCGAATCCCTCATATAAAGAGCCTTTTAAATTGCTGACTTTATACGCGAGTGTTAAAATATAAAGTGAGTCAAAAAGACACAAAAATCTGTCTTAAAACCTTTGAGACTTTCCAAGTTTTAAGTAATGTATATCCATAATAGAGCATCATACGTTCGAAAATTTCAAATCATGTAGCTTCTTCTAAAAGAATAACAGCTTAATTGAGAGTGAAGTAAGTAAAACTCTAACTGGGGAAAAATGTATTTCTCCAAATATAATTATAATAACAGTTATAATGTATATTGTTATGATTTTTGTGTAAATAATTTGTATTTGAGTGTTTAATGCATTTATATGACTCTATGTTATACTTGTTTCATGTTAAAATTGTACTATTCACAAGCAATGCCACGCCTTACGTTATAATAGCGATTTAATGAGAACTTGGCAAAATCTTGGCGGTAGAGCCACGTTGGCATCATTTTCGGTGACCAAGTTAGTGGCCAATTTGGCGACCATGTTGGCGAGTTCGGAACCCTCTGGAATCTTCTAGAAAGTAGTAGATCTCTCCACTAGACGAGCGGTTATATTTCTGGAAGTTTCTGTCACGCCTATAAAAAGATGCACGCCGGTACGGCGATCAGTCTTGATTAAGCCAGCGAGTAGTGAGGACTGTTTTGACTAGCGATTAGCTCGGCTGTGCTTGTGAATAATCTTTACGTACGTGTATTTTTAAACACTGGTGATTGTGTTTGATTGCTGTCGAAGGTGGGAAGACCTTCGGATATTTACCTTGTGAATATTGCTGCTGAATCATGTATTTAAAGGATTGGAGTTTCGATAATAAATTGACATTGCTTTTAAAGAACTGCTTATTTCATTTGTAATTGTTTTGCATAAAATCCTCGAATCCGGATCTACGTAACAATATCAATTATATATGGTGATAATGTTGAAAGATCAAGCACAAGTTTTGCTCTTCATAAACCTTAATAATAATCTTATCAAGTAACTTACCACAATAGCTTTTCCAATAACGGAATATGGACCTTTCAAGGAAGTCATAATATCGCTAAAAACTAAGTTAGAAACTCCGTGGTCATCGCATTCAATGTTACCTAAGTCTCCAACATGCCTAGTGAAGAAAAATAAAGAGCAATATAATCTCCCTTAAAAGACAAAATGTGATGCTGTCATAAATTTATTTATACATAAAATATAGTTAGTAAAAATGGGTCGTAAAAAGGTGAATTCAACTGAAGAGGAGCGCCAAGAACGATTTGCATGACACCCTCCCCCTCCGTGTCTTCCGGCGTTTTCTCGAAAAATTCGCTTTCGTCATTGTTCGTGATGTTATAGATTACTCCAGTAATTTCCAAAAGCATCCATATGTTCACGCCAACTTGGTTATCACCAAATTTGATCGCCAAAAACGATGCTAACTTGATGTTAAACAGTTTGAGACATTTTTTTGTGTATGTTATGCTACAGTAGAACTACATAATAAATGTAAATTACAGTTTTATAATTTGAGCAATGAGTATGAAAAATTGTATAACTTGTAGGCTGACAGGGGGTGGACCTCCCCCTAGTTGTATTTAAAACTCTATTGATTATTAAGTCAAATAAAATAGTAGGAATAATTTTTTTTCAAATTTATCGAACAAACAACTTGTAAACTATAAGAATTTTTATAGAGATGTTTAACTTATATATATATATATATATATATATATAACTTATTTTTCACATTTGGAATAATGCAATGCGTAATAGGTCTTTAATGAATGCGTTATTATTTTTTTAAAATTGAATTGGATAAACAGAATCCTTCATTTTCTCTCATTTTTATTTACCTTGGAAAGTAAAAATTGACATCGCTATCGAGATATATCCGATTGAATAATTAATACTTAAATAATTCTAGACTACATCTGCCATTTTTTGTAAACAGATTTCGAATTTTGTACAAAAACAGAATTAATTTATAAATAATTTTAATAAGTATTAATAATACTACAATAAATAATAAAATAACTAATATGATTCGTACTATAACAATAAATAAAATTTCTATATTCATTGTAATAATGAATAAAATTATAATAAGTATTATAATAATGAATAAAATTATAATAAGTATTATAATAATTAATATTATCGTTATTAGTATTAATGATAAGCATTAATAAGTACCGTAAAATCCGGCGTATAACGCGCACTTTTAACGCAAAAAATAAGATCGAAATTTTACGAATGCGCGATATGCGTCGGATATGAAAATGATAGCTATAAAAATAAAAAAAAGTGAGATAAAAAAATAAGACTTCTACATATATCGAAATACTGTTTATTTAAAAGAAATGACACCTTATGAACTTAAAAGAGTTGTAGTTCTAGAAGTATACTATTTTTTCAAAAGCCTAAAATAAATGACTACAAAACGCGAGAGCATTGCGTACGTAACACCCTTTTATAGTAACTTAAGATTACCCAGTAACCTAAAAATTTCATTTTTACCAAAAAAATTTTTTTGCCTGTTTTGGTGACCCATATCATTGAGATGCTTGCCACAAAATTTCAGATCTGTTAGCAAATTAGTTTTTGAGATATTTGAAGTTTTATGAGCTATGGTTTTGGTTTCGGTTTCCTTTTAAAAAGCATTTTTTCACACTTAAGTGGAATTAATTAAAAATATTTTTGAGCTTTTAGTTTGAAATGGTTATTGATTCCAATTTTCATTACTAAAATCATTTCTGCTTGATTATGTTTTGAGTTTTTTGAGTTCTCATAATTAATCAATAAAAATTAATTTCATGGCCAATTTTTGCTTCAAAAATAGTTTATATAACTCTTAAAAGCTTTAACATTAATTTTTTCCTGTAGAGAAAATGCCATGACAAATGCGTTCTGGGTTTCTGTGAGAAACAATATTTCGAAGAGATGGAATACTACTGAAAATGATGTATCTAAAAATCAGTCCTCAGCTGATTCTGCAATTGGACTTCTGAATACAAGTATTCTGAATTCAAATGCTGCAGATATAACTGAATATTTCCTTGATGTACCAAACTACATTATACTAAACATATTGTATTACTATAGTTTAGTATTTTAAAGTCGTACGAGAAGAGCTAAAACTTCCTAAACTGCCGCAATTTAAAACTGAAAAAAATTAAATTTTATGAGCAAACCTGACTATTTTTAGCTTAAGTTAGTAGCATTATTATTTTGTACATAAATGCTTCGTGTTTCAAAACTTTTGTGAAATATTAGGTTAAGATAAAGCTGAATAAACTGACGTCTTAACAAATGCTATCAATATTATGCAAAAATATATTTTGAATTAAAAATATAATTTTCAGTCATATTTACTAAAAATAATGTTTTAATGTAGAAAATATATGGGAAAATAACATATTAAAAAATTAGAGTTTACGGGCAATATAAGTATTTGTTTTTTTGACTTTACAAACTTTAAATGCGTTTTTCTCAGACTTTTAATTTTGAAAGTATAAGTGTTTTCTAATCCCTAAGGCTTTTTTCCTGTTCAAGATAAAGCCTTGAATGTTTTTGTATATACTCCCAAACGTATGTTCTATAAAATTTAGTATGGAGTTAGGGCTGAGAACACTAGTTATTTTTCGAAAAAATGCTAAAGTTGATATTTTAAAAAATTTTGTGTTTTTTCCAGGTATTTCTAGAAAAATAATTATTAAAAATCAACAAGGGAATAGATTTTCAAATCCATACTAAATATTGTTTGTAATATTCTAAGAATCATAAATAACTTAAAACTACTAAAAACTTTTAAAAATTGAGTATTTTATAAGAGTTTGAAGAAACTTCAAAAATTCCTAATTTTTTAAAATTGTAAAATAATGGCTCATCAAACTGACTTTTTACTTACAGAATCAGCTTAATAATATAATCTAAATATAAAACATCAATTATTTTTACTGTAATAGTCTCCAAAAAATTTTTTTGAAAAAGGGTACCGGGTAGCCCTAATCTCTTAGTCGCCAAATCTGGAAATGGGATCTGAAATTAGTCGCCAGATGCGGGAAATCTGAAAATGGGAAATGGTTAATCCTGATGGTCCTGATCAGGACAGTGGAACGAAATTATTAAATTATTGCATTGTCATCTCGGGATCCTGGACAAATGAGAAAAATTTCTAATTTCACCTTTTAAAGTGGGTAAAAACTGAGTTCAAAGATTCCGTTATAGTGAAGCTTATAAAAAGGTGTTAAAAAGAGGGTGCACGTTATATACGTCGGATTATACAGTATTAAAGTAATGCAAAAAATGTATCCAGAAACAATTTCGATTACCATTCTAGATGAAGATGAAAGTTATACGTATTTATATAAATACATAGTCACCTAATACAAAGGAGTTATTGATATGGACCAAGTAAGTGACAAAATGATAAATTTTCTGGGTGTAATGTATGTATATAACTCTGGTATATCGCTTACAGTTCGTAATAATACAATAATGCAAATCAAAACTTTGAATACCTCCATTCTATACACAATGGAAGGGAACTGACGCTTCGACAATAAATATAGTTATTGCTTATTAATATTATGACGTTTTTCTAAGTTGACCAGTTTTAATTTTAGAACATTCAAGATAAGTTACTTACTTACAATATCGAGCGATAAGAAAATGTCGAAGAACTTTGCGAAGTATCTAGCTATTCGAGAATCAAATTTAAAGAGCTTTATTGTGTAAAACTCAAGTGTAGATATAATATCTTATCTCTGAAGAGCAACCTAGAAGTTCATTTCGTGAAGATTTCGGTCAGAAGGTATAATATTAATTGATATTTATTCTATGGGAATATATGTTGCAAATATAATTTCCTAATTAAAAATGAAAATGGAATAAATTTGAAAACTTGGAAACAGTTTCCCAAAATAATTATAAAAAAGGTCAAAAATAGTAAGAATTTACAGATGCATTAAATTTCAATCGATCTTTTACAAAATATCTTAGACTTAAATAAATGACGCATAGTGATTTTTTTGTGTGTATGTGTGTGTGGAAATTCATAGAAATAAGAACTTGAGTTTAAAAAAATTACCCTAGGAATGACATTTTATTTTTTAAAAGAATTATGCAATTAAAGAATACAAATACATTTTGATCCAGTGGCGTAACGGAGAACATTTGGGCCCCCACGTTGAATTTTACAAAGGGTAGGCACTTGCGTCAGTCAGGCTTTGGGCCCCTTAGAACCCTGCCCCCCACGATGCGGGGGTGTACGTTACGCCACTGTTTTGATCATTTTCATGAAAAAGCCTCTAATATTTTTACTAGATATTTTAAAACATTTTTATGCCGACAATACATATTTTTATTCAGATTCAAAAACAAAAAATTTTGCCAAGTTTTTAATTTTTAAGGTATCTAAACACACGTTAAAATAATCGATTTCGATCAGAACACACATTTTTTGTTTTTAAATTTTATGAATTGAGAAATATTTTGTCTTTACAAAACATACATTACTTTGTTTCTAAATTATGTAGAGGTCAGTCGATATAAAATAAGTTACATAAAATTAGAAAAACCGGAAGTGGGCCTCTAATCTACCCCCTTTCATACCATAGGTATTTAAATTGTTCAAAATCTATAGTGGCGAGTCTCGTACCTCAAAATATTATAAATGAATCTCTATGAAACTTTTTGTGAACCTCTGACGTTTACATTTTATTTTCTAAAGAATATTTTGAAATAACTCTTACTCTCTCTGTGTAGGAATATTTTTTGAGTTATGGCCTATTGTTTAGATTTCCAATCTCATGTTATATTTTCAATCCCGGGATTACATTAACCAAATTCCGGGATTGGTCCTGGGATTATGATTGGACTATTTATGAAAAATACTTACCCATTAGAGTAGTGGAAATTTCATACTAAAACTGAAGGCATAGTTAAAAAATTGGTTTAATATTATTATTTAAGGGGACACAGTACAATTCAATTGACAAAAATCGGTCAAAAAATCAAATCAAATTTTCTTAGCCTGTTGTTGTTGTTGTTTCCCATCCCCTTGAAGCAGGAAAGCCTACACCAAGTCCATTTGACCTTTCCGCGTAATAGTGCCACACACCAGATCTTGCTCTTCACACAACTGTCGCAGGGAAATGCCCCAGCAGTCCAGAAGATGAGCAAGGAGAGAGCAGGGACAGGTAAAGAAAGACTTTACCCCCCGCACTAAAGTCATACTACGCAGGTGACCGCTTCTAAGGCGCGCCAAGGCCGTCTGATGAGCCCTGGAACTCCTGCATTGTATAGATAGGCCAGGACTCTGCGTACCAGTGGTGAGCAGGAGGGTTTCGCCAAGTCAAATTCATTTTATTTCTTTGGAAGGAATTTTCTTAGCCTAAATTATCTTTTATATATTTTTCTATAATCTCACAAAATTTGAATGCTCTAAACTTAAGAAACGCAGAATTATGATAGCTTTTACGTTCGTTTTTTATTTATATCCCTATGGGAAATCAAAACTTTAAACTAATTTATCTCAGAAAGATAAAATAACCAGTTTGTCTTTATTTAAAATGCTATGGCTTTTTTTTCTATTGTGCCTAATGCTTTGAATTTTTTTTACCTATTACTGTAACAAAAGTTGGTATGCATGAAAACAATACTTATTTTTTTTTAAAAATAATTGAACTCAGTATTTATACATTTCCTCAGGAATTTTCAATAAGCATTCATAAAAAGAAGTATTGTACGAATATCAATCATACTATCACGAAACCCATACCAACTTTCGTTATACGTAGTTTGATGTACTTGTACATCAAATTTTATGCGTGTACGTAAATTTTTGTAGGAGTAGCATTTTAAAACCACAAATTTTACGTTTTTTCCTTAAAAAATTAAATGATTAGCTTTTTATGAAATTTTAAGCACAAAATCTGTTTTACATAGTATACGAACAACCAAAATAATTTTGAAAATCCTTAAATTAAAAATTTTTGTGTAAATCGTACCATGTCCTCTTACTGAAAGAAATTTAAAAAACTTAATTCATAATTTTAAAAAAAATTATAATAATAAACAGTAAATAATGAAAATAAAAAATTATTACTTCATTTCTTGTGCTTCTGTAAATAAGCTTTTAAAAAACACAGTTCGTGCAGAGTTTCATCGTTTAAGGTATCCGACTACGTTCGGAACCGTGATTTAGCAAAAGCGTAGAATGTATATAAAAAGAAATGTATATAAAATGTATATGTTAGAAAATGTATGTAAAATGTATATGTTAGAAAATGATTATAAAATGTATATGTTAGAAAATGTATATAAAATTGTTTAAGAATAGTATTACAATAAAAAAATTATTTAAGTACAATATTTTGACAAAAAATGAACATAGAATGACCCATTTTCAAAATATTCTCCTTTTGTGAAAATTGCTTCTATTATAATAATATTTTGCCTGTATGTAGCTCAGACCTCTGTACAGAGGCTCAACTAGAATTTTTGAAATATATAACTTAGAAGTGGGTTTATACATGTTTTAGGACAACAGAGGGGAGAAATTTTAAGAAACAAACGCCGATAATTATTTCAATGGGTTGTAACTCTGAAAATGTGA
This sequence comes from Trichonephila clavipes, assembly GCA_019973935.1. Lineage (NCBI taxonomy): Eukaryota > Metazoa > Arthropoda > Arachnida > Araneae > Nephilidae > Trichonephila > Trichonephila clavipes. The sequence goes on along the minus strand of BMAU01011883.1, from coordinate 118,415 downwards.
ATTTTTCAAAAGTCATAGTTCAGACTTTCTGGAGAAATCTTTACTTTATATAGGTACAATATATTATTATTTTAGAAGCATTTTTTATAAAAGGAGAACATTTTGAAAAAACGTTATTCTAAGTTAATTTTTTGCCAAAATATTGTTTTTAAATAAATTTTTTTCTCAAAATGTCCTTAAAACAATTTTATACATATATTATAATCTGAGTGACACTAAATATAATGAAAATCATCCATTTATGCGCTTTTTTTTAGTCGTGGTTCCAAACGTAGTAGGATACCTTAACGGCTTCTTATTTTTGTGACAAATTGTCCTCCCTAAGAAAATGTTCGTTCTGACTCTACAATAGTAGGCTTTATCGTCATTGAATATTAATATGTTCTTTTCATGTAGCCACACACACCAAGTATCTCCCTTCATTTTCAAAAAGAGACATTTCTTTTTGAATTTTTGATGATAGTGCCTAAAATCTAATAGGCTCCAATGGTACATATCCCTCTTTGATAACCTTATTTAGTTCTGCTACACTTAATGGTTTTTGTATACAAATTAATACGAACGTATTTTATAAAAAAAATTTAATTTTCTAATAATTAAATTCTTAGAAATTTTGATGAGAAAATTATTTTTAAATAAAATCCGCACAAAAATTAAAACCTGGGATTTTGGGATTTGAAGAAACACCGCGGAATCCCGGGACTGCGAAGCCTACTGTTATTTCAATAAAAGCCTCAGAAATGCCACTTTCTTGTAATATTCATTCGATAAGCTCTAGAATTTGTATTTAATGAAATATTAAAATTTCAGTACATTCATTAGATAAATGTAATTTATTTTAGCAATACTTTTATTTATACAAAAGTTTATTACTCCCCCACCCCTTTAATTTTGCTTAAAGAATTTTTTAAAAATTGCTAAAATTTCACTTATAATTGTAATTTTTGTAAAACTTAGATAATATTGATTTTAAATATTGCTGTGTGGTTAAGTACTATTATTTACTGGTAATGATCATTAATAAAGTATTTATGTTTCAGTATGCTATTTTTTAAAAAGTATTCTGAACGTCACTGGCGTAGCTAGTCCTGAGTGGGCCTTGTATCAAAACTCCTTGGGGGCTATTTTAGAGGGCCCCTTAATATTTTGTAGCTTTTTCGCTAACGAATTTCGGTGCCCCTGTAGCTTGAGGGCCCCGTATCATTGATACGGCGATGGCTACACCCCTGCTGTAAGTGTTCGAATACCTTAAATGTTTTTGAAACTGTGAAAGAGAGAGATAGACCATCTCTCTCTCTCTCTCAGTTCTATATTTATACTAATCTTTCATTTATCACATCACAATAAAAGTCTTGCTAAAAGAATTCCTCTGATAAAAAAGAAAAAAAAATCTTCCAAGTGAAGTTATTTCTAGAAGATGGCGAGAATTGTGTTACTTCAAATACACCTGATAAGCGCATCTTAATACACAACAAAAATTTTGGCAATCAGAAATCGCAAACAAGGCCCCAGCAGGGAACAAAACAAGTTTCTCGTTATGTAAGAGGTACTCTTGAACACGATCACGTAAGATTATACAACTCCTCACCTACAAGGGAGAAAATCACCCTCTTCCCCCTCCCAAGAAGTATTTGGTATCGATGGGAAGGGAAGATCACTTTCAGTAGGCGAATAACTTCATCTGTCTGAGGTGGAAAAAAAAAGTGACCTTGCATCAAAAAACATTACTATCCGATATTTCTTTTGATGTTAATTGAATTGTGCTATTAATAAATTTATTTACGACTTATGATTGCGTGCAGAATCATACCAAGTAGGCAACAGATAGATAAAGGAACAAAATTGTTTATTTTCGGATTCCAATTTTTTTTTTCTTCTGGGGCATATGTTGGTTGACAGAACATCAATCACACAAAAGAAAAAGTTGTTTTTCAATTCCTACTATTAGTTCACACTATCTTGTTCAAATTTTCAATCGTTAATACAATACATTTTAAAACGCTCAATTGAGCTGAAATTTTATACACATAATTATTTTGGATGACAGACAATACAGTATTTGAATTAAAAATTATAAAAATTAATTGATTAAAACTAATTATCTTCAAAGAATTACAAATACAACCACGTTGGTATCATTTTTGGCGACTTGCGTCAAAACTTGAAAATGTTTTTTTCTCACATTTTAAAACGCTCATTTGAGCTGAAATTTTCTATACACTATTGTTTTGGGTGACAATACGATAATTTAATTATAATTAATAATAATTATTTGATTGAAACTAATTTCTTAAAAAATTACAGATACAGCCACGTTGGCTACATTTTCAGCGACTTGGGTCAAAACTTTTAAAATATTTTTTTCTCACGTTTTAAAGCATTCAGTTGAACTGAAATTTTAAATACACGATTGTTTTGGATGACAATACAATACTTTAATGATAATTAATAAAAATTAATTAAAATAAATTTTTCCTTTGCTGATCTAAGTAGGAATTTACTTATATTTTTTTTTATATTACTTGTGTGTGTGTCCTCTTTTTGGAAATAGTCTTTATAAAGAATTTTTTCTATTTATTACGCGTTATAAAAATTTTAAATTTTATGTACAACAAAAGGTACGGCAAAAGTTTTTTTACAAACATTATTTTTTAAACATAGAACACACCTTCATGGATAGGTCAGCTGGTGGAAAACATCACACACAAACGTCATGTAAACGTTCAACAACAAACAAGCTACCGCTTTAAAGATTATCACTGTGTTTTGTTACAGGAAGATAATAGAAATGACAAAATACTTCCAGATTTTTAAAAAACATGCATACGGAATAGCAGACACTCATCCCCACATCCTCTAAATTGCCATTCACGTAAGATAAATATCACGCGCAATAATGAATTTAATAATTTAGAATCATAACATCCAATTAGCAAATGTCAAAATAAATACATGTGAAGAACTATAATGGACGGTCCGATAACATTAATTTTATGGTTGAATCTAAAATTAAATAAAAATACACTGATAAAGTTGGCAGGATTTTTTTATATAAATTTTGGAGACATATTAAAGATCAAACGTGGTTTTAAAATGGTACAACAAAGTGATTCAACATATAAAAAATTAGAGCAATATGCTTCTAATTTTGCTAGCCATTTTTCTCTCAATTCCTATACTATTAGTTCACTCTCTCCCTATATACACTCTGTCGCAAAAAAATATATGCACCCAGAAGAAATCAAGCTACAATCACGAAACTCGGCAAGAATGTAGTCTGGTAAGAGATATGCAAATGATTAAAATTTCGAAGCCAATGAGACAAGGCTAAGTGTGCTATGCGCATATTAGTTGCGCAACTGGGAGAGTTTAAAAGCATGAGTACGAGCGCCGTACGGCTATCCAAACGAATCTGATGACTTTGATAGACGATATTGAGACTTAGGATGCCTCTAAGACGTAACCGGTGGCAGTACGAGCAGCTGACGGACTTTGATAGGGGCCGTATAATAGGCCTCAGAGAAGCAGGTTGGTCGAATAGACGTATCGGCCGCCACCTCGGTAGGAGCGATATGGTAGTTGCTCGGTGTTGGCAACAGTGGATCACAGAAGGTAGAGTGTACCGTCGCGGAGGGTCAGGACGTCCCAGGAACACAAATGATCGCGAGGATCGTGCAATCAGAAGAGTGGCCACTTCGGCACCAACAACGTCGCTAGCATCGATTCAACGCCACTTACCTCCTTCCAGACATCCAGTGCCATCAAGAGAAACCATAAGGAGACGACTGACCGAAGTTGGCTTGAGGAGCCGACGTCCGCTAAGACGCTTACCACTGACCCCACATCATAGGCAGTGTCGACTGGATTTTGCCGACCTCGGGCAACTTGGTGTGACAGACTGGAGACGTGTCATCTTCAGTGATGAATCCCGATTCAGTCTCAGTGATGATGACCACCGCACACGTGTCTGGAGGCGCACCGGCCAGCGGTCCGATCCGGCATTTATTGTCGAGCGGCATACAGCAATTTCACAAGGTGTGACAGTGTGGGGAGCAATTTATTGGGACACACGATCATCTTTTAGTGGTCCTTCAAGGCACTTTGACAGCTCGCAGATACGTGGACGATATTTTAACGTCGATTGTGCTACCCATGCTATCAAGTCGCCCAGGTGCCATTTATCAACAGGATAATGCTCGTCCACATACTGCGCGACTCTTCCAACAATGTCTTCAAGGATATGACGTCCTACTATGGCCTGCCAGGTCACCAGATCTTTCGCCAATAGAGCATGTCTGGACGCGCTGCGAAGGCAACTGCAGCCGTCCCGAGATACAGGAGAATTAACTGCGCAGATGCAAAGAATATGGCAGGATCTTCCACAGGGGGTCATAAGTGATCTAATTGAATCGATGCCACGCCGAATTTCGGCTTGTATAGCTGCCAGAGGTGGCTTTACTACTTACTGATTTTTAACCTTTTGCAAGCTGTAACCGCTTAATAAAATATTTTGTTCTGAATTTTTAATCATTTGTTTATTTTCATATACACTACATGCATACCAAATTTCGTGAATGTAGCTCAATTTCTTCTGGGTGCATATATTTTTTTGCGACAGAGTGTATATAGTCTAATTCTCTTAAAACAAGAGATAATCGTTCATCAATCACATTCGAAAAAAACACATAGACAGTAAAAAGATCATACAATGAAGGACACTAGATTAAAAATTATAAATTGGATGCTGCAGTATTATAAACATTGCCAACTTAGGACAGCTAATACAGCCACTACAAGTTTAAAAAATGTATACTTTCTATTCATCCATTCAAGTTCAAGTACATTTTTTAAACTTGTAGTGGATGACACTTGGTGTTAATATAGTTTTTTTCAAATATTAATTCATTAATGAAATTAAAAAATGAATAAATAGTAACAAACAAAATAGTCGTCCAACAGTATATATAGAAAGGAAAACCTTCGTTGTGTCCCTGTAGCGCAACAGATACCGCGTTGGACTTCTAATTCTAAGGTCGTGGGTTCGAATCCCCCCTGGGATGGCCTAGTTTCTAAGAATGCGATTTCTTTCTACTAAATTTAATTAATGAGCAAACAGTAACAAACAAAAATAACAGTAGAACATCATAAAAAGAAAGGAAAATCGATTTCTATTTTGCCACTTAATATTGTGATTCTGTCATATGTATAAACATATTTATATTAATTGTAATTATTTAATTAAAAGTAACTAATGCAAAATTTTTCTTTGTTGACCTAAATAGGAATTGACTTAATTTTTTTTATATTTGTTTTCCAATAATTACTAGGGGGATACCCCCTTTCCGCCTAACGGTGGACCAACCCCCATTTTACAAATTATACTACTGTTCATACTCATTGCTCAAATTATAAAACTGTAATTTATATGCATTAGGTAGTTCTATTTTTTTTTCAATATATTGTAAGTAGGAAAAGCCAAATCTTCATCTCCGCATTTTAATTTGTAGCCACAATATTGAACAGGAATTACTGCTTTTTTATTATTGTTCTAAAGTGTGAGGGAGAAGAAAATTTATTACATCAGCACAAAAAAACTTTTTATATAGGAAGAGAAAAACCCAGTGTTTACATAGGGCGAGCGAATATTAACGTCACACCGTTCAGCTACATGAGGGTTTTGGGCGACGGACCACGTAATGTTGAACTAGGGTCAAGCGACGTGGACGACACCTGAGCTGGCACCACTTCTCCTAGCTACCACACCACACCAACGGGAGGTTTCAGCTCTCGACAGATTTAACGTGCATCGTTGCCCTACACGGCGGTTCATTAGTGGTACAGGGCTCGAACTCGTGACAAGGCCAGCCACGATCTGATACCTTGACCACTCGGCTACCGCGGCCACATTTAACATCGGGAAATTATGGTGTTGAATTTAGAAATACGTCAAGATAAAGATGTAGGAACTATAGTTATAATCAGTTATTTAATCTTATTATTTCAGATAAATATCAGGTACTTTTTTTTTAAATATTTGAGAAAATATAAAGTCATTGCTGACAGATTCTTGCTGACGTCAAAGAATATAAATAGCTAAAACTTTCTGAAAATTGTCTCAACTCGATTTATAATTTAGAAGTATGTCAAAAATCATCTTATAAAAAGAATGTATTTTGATAAATACAGTAGAACGTCTCGTATATCCGGAGCGTCAAATATCCGAACTCGTTTTTTTTTCTTTTGGTCTACTACATGTACTGTATATGAATACGTTTTCGAACAGTGGGGGGGAAAGACAGAGCCTGAAAAATGCATGGAATAAGTTGTGGCCAGATGTAGAAGGGAAAAAAGACTTCAATGACGACCACAGGGATGAGATTACCAACTTTGTCCAATCGATCTCAGGATTTCAAGAATACAATGAAGAAGATGTAGAAACCTGAATGGCATGCAATACAAAAGACTGTAGATTTCAAATGCTAAATGATGACGAGATGGTGACTTCCGTGCAAGAAGAATCCGACCCTGTCGACGATGAAACGGATGAAGACGATGAAAACAGCTACGACGAAAGTAGCAAGGATCCATCAAATGCTGACGCGTTTTCTGAGTTAGAGACAGCTATGGAGTGGTACGAACCACATAGTGCTGTCCTACTCAACTACAGCTGCTCAAGAGAATCAGATACCGTGCAGCGAAAAAAGGAAGGTGTACAATGATACAGCGAAAAATAAGTGATTATTTTCCACAATAAAGGTAAAAGTGCGACATTTTGCACCTATTTTGCTTTTTCTTCAAGCACGTTTCCCGCATGTGACGATTTTCAATATTCGTATAGTGTCCGATTTCCTATACTGCATGGATCGCATTCGGTTTTCGGTTATCCGAACGGTGTCTGGTCCCAATTGATTCGGATAAACGACGTTCTACTGTATACAGTTTAAAGGTTCACATTTAGTTGAAATATTGTTATTATAATAATACTCTCTAAGTGGTTTTGGAAAATATTTTCTTTAAATATAGTTTTCCCCCCTACATCAGAGATGGCGAACCATTGACAAGCGGCACAATATTTTGGGCACGCCACCCATCAAAACGATCATCCGCAATTAATTCTTCACTCAAGGAATTTTCAGTGAGATTTTCTCAATTCAAAGAATTATCAGAAAAGTTCAAGTTTATTATGTACCCTGATGTGACATCATTTGATAAACTGAACTTACCCAAATCCGATTGATTGGAAATTGAAGAATTTTTGAAATGCAACGAATTGATTTATAGTCTAGTTCAATATGGACTCAAAAATTTATCGAAATAAGGAAAAAGTTAGAATTAATTGAAACAGAAAGATTAACAAACAATATAAGTAAAAATGCCAGTAACGAAGTTTTGGAAAACATTAAGGTATCCGACTACTTGCGACAACTTTTTTGAAAAAAAAAAGAATATATGGAGATTTTTGTGATTTTTATGTTTATTTAGTATATTTTAAGGAAAAATCCTAAAATTGGTAAAAGAAAAAAAAATTATTATTATTAAAATGGGAAAAACTAGTAAAAATGTACGAAAAAAATTGCATAAACGGGGCCCGCTCAGTACAAAGATTTTATGAACAAATTCTCAATTTTTCAATTTTGATGTGTTACTTTGTTATTCCTGTTTGAAGTGACCTTCAGGATAAGAGATATTTTAATTTTTACAAAAACTAGAGCACTTTATCTTAGTGATTATACGAAATTGCTTAAAAAACATTGACTATATTCACATAAAGGACTGCAAATTTTGAAATAAAATAGTTATTGATAAATCTGAAGATCAAAACACTTCTACTGTTATGCAGAACATAAGCAAAAAAATTCAGCTAATTATTTTCAAAACTTTTTGAGCAATCACTGTCCCCGTTTGAGTTTTTCGAAAAAAACACATTTCGAGTAAAACGCATTTTAAAGATTGACATCTTGTGTAAAGTTATGGCATTTGCTTTTACTAAAACACTTGTAGTTTTTGTTCTAGTGGAGGGAAAATAAAATACTTGGTATTGTTATTAAGCTAATAAAATGGTCTAAAAAATAAAGTCAGAAAAAAATTGTCAATTTTTGAAAAAAATCATGGTTTTAGGGTAGTCGGATACCTTAAATTCGATCCCAGACACGTTTAACTGTTTGAAGAAGCAAGCTCACGGTATTTTAAACATATTTTCATCAACCTATGCCTATGAGTCATTATTTTCAGAGATAAATAACATTAAAGACTCGCTTAAAAACCTTTTGGCAGATGTCTCCAATTCAGCATACATTCTGCTGAAATTAACATCTTACCCAATCCCAATATAATTTATTTGTCATCTAATCAGCAACAGCAGAAATCACACTAATGTTACTTGATATAATTTGAATTACACGTTTAACTAAAATATTTACTACTATAAAATACAAAATGTATTTTTCTGTAGTAAATAAAGAGTTTTGTGGTGTGTCAGTATTTAGTTTTATTATTTTCCCAATAATCACAAGTCAAAATTATCTGACGGCACGTCTCTACCTCATTAAGCATTTCTTTAGAAAAAATGGCACGTTGATCCATACAGGTTCACCCCCTTTGCCCTATATGAATATAATTTTAATTCATGAAGACTACTTTTGTTTTGAATCAAATAGTAGGTAAAAATAATTTTATTATTTGTCAAGAAATATAAAAGCAATTTATGAAGGCTTCCTATACTTACAATTTAATTCCATGAAAATATAAATAATATTGGTGCTTTTTATTAGTAAAAATATTGTAGATAACTTAATTTATAATTTATTATCTTTATTTTTATTTTGATTAATATATTAATTCCGTTGCTATAAATATTCAAGTTTCTTATAATTCAGAAATTTTCTCATTTGTTTAATTATAATCTTTCTTTCACACACACGCGCGCGCGCACACACACACACACATACACACATATTTCCTCATGAAGTAAAAAAAAAATAATCTCACAATCACAACACAAACAAGCTAAGTTTTTTTGTAAATAAAATATACATATTATTTGGCTTTGCTGAAAATTCAAAACATTGATAAATTTTTTCTTCTGATAAATATCTCAGCCAAACGTGAACTAAAGATACTAATTAGAATATTCCACGATGAAAATAGCTCGACTAAAAATTGCTCTAGCATCAACATAACTTTTACCCCATGCACTTGACCTAAAACAGAAATTTAAATTCAGAACTGCATGGAATGTGGAAGGCTACTTTCAAAATCTTAAACTAAAATTTCAAAATAGTAATTGTTACAAGAGAGACTCAAGGAAGGATTTCAAATAATGAAATAATTAAAAAAAAAAGAACAGCCAACTAATTTTGATGCAGTAGCTGTTATATTAAAATTCATTTAGCAACTAGAAGCTGATAATTCCGGTTCTAGCTCGTAAAATATATCCAAGAGAAAAAAATTTCCTAGTTCAGCATTATGTTCATCCAGTTGCCGGCCTTTTTTAATCTGAATTCTTACAAGCAATATGATAAACACTTTCAAGGTTATCTAACGCAACATATTTCGAGTACACTTTTTTTTTCATTTGGTTTTATCATGTCAAGGAATAAAACTGTGCTCAGGGGATGATTTTAAAATTAGTAATCACGCGCAAGCTATACTTCGCACACAAAACCTAAATTAGGCATTAAATAAAAGAAAATATCTTTTTTAAAATTATAATCATAGAATAAATTTTAACGTTTGGATGAATTTTAAATGGAATAAAACAAGGAAAGTGTTAACAATCTGCAGGAAAATATTACACTTGAAAATTACTTTTTGTCATGGCATCACTGAATAAGATTAATAAACACATAAGCTATAATTTATAGATATTGTGTAGAAGTGTCCAAAATATAACAATAACTGTCAAGTAAGTAGGAAAAAATTCTGCCATCTGCAAAAAAACCCGCGACAGCAAATATCTATCTTTTATGTATGACGCTAACCTTTGCTTTTGTCTCCGCCAGGCGCCAGGAACTGCGAAAGTTTGAACAGGCAGTGTGAGGCTGATTACAATTTTAACATAAAAAAATACAACAAAAAGTAATATTAACGTATTACACTTCCAGATATAAATTATTTATACTATTTTAATAAAAAAAATAACATTGTTTATTTGCTTATGATTTTAGAAAAGTTCGAGTATGTTACGTTCGCCAATTTTTAAATCTTAATATTTACAGACTGCACAATATTAATTAAAGTAGAAATTCGCTGAATTTCTCAAGACAAAACCAGACAATTATTCTATAAAAAGCCTTGCAAAAACGAATACGTCTCGAATCAGTCAACCTGAAAAAGAATGTATTTTGAACCAAGATTGATTTATGCCGTTTTTTAGAAAAAGCTTTTCACTGTTTTTTAAATCGTGCTATATAGTTTTCAGTTATGGTAATTTAAGGTCGCTTTTACACAGAATTTGAAGATTCGGTGTACTTTTCGATTTACACAACGTGAGAAAAAACGATATTTGATAGTTTGAATGACGTTAGTGAAATTATTTTGTAAGTTAAATATTAACAGAGAGAGAGAGAGAGAAAGAGAGAGATCCTCACGCTCAATAAATGTCTTTTAAATTCAAAGTAAGATCGATTCTCCCATTTGAATGCAAAGTTGTAATAATAGCTTCCATTAAGCAAGACGATAATTTAAAATTTAAATATTATTTGTAGTGAATAAAAAAATATTAAAACAAATTTATACAGTTCAAAAGATACTATCGAAATACAAAAAAACTTAGTTGAAAAGGCCAAGTGGAGGGCACCCATTTCACTAAACTTGAAGAACGGCGGATAATTAGGAATATTATAAACCTATAACAAAACTACGGTAAAATTGATACTGGATGTATATCGAAAGTTTTTTACAAGTCTGTCAATGCATAATTCTAAACCTTTCAAAAAAGTGTAATAATAAGAATTATAATAATTAGTAAAAAAGGTAGTTTTAATATTTTTATTCAACTGAGAATTACTTAAATAAATTTTAATTCTTTATAGTATTTCATTTTTTAAATATGTTGCATCAGTTAAAATATACTCAAATTTTAAATATTTAATAACTACTTATCAACTTCAAAGTTTTTATAACTTCTTCATTTATAAAAATAACTAGCTGGTATACCCGTTCTTCGCACGGGTGAACTGAAAAATTAAACGACACAGATTGAAGGATAAAGAAGTTTTTAATGAGTTAATTTTACGTGAATTGCAAATTAAACAAAAAAGCTTTTGGCGTAACTCAGGAAACAAAAAAAAAAAAAAAAAAGAGAGAAATAAAACACCTTTGTTAAATTTTAAGTATGTAGGTCTAATAGCTGATAAAAAGGATTTTTTTTTTATTTATAACTCCCCGTAACACTCTTGAGGGTCAACTTTTGAAAATACCTTCCTAAGCTGATCTCTGCGCAGCAAAAGTAACACATTGTTAAAAGTTGTGTGTAATGAACGCTTAAAATAGTGTAAATAATTTTTATCTGAAAGTATAATACATTAATATTACTTTCTGTAGTATTTATTTTATGTTAAAATTGTAATATTCGCAAGCAACGCCGTTTCTTAAATTATAATGACGATCCAATGAAAAACATAGCGAAATGTTAACGATAGAGTCAAGTTGGCAAATGCCTAGCTACTTTCATAACTCGAGCTTTATTAGAGCTTTGTAAGACCCGCCGTGTAGGGGAGAAATGCACGTTAATACTTTATCCAACCGCATTATGATTTACTGCAGTTTTTTTCATACAATATTTTTTTTTGGATCGCTACATTCAAAATTAAGGGATATACATAAAAAAATACTCCACTTTGGAAAATTTAATCCGTTAGAGCTAATAAATTAAATAAAGATATTCCACTACAAAATTAATTATATATACCGTTCACTTAAAATAAGTAGTCAAATCATTTTCTAAGGTCTTCATTAACATACAAAAACATAAGACACTTAAATTTTGACAAACTATTTTTTCCGCTAAAATACTCATCATGGAACCCGTGCTGCCATATATCTTGGAAGAGTGGATTTCAAAGAATATTCCTGCTAATTATTGGTAGAATATTCCTTCTAAGTTGGTGTGGTGTGGGAATTAGGAGAAAGGGTGCCAGCTCAGATGTCGTCCACGTTACTTGAAGTATGGTTCAAAATTACGTGATCCGTTGCCAAAAGCCCTCGTGTAGCTGAACAGTGCAACATTAATATTCACTCACTCTCACACTCCAAGAAATACAGAACAATAGTTATTGCGTTTTTAAGTGTAAAAATAATTATATCTGCCTATTCAATTGAAATTATAGCGTTATAATTAACTACTAACCACAAATAAATTTTGAAAATTTGTCCAAATGATGCAGTGTGAAAGAGAAAGCTTATTTACTTTAAGTATCAGAACTGATAAAAGCATTTATTTGGAAAAAAGATCAATTTCTTACTACCAAATATGTGTGTGCATAATAAGATGTTAAAAAACATTAAAATAAAGAGAGATTTATAACAACCTCTCCCTTCAAAACTTAGTTTGATTCTGAAATAAAAAAATAGGCATTATATCAGAGGAATTAATTAGAAGCGAGCACCTTGCGTAGCCAAAACAAAAAAGGTTTTTCACAAACAAAAGATAGATATATGCAGACGTGGGTTTTTTTTTGCAGCGCATGCCAGAATTGCTAGCAGAAGACAGAATTTTTTCCTACTTACTTGACAAATATCGTTAGATTTTTGACACTTTTCCCAAATCTTTATAAATTATAGTCTATGCTATAAATTATAGCCTATGTGCTATTCTGATGTATAAGCTATATTACTGTAAAGTTTCATTAAAATCCATTCAGTAGTTTTTGCGTGAAAGAGACCGACAAAGATTTTCACAAACTTTCACATTTATAATATATATTAGATTGCATGAAACTTTTTTCCATTTATCGAACATTTCAAAAAAATGCTCACAATTTTAATTCAACATTTAATACAGTTGTGAAATTTTGTAATTATAAAAATTTCAACTTTTCTGATCATACAACTATTTTTAAAAAGGTACATTTTCGTTTTCGGGTCCTAAAAAGTTGCAAAGTGAGTGAGTGAATATTAAGGTCCCACTGTTCACTTACTCAAGAGATATCATAGCGAGAGGGGAAGGATAATTTTTCCATGACAATGTGTTATGCATTGCATTTAAAAATGTTCAAGCAACGCCGGAGGGAAATAAACCTGTCTGACAGAAAAGAAGCAAAAAAATTTCGAAACAGCTTATTTTAAGTTATACACTCGGAAAAAGGTCGAGCAACCCCGGGCCATGCAGCTAGTATATATATATATATATATATATATATATATATATATATATATATATATATATATATATATATATATATATATAACTAGATTGCATCATGTAATCTCATAATTTTAATATAAGATTTATTAATATATATGTATAAAAATGTAGAATATTAAACTAAAATGTACCTATTGTATTGAAAATAAAGCAAAATAGCTTTTAAATTAATGGTAATAATTCTTTCTTATGATTATAGTTGCATAAATTAGAACAAGATCTCATAAAAAAACAAATGCATTGAAAAAAAATTGTCAGAAATTTCTAACAAATAAATCTGTCAAATTTGTTAAGCTGAAATAAAATAACATAATGAATTGCTTAAAAAACTTAAATTTTGTAATGTATGTATTTTCCATAATCTACAAAACGAATTTAACTTGAGGTAAAATAAAAAAAAGATTTAAGATCCGAAATATTGAACAAAAATTTCTTAGGTTAGCCAAAAACTGCATATTTTTGGAACAATTCAAAAGATGTAATAAATGTTATAAAAACTAAACAATAAGAAGTTGTAGTTGTGAATACTTATAGAATTCTAATTTTAACGTTCCAAAAAACATTCATTTCATATATTTCTTCTTCAATAATACCAAGAAATTTAGTATACTACAAATTGTTTAATATATGTTTTCCTTTAATTTATAAGATAATTTTTTTTTCTGCTGAACATTCTAAATTCAATTAACTAATTGTACTTGAAGTACCTAATGAATGCTTATTAAATTGTTTTTAACAACAAATACATGAAGTTAAAAACAATTTAAAGAAAAATACCAATTGAAGAACGAAGAGAAAAAGACAAGTGAAATATACATTTTGAAAAAAACAACTTTAAAAATACCCTTACAACAGTAAAAGAAAAAATTCGATTCCCTTTGAAGTTCTTAAGATTTCATCAGAGTTAAGTTTCAAGAGCAGAAATTTTAAAAAAATTATTTGAACAAAACATATAACAGTTAATGAGAATTTATTATCATATTGCTCGATAAATCATTCCAGATTTAGCTTACAAAATTTGCGTAAATCTTAACTTAATATTCTGAAGGAGTAAAGTTGCACAATTTACGACCATCTTTTCTTTTTCACCAGTTTTACGCTTTGGAATGCTACAAAACGACTGCTAGACATATCTCTTTATCTAACTCCAAAGTGGTATTTTTTGCTGTAATTATATATAAATGCATGTAGACACCAATCAGATTGAGACGAAGATCATGGAAAATGGTTTTCATGCGACCTCTTATAAAATGATGTAAGGTTTATACTATAAGTTCCATCTAAAAAATCGTAGGAAAAATACACCATTATGATAATCTCAAATTACACGGTTTGCATAGCAATGGGCAAACGATTTTTTTCTTTCAATAATTTCTTGAAAAAACTTTAAATACAGATAATAAAATATTTTCATTTAAAATAGTAATAGTTTAATAGTGTTCCAGTTTAATTTTAATTTCACTAATTTGATACAAACGGATAGTTTTTCTTTGAATAAATGTTTCCTGATTTAACTTGGTCTTCTGTTCTTATTGATTTCTTTCTTTAAAAAATATACAAAATTGTAGTTTTTTAAAAAAAAGTTTTAAAAAAAGGAGTATATTTTAATCCCCCCCCCTATTTTAAGAGAAAAATTTCATAGGGCTATTCAACAGAAATAATATGTTAACAGAAGCGTATATCTTAAATGAGTGACATATTCAAGCGGGAGTGCATATTGACGTCGCACTATTCAGCTACTCGAGGACTTTTGGCGACGGACCTTGTGATTTTGAAGCATGGTCAAGTGACGAAGACGACACCTGACTTCTAACTTCCACACCACAACAACGGGAAGGCGTTTTAGCTTCGACATATTTAATGTGCATCGCCTATTTACACGGCGGCTCTTCGGCGGTACTAGGCTCGAACTCGTAACACGCCGGTCACGAGTCCGTTACTTTGACTTCTAGGGTACCGCGACCTTATTCAAGGGAGAGGAGGGGGAGGGGCTTAAGAAATTACTTACAAATTTTTTAAATTGCTTACATTTATCAAAAATCCATTCAATCTGTCTTTAAATAATAGTTATCTCAAAATTGTAAATTTCAACAGAAAAGAAACATGTTAGGGAAACTATTAATCTTATTGTTTTGAAACTTTTTGCACACATATTAATGTAGAATTTTCCCTTTGAAACATTTGTAAAAGGTTGAGTGATATCCTTTTCAGAGGACCATAAATCTCAATTTGATTTATTATTGCATTCCGAAGCAGCGCCATCTAGTGAGCTTTCGTAGCTCCGGCTTGAATAATTTTTCGGCAGAGGCCAACTAACTACTGCTTGATCAACACATCGCGTCTACCGCATTTCCGCGCCCAACGCGGCACCGCCAGTCCTAACGTCCAATAATGAGAAAGGTTCATTTCCCCGTCTTCTAAAGGTATTACTCAACTTTTAATTAACTTAATTCCTGCATTTCTTTCTATTTGTAATTATCTTTTTTTTGTAAATATTTTCCTTTAACTTTAAATAAATTCTCTCTTTTACTTAAAAGAAGTATTCGTGTGTTTTAATGACTTAGATTCATTTAATTCATCACTCACCCTTAAATACTTACCCCTAGACAAGCCACCTCGCCAATCTAAAATCCCGCCTTCTGAAGAGTCTGATTTTTATTCGAAGATTTATTCGACTCCCACAGAAATAATTGGGGGCTCGGCCGGGATTTGATTTCGAAAATCTTCTCTAAATAATAAGTTGATAACCTTCTCTCTTTTTAAAAAAACCCATTTTTGGCTGCACGCCTAATTTATAAACGGACTGAATCGAAAATGTGGATTGCCTCTCATAACATACTAACATTTAGGTGCTTCAAGTTATTTTCAGCCGTGTACAACAACTACAAGAGTTTCACAAGTCCAGTGAACACATCCAGGAGCCTTTGAAGTTTGTTTTCAAGTAATTAATCACACGTCGTCAACTGTATCAGGTACTTTTTATATTGTTCTTCAAAAAGAAAAAAATCTAAAAGAATACGTGAGTCACCGTTAATTTGATTATGAAAAAATTGTTGTAGTCGATTTCATGGAATAATTTATATTTTTAAATATCACGTGTATTTTTCTGAAATACTATTTTTCTATGTGTATAGAAATTGTATCAATTAAAATTTTCTACAAGTATATCTTTTAAAATATTAAGAAAGTCGTACGTAAAATATTCAAGTCTTTATTTCATTTATTAACGAATCGCATTGAATTTCATGTATGTGTGAAAAGTTTTCGTTTCTTCAGTTATGTCATCGACCTTGAACTAAGAGATTAATGTTTCTTACATTCTTAAACATTTTTCCGTTCCGTTGCAACCGTAATTTCGATGACTCATATAGTTTAACATTTCTCTTGCAGATGTTTAGTAATTAATTATTTTTTATGAGTATTCTAGAAATATATTTTGAAAGAATATGCTATGTTTTTTTAGAATTGATGAAGGATCGTGTATAATCTTATTTTAAATGATGCATGATATCATTCAATATATAAGTATTTTGAGTTCATTTTTGACAGAATTATTATGCTGAAACATGTGTTTATCCTTAGAATGTGCTGATGATATCCTAAAAAGATTTTATTTTTATTGGTGTAATAAAAAATATATGAGATTTTTCTTAATTGAATAACTTCTAATTGTTTGCTTTTTTCAGCAAAGAACTTTATATTCCTTAACTTTTTCATATCTCAATTAATTTAATCACTGTTTCTAAACAAGATTTATATTTATTTTTTCTTTCAAATTCTTTTTGCATTTGTTATAACGAAATGAGATAACTGATATATTAAATGGTTTAAAAAAAAAGGTTTTGTTTTTAGTTGAAATTAATGATTTGACTACTTTAAATTAAGCATTACGTATTTTAGCTCGCACTGTTGTCTTTACACGTTACTGGTTTAAAATATTTCTAAATGAATAGAATTTGAATATTTCAATGTATATTTAGTGTATTTTGATGCAATATCATTTTAACTTGAGAATTTTTGTAAATGCAAACGAGAATTGCCAATAGCAACATCATTGTTTTTGTTTGAACGCCTAACAATTTTGTTTATTCCTTTGGTTACTATCTAAACTTATATTTAAATTTTAAAATGGCGTATCTTGGCAAAGGTCGACGCGAAGATTTATTTGTCTTAGCCACGGAATTAAATTTAAAATTCGATAAATCAATGACCATCGCCACACTTAAAGATCTAATTATTAGTAGTGAAGATTATGACGAAGAACTGACCAAAAACATACATTCAACGATTGTTGAGGATCGCAAAGCCAGAGAAGAAAATTTACGCATTGAAGAGCAAAAAGAAAAATTACGCATTGAAGAACGAGAAGAAAAATTACGCTTCGAACAATTGAGGTTAGATGAGCCAAAACGCAAAGATGAGTTTGAGTTGGAAAAGTTAAGAATCCAAACACAATCCAAGTTAGGCGCTGATACATCCAAAGAAAGTGATAACTAAATTTCTCGTCAAAGAAGTTTCAAAGTTTATACATCGTTTTGATTTGAAAGAAGACATCAGTCTTTATCTAAAATTATTTGAACGTCAAGCGCAGAGATTGAATATTGATCAAGAAAACTGGGTTTCTCATCTGTTAGGCTTGTTACCGACGGAAGTATCTCACATCATAGCGAGAGAGCCTGACGATAAAGCTAACTCTTACGAACACGTTAAAGATTTACTGCTGAAACGCTTTAAACTAACTCCAGAAAAGTTTCGACAACTATTTGTCACTCACCAAAAAGCATCTGAAAGAACATGGATTGATTTTTACCATGAGTTAAACACTTACTTCAACGGATGGATAGATGGATTGAAGATAGATACTTTCAACAAGTTATCAGATCTAATCATAACAGATCAACTCAAACGAAAAACTCCTTTTGAATTTAAAGAATATTATCTTGATGAATGGGCAAATATGAACTCCCCTGTTCAATTAGCAGAAAAACTAGAAGAATTTGAAGACTTTAAAAGGACTCTGAAACAAAAATCGAGTGGTCCAAATGTGAAGAAACAAGAATTCAGATTCACAGAAAAGAATCGCAGATATGAATCACCAGGAAAATTCGAGTATAACAAGAAAGATAAGAAGTTTCCAGCGTCAACGAATTACAACAAACATTACGAAGCCCCTGTCACCAAGTACGAATCTGTTCAAAGATATCAAGACAGCGCGCAGAAAGGGTATTACAACAAAAATTACGAGAAACACTCAAATCACAATGCTTCCAAGCATGCTCAAACAAACTATTCAAAATCACAGAAATTCAAAGAACCTCCAAAAGAAACTTGCACACTCATCGTTAAGGAAGGTTTACGTACTAAAGAGATATTTTTTGGAAAGGTGAAAATCACGGCGCTCATAGACAGTGGTAGTACCGTAAGTTTGCTTCGAGAAAACACAAGCAGAAGAATAATGGATCCAACGAAATTATCGAAGAACAAGATGCTTCTCACAGGTATTGGTGAAGCACAAGTGACAACTATCGGTTCCTTTGAACATGAGTTCAAAATAGATGATGAAAATTACTCGTTAACTTGGCATGTTGTACCGACTGATAAATTAAAATTCGAAGCAGTTATTGGATCAGATCTTTTGGAACAAGCATCGATAAGTTTTACTAAAGAAGGAGTTAAATTCAACAAATATGAGAATCATGCACAGCTTATGCAAATATCTGCTGAAAATCTTCAAGAAGAACTAGACCTACGTCATGTTGAAAATCGTCAAATCAAGAAGGAACTTGAAAAGTTAATTCAAGACTACAAGCCAGAAAAACAGCATCTACTGACGTCACAATGAGAATTATTTTAAAAGACGAAGAACCAGTCTGTCAACCTCCTCGTCGACTAGCTTTCACAGAAAGACAAGAAGTAAACAAACAGATAGAAGAATGGCTCAACGAAGGCATTATACGTCCGAGTTCTGCGGAATATGCAAGTCCAATCGTAATGGTAAAAAAGAAAGATGGATCTTCGAGAATGTGCATTGACTACAGAAAATTGAATCAGAAGCTTGTGAAAGATAAATTTCCGTTACCTATCATCGAAGATGTTTTAGACACTTTGCAAGAAGCAAAGGTATATTCTACATTAGATTTACGCAATGGTTTCTTTCACGTCGATGTTGACGAAGATTTCAGAAAGTATACATCCTTTATCGTTCCAGATGGACAATTTGAATTCAACAAAGTTCCTTTCGGACTAAGCACAAGTCCAGGAGTTTTCCAACGCTACGTATCAAGTATATTTAGAGATCTTACTCGGAAAGGAATTGTAAATCAGTTATTTAGATGATCTCGTCATTCCAGCGAAAAACGAACAGGAAGGTCTCGAAAAACTTAAAATTATTTTTGAAGTCGCAAAGAAATACGGATTAGAAATTAAGTTCAAGAAGTGCCAATTCTTAAAAAAGAAAATTGAATTTCTAGGTCACATTGTAGAAAGCGGAACTATTAAACCATCTCCCACGAAGACACTAGCTGTCCGAAAATTTCCAGAACCAACAACAATAAAACAAGTACAAAGTTTTCTTGGTTTAACTGGATATTTCCGCAAGTACATCAAGGATTATTCAAAGATAGCTAAACCACTTAGCGATTTAACAAGAAAAAAAAACCTCTTTGTTTTCGGGATTCAACAAAAAAGAAGCATTTGAAAAATTGAAGAAAATCATGTCGGAAGGCCCAATCTTGCACCTCTACAAGTATGGAAGAAAAACAGAACTGCATACAGACGCCTGTAAACAAGGGTACGGCGCAATTTTGTTACACGAAGCAGAAGATGGAAAGTTACATCCCGTTTACTACATGTCGAAAAAAAACAAATACAGCAGAAGAAAAGTATGACAGCTCCGAATTAGAGGTACTAGCAATTATCAACGCATTAAAGAAGTTTCGTGTTTATCTTTTAGGACAACCCTTTAAAATAGTAACTGACTGTTCAGCATTTCAGAAGACTATGCAAAAAAGGAGCTAATTACTCGCATAGCCAGATGGGCGCTTCAATTAGAAGAATTCGATTATGAAATAGAGCACAGAGCTGGAAGTCGTATGAAGCACGTCGATGCTCTTAGCCGATATCCCGTAATGATGGTATGCAATGATACATTAACTTCAAAGCTTAAAAACGCACGAGAGGAAGATGACAACATCCAAACATTGAAATCACTTCTAGAGAAGCACGAATCAAAAGAATTTTTTGAGCGAAATGGTATACTCTACAAGTACTTAAATGGTCGAGAATTAATTGTAACACCTAAAGCAATGCAAGCTGAACTAATTAAATTGATTCACGAAAATGGTCATTTCTCAGTAGGAAAAACAGAAGAGATTGTGAAACAGGAATTTTTTATCCCAAATTTATCCAACGTCGTTAAAAAAGTAATAATTAATTGTGTTCCATGTATCTTAGCTAATAAGAAAACTGGCAAAAAGGAAGGGTTTTTGAATCCTATTTCTAAGGAAAGCATTCCTTTAAGTACGTACCATGTTGACTTCATTGGTCCTTTACCCTCCACAAACAAAAGCTATCAACACATTTTCACCGTAGTAGACGCATTTACCAAATTTACTTGGCTATATCCCGTCAAAACTGTATCTGCTGAAAGTGCCCTCGAAAAACTAAAACAACAGCAGAAGACCTTTGGTAACCCCATCAGAATTATCTCTGATAGAGGTTCACTTCAAAATTATTCAACGACTACTGTGATGAAGAGAACATTCAACATCTACAAATAGCAACAGGTGTTCCTCGAGGAAACGGACAAGTTGAACGAATTCATCGAACTTTGATTCCAGTTCTCACCAAACTATCATTAGACGACTCAACGAAATGGTACAAATACGTCGACAGATTACAGAGAATACTAAATAGTACTATAAGTCGCAGTACAAAATGGACACCATTCGAACTATTAGTGGGAATCAAAATGCGTAACAAGGAAGACATCCTAATCAAAGACTTACTTCTAGAAGAAATGGCGAAAGAATTACTAGAACAACGCGAATTTTTAAGAAACGATGCAAAAAAGAACATCGAAACCCTACAGTCTGAAAATAGAAAGACGTATAACAGAAGAAGAAAGAAAGCTTCGTTATACAAAGAAGGTGATTTAGTTTCCATCCAAAGAACCCAATTTGGAGCTGGACTGAAACTAAGACCAAAGTTCTTAGGCCCTTACAAAGTAACAAAAGTTATAATTCCAAGGATAGGTATGAAGTGGAAAAGGTTGGTCAGCACGATGGACCGAACTCAACCACCACCTCTGCTGATTTGATGAAACTTTTTTATGCTTAATTGAATTTTTTATATTAGTTATTATTTTTAATTTTTCTCATATCTCTCTTGAGAAATTAATAGATGTTCTATGGTAACACTCGTTTCCATTAATCATTTTATATTCGCTTGTAATATTTATTATATTTTCGTATTATTCATTATCTTTCTATTGATGCGAAGCATTTTTATGGTTTAGTTAATTGTAGATCACAACATGGAATATTTTGTTTTTATATGCTTTATTTTAGGTCCGGAATTGTGAACATTAGGTATACATCTTTTCATCTGTAATATTTTATTTTATTATCTTTAAGAATCTTATTATTTGTCTTTATTACATTCATATTCCAATAATCATCAAATTTATAGTTGTAACTAAAAATAGTTTGTATTTAAAGTACTTAAGCTCTCAACATTTTTGTAAGAGCTGAGAGACCAGCTCTGTCAGGAGAGGGTGATTCTGTAGGATTTTCCCTTTGAAACATTTGTAAAAAGGTTGAGTGATATCCTTTTAGAGGACCATAAATCTCAATTTGATTTATTACTGCATTCCGAAGCAGCGCCACCTAGTGAGCTTTCGTAGCTCCGGCTTGAATAATTTTTCGGCAGAGGCCAACTAACTACTGCTTGATCAACACATCGCGTCTACCGCATTTCCGCGCCCAACGCGGCACCGCCAGTCCTAACGTCCAATAATGAGAAAGGTTCATTTCCCCGTCTTCTAAAGGTATTACTCAACTTTTAATTAACTTAATTCCTGCATTTCTTTCTATTTGTAATTATCTTTTTTTTGTAAATATTTTCCTTTAACTTTAAATAAATTCTCTCTTTTACTTAAAAGAAGTATTCGTGTGTTTTAATGACTTAGATTCATTTAATTCATCACTCACCCTTAAATACTTACCCCTAGACAAGCCACCTCGCCAATCTAAAATCCCGCCTTCTGAAGAGTCTGATTTTTATTCGAAGATTTATTCGGACTCCCACATTAATATTATATAAATAATTATTTTAATGAGAGATTTCATCAAAAAAGTAATTAAAAAATGGATTAAAATGTACATGGGTTTTCATCGCTTTGAAGCTTTTCTCATGTTACGAGACATGATTTTTTTAAGCTAATCAACATTTAAAAAGTTCTAACAACGAAATAATAAAAACACTAAAATAAATGCACAAAAGAAATGGATGACTGCACTACCAGTCAACTTAATGTCTCTTAAAAAGGTTATTTTTAAAATTAGAGTTAAGAGGAAAATGGTTCGGATTAATGAATGGTATTAATTTTTTAGACAGACATACCAATTTTTGTGTTATTGAATGTTTTTACTTAAATATACGTCCTGTAAATTTTTAGTTACATATGAGAAAATAATTTATTATAGATAATCATTTGCTTGCTTTGAATAGTAATTCTGAAGTCAAAAGCTTTATAAGCTGCTTTTGTCTCTCTCAAAACAGATTTTATCCATTTGCCTTGTCATCAATCTTGTCTACTTTGTAGCCTCATTTCTAAAAACACAAGACACGCCGAACAGAATTTTTTCCATGTTCCCCGATTGTGCATAATCTTTTTTTTTTAATAAAAAAAAACATCAATTTTATTTCGAAAGATGAGAGAGACAGAGAATAATTATAAAAAAATCGCATATTTACCCTTTTTTTCCCTACAAAAATCGCGCAAGGAAAAAAAAGAGAGAAAGAGATAGGTTCCAGATGCGGCCTATTTCAAGATAAACAGCTGAGTGAAAGTTCCGAATTATTATCAGAAGATAGTAAAATATCAAACAAGGTTTAAGTCAACAATTTAGTTCAGGAAAAGCAATGACAAAAAAAAATGTCGTTCGGTGGACAAAGACAATTTTTGAGATCAGAGATCCTGAAAAAATAACAGGCATTGAATACTCAACAATTTTTGATGTTTTTCAAACTATGTGCTACAAACCATTTGGAACTCTTTTTTTTTGTTAGAAACCTAATCGAAACACTAAAAGATGTATTATATTTAAAATTCTGTTTTTAAATCTAATAATAATTTAGTTTAATCTCTTTATACATGCAACACGCCTCTGAAATATCAGTGATTATTATTAGAAATAATTCAGAAATTTAACAGTTACGTTTTCCTCTTTCACTTGAAATTTATTTTTAAATACTTCTTTCTTCATGCCTGTGTAAAAATGTGCCTTTTTCGAACTTTTTCTTTTACATATTCGATTTATTATTTTACTCATGATTGAAAATATAAATCATACTTCAAGAGCAATTTTTTTTCTAAACGCCCGTTGTGACAGCACCCCCTTCCTCCGCACACACAAAAAAAATCAATTTTTAATTATATGAAAAATATTTTTTCCCTCTCTACTCAATTAATATCAAACGAAATATTTTGAAGGTTGAATTTGATTACTGAAAGTAATAATTATACATAACACATGCCATGGATTAAGAAGTCTGAAAACAATAGACTGCCATCTATTGTTGAAAATGTAAAGTTATTTATGAAATCTAAAAATTTATAAATAACAAATTATGTGGATTAGACAAAAATATTTATTTTAAGTCAGAATTTTATTTTTATTTACAAATGAAATAACTTTTTCATATGGCTTAAAACGCAATAATTTCCATTTCTCAGTTGTTGTTTTTGATGTGTAACATCTTTCCTCTCGGCTGCTGGATATTTGTGGGAGTAATTTAGTAAAAAGGGACGGATGTGTGTAACAAGATGTGGCGTAAGCGCGCGCTACTTTGACCAATGAGAGTGCGTGGCTGGGTCTTTTATCTACCCTCGCATGGGGGTCAAGTACTCGAGCGTTTGACTCTAAATCCGTTAGTCACGATATTGGGGGACATAAGTGCGGCAGAATGCTTATTTGAAAATGGACAAACAGTGATTTCGATGGTCGTATACATTTCTTCGAATCAAACGGTTAAATAAAATTAAGGATTTCCTGCATTTTGTACTTTTACTATTATAACGAAGTTGGTTCTGTTCTTTTAAAAAACTATCATTCGCTTCCCCTGATTTTGAGTGGTGATTTTAACTTTAACTTCAGTTTGCCAAAAGCTGAGCCGCCATAGCTTTTATGAATGATGAACTCAGGCTCGAAATGAACACAAATCAAAATGTTTCGACTGCTAACAGTGGTACTGTTATTGACGCTGTTTTTCTACGGTTTTTAAATACTTTGAAATCACAAGTATGTGTCATATTTTAGTTATCATAAGTCTATTATCTCCGCTCTTCCCCAAATTGAACAAGAATAATTATTTTTGATAAAATATTGCATTTTACTCCTTTTGTTAATTAAATACAATTTTCATTAAAGATATAATTATTCGATAGAAAATTATTTCCAATCATACCCGATTCATATTTTTTTTAGGAAAAAGTTAATATTGCGTATTTACCACGATAACATGTCAGATGTTACACATATGCGACTACTGTAAGACTCGTTTCTTTTTTTGTTTTAACTATCTTTCTACTGTGAGTAATAAAAAAACTTTTAAGTAAAAATTGTATATCACAGTTTTTTATTGCAGACATATTCATTAGTGATACCGTTGAGAATATTGATTCGTAAAATGCAAATATTTTGTTTTATTCCTGAATGATTTATGTGTGCATAATATAGTACCTTTAATATGTGAATTTAACATGCTTATTATATCAGCAATGAATTTGAATAATTTTTTTTTGGTTCTTGAAAATAAATATCTCAAACAGTAAAACATTTATTCAAAAATAAAACATTATTATTAGCAGTCATTGTGTTTACTAAAAAATTTTTAGTTTAAATAAAAGTAATTTATTTTATGATTTGTATTATTATTGTTTAATTTTCTATCCCTTTTTATTAACTTTAAAATATTCTGATGTATAAGAATGTGAACTGTATCTTAGAAGGTTTCTAAAATTAAGGTTAATATTTCAATCCATATTTGAAAATCGCCATGAATATTCCCAAATCAAATATTTTGGCTGATTAAATATTTATTCGAATATGCAGCTGGTACAACTAAAAAACTTTTTTTTAAAATATTTAATAAATATTTGCAGACTAAATGTTTTCAACGCAATATTACTCTGGCAAGTTTATTTTTGAAAATCGTTATGTAATTTCTAGTTTTTAAAATGGAAAATTCATTCAAATAATGATAAAGCTATTACAGAAAACATAATTAGTTATATTAGCTATTAAAATGTAATTTTTTTTCAGATGTTTTTAGCATTCTTATTACTACACTATCAGACAATGGAAAATTCTTAATACATATTAGCGTTTATAATACCACACAACCTTGCACTGCTCCAAATTTTATATAACCAAATAAGTTCTATCATTTTTAATCAGAAAGGAAACAACACTATAGTATATTTATACATAAGATAAATTTATTTAGCAAAATATCCGTCCTTGCATTGAACAGCAGCCCTTTCCCAGCAAGAAACTAATTTATAAATTCTATTTTTATAAAACTGCTTAACTTTATTTGAAAAATATCGACATCTCTCTTTTTATTTATTTATTAGAAAACTGTTTACTACGCATATCATTGTCCAAAAACTAAAATAGGTGATCATCCGACAGAGATACGGGAACAAGATAGATGAGGAAGGATCTCCTCACTAAAGAATCTCCACTTTTGTTCTAGTCTCAACTATAACGTCATACATTACCCATTTACTTAATTTCAACCCATTCCCAAAATGTGTAAATGGTTTCACATTGTTTCCACATACAAAAGCTGTTGACACGGTAATTTCGAATTGGTTCTATTCATTGCCTTCAATTAACAGATGTTTAGATTGGATGGTATGCCTAGCATCGTCTTCAACGGATTCAACCCTAACAGAATTCTTTTCAAAAAATAATATCTGGGCCATTCTTGATGTAACTGTATTCTCTCTAGAAAGCAGTATAATTTTTTTCTTCGGCCTCTGTAGAGTTAGTCTCAGTCTTTAATTCATAAGACAAATATGTACATATTGTGCAATGTTTCTCGGGCAAATTAAAAGGCTAGAATTTAAATCGAAATGAACGGTTCTAGATTTAGTATATAACTAAATTCAAACATGTGCCAATATTGCGAATTGCTTTTAGAATATTGTTAAACAACAAATGTAAAAAATCTATGTCAGTGTAGTGGCTTGTAGACTTAAGTTAATGAAGATCCGCAGTGTATAGGAGCTGTTACACGTTAAATCAGTGCTTCTCAAACTTTTAATACTGGCGCCCCCCTTATCAATCACAATTTTTATCGCGCCCCCCTTATACATTAATATACTGAATGCAATAATAATGCACTTTTTTTTACGCTAAAGCAATAATCTTAATTATATACCGTACAAATTCATGACATAAGTATTAAATTTTATATATGTTGCTTTTAAGCAAAAAAAAATAAGTAATAGGATAATTATTATGTTATTTTTCCTTTCTCTGATTTTTAAATTGGAACATATTGCAAAATGCGGTGGCTGCTTAGAAGACAAAATATAGATATCAGTTTTTTTTTTAGAAAGAACTCAGTGGGTCAATTTCTAATCATAAGCATTCCTTTGAAAAATTTGCTGTGTAAGACAAGCCTATGGAAGTCGCTAATACTTATTAAACTTGTTCTTATATTAGCATTAATTAATTAGTTATAAAATACTCTGTGGAGCATTGATACATTAAAAGTACACCTTTTGAAGTACCCGCTCTTTGCACGAGTTCATTTATAAGAAAATAAAACATTATTGATATAATCGCTGAATTTTAAGAAGAGTAAAGCCAAGTGCGCACCAATGTTTACAAAAATGTAAAATGATTTTTTTAAATCATTGCTCAAATTATAATTAGTTTTAAGCGAACTGTAATTTTAAGCCTCACAGATTTAGCATTTAGAATTGATGTTGAATGATGAACAATAAAATAAAATTCCGATGAGAAATAATTGTATTACTTTTAATATTTAAAGTGAAAAGACTTCAACATGTTTTAAACCTGGAGCAGGCACGCACTCGATACTAATGGTCGAGTAGGGTTATTGAGCCACCCCAATCTTTTTTTTATAATTATTTTTATAGTACACAATAAAAATCGTAATTCCAGTGAATAATTTAAGAGAAAATATACTCACCTACTTTCAAGAACACAGAAAATATTTCGGAAAAAAGTTATCACACCGGGAACTCAGTCAAAACAAGTACCTTAAGATTGTAAAAAAACGTTTGTCACTCCCAAAAAAGAGGGAGATATGTGACAAATATATTTTAGTTCACACGTTAAGACTGTCAAACAGGAGGATAGAGTGTCAGAACCATTGGTAACAATTAAACAGTTTTGCCAGAATTAATTTAAATTTTGCAAAGCTAGCAGTGAAATTTATGTGTCGAGGAGGCATGAAGACGAAAAACAGTTTCTTAAAATTGGCCTTTAATGATCAATCATAAAGTCACTTTGCTCGTTACTGGAGCGATAAAAAAATAAGTTCAAAAAGCAACATTACCAGAGACATCCGATTCGAACCGTCTTCTAATATTATAAAATTAATTTCTAATCTAAAATGGTGATGCAACCTGCAGTTGCATTGCCAACCAGTAGTTCTCTCCCTCTAAGAGTTAAACCACTCACATACTTCTTATATTTCCGTTTCTCCTTCCTTTTTTTAAAAACTAACATGAGCCGAGTTTAAATACTAGCTCGATTTGCATGGCAGTTGCTGCCAACCTCAAATCACGAAACTCAAAAAGATCGGGTTCGAATCGGTGTGCTTACTTTCATTGAGATCATGGAACGGGATTGGCAAAACAACACAAGGAGATCATAAAAATTTGGATCCGATTTTTTTAAATGTCTAACAATCGGCCCCCTTTTTTCCAATCTCGCACCATTATCTCTTACAAATCAGTAAATTTTAATCTATAATCACATGTTATACAATTTAACAAAAAAAAAAATACATTTTATTCATAATCTTTATTGTAATAAACAAACTAATATTTTAATCTTAAAGAAACAAAGTCTTATTCTCTAAAAGAAATAATTTTCTACAAAATGCTAACAATTTTCCTTTACCATGGGTTTGGTAAAAATGTCCGCCAAATTATTTTTTGGTACCTATATATTTAATTTGGAAAACCTTGTCGTATATCAAATTCCTTAAAAAAATGATAACGAACATCGATATGTTTTGTTCTACAATTTTCTACCGGTGACTTTGAAAAACTTATAGCAGCTTGATTATCACAAAACATTACATTTTCACTTAATTCCAAATTTAAACTTTTATTATCAATTACATTCTTTAGCCAAATGAATTCCTTAGCTGCTTCTGTTAAACTAACATACTCAGCTTCCATGGTCGACAGACTAACGGATTTTTGCTTGAAAGTTCGCGATGAAATTGGAGTTTCGTCTATAAAAGTTATGAACCCTCCCATCGACACTCGATCATCCCTATTTGTAGCAAAATCTGAGTCTGAATAACATCTTAGTTTTAATGATTTAACTTTTGAAAGTTCTAATTTGTATTCTTGAAATACCTCGTCAAATGACTCACTTCGTAATTGTGTGTTACCTCGTGCAACTAAGCGGGCCTTGTATCTAACAATTTTATTATTTTCATCATATTTAATGGTATAAACCCAACGGTTTTCTAAAATTTTTATATTATCCGGATGATCAACTAAATCCCAAACTTTACGTTCCTTCATTACGTTGATTTCTTTATCCATTGCATCATGCCATTTAGATGCGTCTCTGGATCTTATCGCCTGTTTGTAACAATTAGGAATAGTTACTTCAACCCATAAGAGCTTCTTGTTGCTCTGACAAATCTGAAAATCCCTGGGATTCGGTATTATCTTTTCTAAAATTAAATAAACTAGGATCATACTTAATATTATGCCTCTTACAGTATCTCTCTATTTGGTTAAAAGATTTCAATCGGGTTGCTTCCCCTTCTATACTATAATATACGTTAGATCCAGTTACTTTCCTACCTATATTTCGAATCCACTTAACCTCTGTACATGGGATCAAGCTATGATTATCGGAAGATACATCTGGTTTTTCAGATGTTGAGGGCATTTCCGTACTTGTCTTTGAAACTAAACGGCTCGTTAATGAATCTTTACTCTATCAAAATCATCCTCATCATCATAATAATCAGGAAGGTTTAAATTATATCCAAGGTTACTATTAACTTTTTGTCTAAAATTAATTCCCCTCTTATTTTCATCGAATCTTACATTAATAGTCTCGACTAATTTATTTTCATCTATCAACCATATTCTATAACCCTTAGTACGTTGTGCGTATCCCATCATAATTCTCATTTTCGCACGCATATCGAATTTTTTTTCTAATTTGTTTTGGCACACCAGCGTATGCCAAACATCCAAAAAGTTTTAGATGCAATACCGATGGTTTTCTACCTGAATATTTTTCGAAAGGCGTTTTGTTACTGTCTTTGTGACAAATTCGATTCCAAGCATAAGTGAAACAAAGTAATGCTTCTCCCCAAAACTTATGGGGAACTTCACTAGACTTAAGCAATGTTTTGATGCCATCTAGAGCGGTTAAATTGAATTTCTCCGCGACCCCATTCATTTCTGGCGTATATGAATTTGTTACCTCATGCTTTATACCCAGTTCTGTCAAGAAATTATCCATATCTTTATTACAAAATTCTAGTCCGCCATCAGTTCTAACTGCTATTACCTTTTACTTAGAAAACGTTCTGCTCGTTTCTGAAATCTTATAAACGTATGAAATACGTCAGATTTATTTCGGATGGGAAATACAGTCACCTTTCTTGAATAATCGTCAATTATACTCAAGAAATATTTATTACCGTCTTGGCTTTCAGTTGGCATTGGACCACAGAGGTCCATATGCAACAATTCCAATGGACGTTTTGATCTTACGGCCCCCGTCTTTTTGAATGAAACTCTCTTGGACTTTGCTAATTTACACGGTATGCAACGAGTCTTACCATTATCAGTTAAGCGTGGGAGACCTTTTACACTATCATTTTTACTAGTTTTTACCAAGTAATCGTTATTAACATGACAAAAGCGTTGATGCCATATTTCTATTGATTCGTTTTTTGTTTTAGCGGTTACATCACTAAAAACTAATTTCTTTACTCTTTGGTATAATATAATGTTCTGGCTTAAAAATACAAATTTTCATGGCGTGTCGCCGAGAACAATTTTATCCAGTCTTTATTAAAAACATTAATTTTACCTTTAGTACCTACAAAATGCGCACCTTTACTTTCTAATCTGGAACCGATAATAAATTTCTCCTCAACTTAGGATTAAATAATACATCAGTCAAAGTTATTTCATGAAAACTCCCCCTTATATTTTACCCGAAATCTAAGTGTACCGATTCCTTCTACGGGACAACTTTTATCTTCCGGGTTGCTAACGACATTTTCATGTTAGTTATCGGCTTAAGATCTAAAAATAAACTCTTGTCATTACAAAATGACTCGTGGCAGCAGTATCTATTACCCAAACACCTTTATCAGAGTTTTTCTCAAATAAGATACAACTAGTTACGAGTTGTTTATCTAGTTCTAAAAGACTACATTCAGCTTCACAAAATCTTAAATTTATATTAAACTCTGTGTTAAAAGTTTCATTTACATTTGAAGGAGATTTTTGTAGAGACTTTTTCTCTTTACAGTTTATTTTAAGATGTCCGTACTTATTACATACATAACACGGACCTATAGTCTTAATAGATTGTTTAACATTTTTAATAGTTTTACAGTTAAATACCTTACCACTTTTCTTTTGGTAATCATTATTGCCATTTGATCTCCATGAGCTGCAGCCGTAGCACCAGGTAACGTCTTCGACTTCTTCGAAGTGAAACTGCTCAAGTAAGCATTCTCCGCTTTCTCCAAATCTTGTTTCATCAACTGAAGACGATTGGCTTCTAATATCAGCTCTGCTTCAATTTTGACAACTCTGAAGTCCTCTTCTTTCCATCTGTAGATTTGTTGCACGGTAGACTGAATTCCTGAGGAAGCCACCTTATTAATTGAAAGCCTATGTACAGGTCGTCCAATTTATGACCCGCTTCTTGTAGTCTGGTTGCCGCTGTCTTTTACACGAGATATGAAGATTCCAACATCTTCCCCTGGTTGGTATTTTGTTCCAAAAATTGATCTAATAGTTGAATTACCCTTGCTCTTGTGACTGGTTCGAAGTGATCTTTAATATCTTCCATGCCGCTACTCCGTCAGTTGTTTCCGTTATCAGATTTTTCAAATCTGAACTGATGTTAGTATAGATCAACGTATAACATCTATCCTTACGAAGTTGTAGATCTAATTTTTCCTTGTATGTTGCTTCTTCATCAGGTTGCTCTGGCTTGGTCTGTATTATAAACTGCCAGCAACCATAATGCATTAAGAGTACTTGCATATCATGCTTCCACGTGTTCCAGTTATTTGGAGTCAACACTGATATCTGGTTGTTAAACTCCATACCTGTTACTCGATTTAGCGTACTAGCAACAGAGTTCATAAAAAATAGTTCTACACTGGAACAGTATTTAAATAGTTAAAGTTCATGGTCTGGTTCAACTGTTTAGCCTGCCTCGACACAGTACATGGACTGGGCCCATAACCAAATTTGTTACACTTATTGGTAAGCTAATTTAAATTTTGCAAAAGCTAGCAGTGAAATTTATGTGTCGAGGAGGCATGAAGACGAAAAACAGTTTCTTAAAATTGGCCTTTAATGATCAATCATAAAGTCACTTTGCTCGTTACTGGAGCGATAAAAATAAGTTCAAAAAGCAACATTACCAGAGACATCCGATTCGAACCGTCTTCTAATATTATAAAATTAATTTCTAATCTAAAATGGTGATGCAACCTGCAGTTGCATTGCCAACCAGTAGTTCTCTCCCTCTAAGAGTTAAACCACTCACATACTTCTTATATTTCCGTTTCTCCTTCCTTTTTAAAAACTAACATGAGCCGAGTTTAAATACTAGCTCGATTTGCATGGCAGTTGCTGCCAACCTCAAATCACGAAACTCAAAAAGATCGGGTTCGAATCGGTGTGCTTACTTTCATTGAGATCATGGAACGGGATTGGAAAAACAACACAAGATCATAAAAATTTGGATCCGATTTTTTTAAATGTCTAACAATTTCGTGCACTCTGTGGTCGGCGTGACAGCTCCGGAATAAAAGGGTATTTATTACAATACGGATGTTCAAAAAAATTATGTAAAACGTTTTTCATTATGCTTTTTTATATGTTTGGGAATAACTCATAGAAATAAATCTTGGCCAAGTAATCCTTCAAAGAGCTCTCTGTGCTTTTCCAAAAATCATAAAAATATTTTACAAGGAAAAAATCGCAGCAGAAATAGTTTATTTGCAACTTCCCTAAGTGGCCGCGGTAGCCGAGTGGTATAGGTATCGGATCGTGGCTTGCCTGGTCACGAGTTCGATCCCAGTACCACTAAAGACCCGCCGTGTAGGGCAGCGATGCACGTTAAATCTGTCGAGAGCTGAAACGTCCTCCCGTTGGTGTGGTGTGGTAGTTAGGAGAGGGGGGGTGCCAGCTCAGGTTTCGTCCACGTCACTTGACCATGGTTCAAAATTACGTGATCCGTCGCCAAAAGCCCTCGTGTAGCTGAACAGTGCGACGTTAATATTAAATCAAATCAAATCAAGCAACTTCCCTAAATGAAAAAACAAAGGTGTTGAATCGATGGGGCTGGAGAGCTCCTGATCTCATGCCGAGATCTTCATCTCCTGTCGTTCACAATATGGTTGTTACTTTCACGTTGGTTGTTTGCCCATTTTTAATTTTAAAAATAATACAAGTATAAAGAATTAAAGTGATTGCCAAAAATTTTAAAAATAGTACTAAGGTGTGTAAGGAACTGGAAGCAGTATGTTTGCGTTTGGCTGTCGTGTAGGGTGAGACAATGTCTCAGGCGCCTGTCGGCTCGCCCTCCGAAGAGGGGTGGAGCTGGCGGCATAAATCAGTTGCGCTGGGCGGCTGGGGTAGGGAGAGACAGGCGAACCGGTTCTCCTTCCCTTTGCCGTCCGAATTAATGGAGTGGAACGGAAATTAGATTTGACGGGTGCCAGCGAAATGAATCGCTTATACCCAAATTCGCGGAGAGAAAGTATCAAGGAGGATAAATATCTGAATACACTCCCCCGCAGGGGGGGAGGATGGAGGAAGAAGCGGCCTAACGAAAACGAAACAAAAAGTACGTCACGAGGGCAGGAATGGAGGAGCGCAAGGAAGGGGGGGCTTAACAGCCCCAAAAATGCGTTCGAGGAGCACCGAAAACGCAGTCGGAATGAAGAAATGCTGCGGGATTTTTTTTTTTTTTTTTTTTTTTTGCAGCTGGGATGAAAAAATGGATGGAGACTGCAAGGCAAAACTTGCAGCCGGAACAGTTGGTTTCGAAGCAGGAGTCAGCTTATTCACCGATCCCAATTCTGATGTAGGCAAATGCATTTAAATGTTGTTTAAGTGTAGCAATTAAGTATTTTTGTTGTAATTATGGCGGCTTTAAGGGCAGATTCCATTTTGTCGTTTTGTAAGCAAAATTTATTTTAGAGTGAGGATACGTGAATAGTGTTTGTGCTTTAATTACTGGGTTGTCGTGATTTTGAATTGAAGTAAAAACATTTCTAGAAGTTCTAGTGATGTAATTATTTATCGGCTCCATGTGTAAGTCGTGATGAATGACACTATTTCTAACGTACCAAGGTGCGTTAGCAATAATTCTAAGAATTTTATTTTGGATTATCTGAATGCGTTTTGTGTGGGTCGGGGCCGCGGCCCCCCAAATGGGGGACCCATGCGTTATTGTTGGGCGCAAAATAATGGAGTGGCCGCAGGAGCGGTCGGATTTAAAGATCTTAATGTAACTTTACGCTCGTCCAAAGGGGAGGCAGCTACTGAGAAGGGGTGGAGTCAGTTGAAAAAGTTAGTCAGAGATCAGGGTGGGAGACAAGTCTCCCTGTTAGAATTCATAAGAGCAGGGACGTAACTAACCGTACAAGTAAGTTCGAAGGTCAAACCGCAGCAACTACATTCTGTTGCCTACAGCTGATGACAATAATATAACAGTGATGAATTTTTTATTTTCCTAAAAATTTTTTCGACTATGGGGCTGGGTTTTGTTTTTCTCATTTTGGTTTGAAAAGAAACCGTAATAGAAGTAGAAGCTTTAATTTTTTATGACGTAATATCGCAGATATATAAATTATATCAGTGTAAATGTGTATTTTTTATTATGTCAGAAAGTATTTTGTTTTACTTCACACATTCCAGTAAATAATTTTTTTAATCTTTTATTTTCGATATGCTCGCGCCCCCCTTGTACGTTTATCGCGCCCCACAGTTTGAGAAACACTGCGTTAAATCTATTGAGGCTCAAACACTTCACGTTGACCATGGTTTGGAAGTTTATAGAAAGGGGCGCCAAATCACCTGTCCTCCTATACTGTTTTTCAAAATTACAAGGTCCATCAGTAGTAGTCCTAATCTAGCTTCTTAGTGCTAATAAACGATCATTCAAAGCCATTGTGGTGGCGCCATCTACTGTTAGTCACTCTAAGCATTTTACATCATCTTCTCTTGCTGATTCTCATAACTATTCTTTAGAGTAGAGATCTTTAAACAGTGGTCCATGAATGGCCCAGTGATGGCATTATATAGGGACCAATCCTTTCAAATTAAGACAATTTAAAAAATAATTATCTTTTGTCGTTAAAAACGCCATTTTTTCTGTTATTCTTGATACTGAAAACATTTCTCTGACGTGATATCCATTTGCGATAAAATTTTCTCAAAACGACAAATTTTTCAAAAATTCCTCTGTATTATGAATAATTTTAAGTACATAAAGTCTGACTATGCGTAAAATCTCAGAAATTTCAAAAAAAGGTGGACTCTTATCTTTAACAGATTTACAAAGCATTTTAATATTCGACTTCTATTTAACTTTTCTGTGAACCGATATATATATATTTATATATATATAAATTTCCTGACTAAAATATTTTTTTGCCAGTCGTGTGGCCCTCAGACCACTGCGAATTAAATAATGAGTGTGTGGCTCGTGGATCATTTTAAATTTATTAATTTGTCCCTCGAGCGTGAAAGGTTTAAGACCCCCTACTTTAGAGGAAGTTTGAAACTCATTAAATTACACATTAACACTATCAAGGCCAAATCAGAAACTCACACTTTGAATACGATTCGCATCACTGAGGTCTTAGTTCAGTACTTCTCAACATGATTGGATTAGACGAAATTAAAACAAAATAACCAAAATTAAATTTTCTTAACCTAAAAGAAAAAAAATCCAACGATTTTGATAAAAAATGTTCCAAGTGATACCAAGTAATCGAGATTTAAGGTAACAATATTAATTTTCCTTGAAAAAATATGCATTTAAATAATTAGGTGCATCTTGTAAGTAAAACAGGTTTTTCCCTTTAAATAAATAAAAATTAATTAGAGAAACTGCTTAAACGGTGTATTTTCCGAAATATATTTTACAGTAATAAAATTAATTTTCCCCTTAATGTAATTTCATATTCCCTCTTAAATTTTGAAGATTTTCCTGTTGTAGAAAGTGGATCGTACTTTCGGGGTTCTGCGGTATGCCCGTGAATGTAATTTTATTCAATCATAATGAATCATAATAACTTTCCTACTTGATTAAATTATCACTGATAATTGTTAAAATTGATCAAGAATGGGAATGAATGACTACACTTTGCACAGGTGGGATTTTTACAAATGAATGAAATGAGTTTTATCGAATTTTTCGAATGTGAGCTAGAACAAGATACTAAAAACGTAATGTGGATTCAGCAGATTAATTTGATGTGATTTTATATTCGGAAACGCGGCATTTTTCGTAATATGCTTTTGAAGAATGTCCGTGTATAATATTTCACATGATAAAATAAGAATCATGGAATTCATTTACATTTTCTTCAGTTTATGTATAAAAATTCTATTTTTTTTTTTCTTCTTTTATTTATACAAAAAAAAGCCTGTCCTTAGTTTAAAACATATAAAAAAAGGGAGAGAGAGAGAAAGATAAAACTGTTCTTTTATAAAGATCAACAAAATGCGGTTTCCAGTATGTTATAATCAATGCAATAACATTTGGAGGAAAATAATTACACAACAAGCAGATAGACAAAGCAATTCTGGGGCGCAATCCTATTTTTGCCCCCATCCTTCGCAAAGAAAGAAAAATTGTACAAATTGCGCCGACAGCTCTTTTTTTTGTGTTAGACTTCGATCTAATATGAGGATAATAATTTGTCAAGTTGGTGATAAATAAAGGTATATGGACTAAAACAGAATCAGATTTAATTCCGGTACTTATGTATTATCACATCCTATTAAAGACATTATATGAAACGAATCATATAGTTGCCAATTAAGCGCATATCACACAGGCGAAATTGGGGTTGCCATTTTGGCTAGTTATCTTGAACGTTGGCAATTGTTGTGATAATACGTAAGTACCTCGATTTAGGTGTAATAAATAAAATTTTCAGATGATAATCAATTCTCCAGGATTTTAAAATCTTATAACACAAATAAATATATTCATAAAATTACGTATTTAAATCCCATACGAATAACAACTTGATTATGACTAGTTTTGCGACTAAGCAATGATCAATTCTGGCTATCTTACCTGACTAAAGCTTTAGGTCCTCCATGGTTAGCATTCTTGGGGTTGAAGTGTGGTCCAGTAGACTGACATCCGTTACTGAGATCTCCGGAAGAATGGATGTGGAAACCATGCTTGTGGACGGGAGCTGGAGTTTCGTTGTCTTGTTCTTGCTGTACAGATTGATGAGCTCCGTGATGATCACCCATGTCAAAACCTCTGAGACTGACATGAATGTTAAGAGGACCACCGATTTTCTGAAAAAATTGTAGAACATTAAAATGAAAAGAAACGGAAGAAGATATGAATATTTAAGTCTATCACCCATTTGCCATTTTGAATTCATCATCATAGCATTATATATTAATATTAAGGGATTTCCAATGTAATTTTGAAGTCTAGGCATACATATAACTATAATAATAATAAACACTTATAGAATATTAAATTCAAAAATCCAGATTTTTGTGTAAAATAAATAAAGGTACAAATAAATTTATGCGTTGCATTCAGAAGCTCGAAGATGGTTGACTTAGTATTTGAACTATCTAGAAGGGAAAAAACAATTTTTTTGTACCAATTATTCAATATGACAGAAGAAATTTATTGAAATATATGCTTATTGCTTCTTATATGTTTTGTTACGAATATAGTTTTTTAAAGTGAAGTTATTTTAATGCAATAATTGAGAATTTTGACCGTTTAAGAATTCTATTTTAGCCCAACTTGTTACCTTATTTATCTATCACCAACTTGGCATATTGTTATTTTTGTATAGGAAATGAGTCCAATACAAAAAAATGAACTGCTGGAGCAATTTTGAACAATTTGTTTTTCTTCTTTGCTAAAGGTGAGGGCTAAAAAGACTGTTTTAAAGGAGCAGGGTCACTTGTGCAACAAAGTTATATAGTGGTTGTAATTTTCGACACAAACTAAAAAAAAATATAGGAGTCACTTTAAAGGGCATCCTGTTTGCAACAACTGCAAACGTCCTGTTTGCAAAAACGCAAGCTCATTACAATCATTTAAAAACTAATAATCATTTGAGCAGTTTAAAAATAATCGTATTCATCCTACTAAACTA
The DNA here is from genome assembly GCA_019973935.1 of Trichonephila clavipes. Taxonomy (NCBI): domain Eukaryota; kingdom Metazoa; phylum Arthropoda; class Arachnida; order Araneae; family Nephilidae; genus Trichonephila; species Trichonephila clavipes. The sequence continues at coordinate 79,945 of BMAU01011883.1, read as the reverse complement.
GGCTAAGCCAAAATAATTTAGAATTATGGTTCAATTCCTATAACTACGTGTAAAGGATGATAACTCTAAATGTATCCCTTTTTCTCCAAGGTGTCGAATAAAAACGTTAGGAATTTCATTTTTTTACATTATAAAATTTCCTAGAATATCAGCAAGGAAAATTTAAATTCTTCTTTTCATTCAATATTTTAAACATTCTTCGTTAAAATGACATCATTGATTTAATCCAACAAATAAGCTGCAAGAGGGAAAATTATGAGAATTACTTTAAAATTACTCTTAAATTTAAATTACATCCAAAATAATTTGAATAAGAATTTTTATTTACAACAATACATTTTATTTGAATTTTCTATAGTCTCTTATCTTTAATCAAAAAATATTTATAAATTTGTGCCGAATAGAATACACACTGAACCAATAGTTTTATTTCATATGTGCTCCCCCCCTTCAGTATTAATATGACATTTCTAGTGAAATTCAACAAAAAGGTTTCACCGCAAACATTTAAACCCTTGGATATTTGGATCTACGTAGAAACTTTCATTGCTCTCGTCCTGATACTTTTTAAAAACTTGTTTTTAAATAATTTAATACATTTAACGTAGAACATCCAAGGGAAACATTAAAAATTTCACTTACTTTCTGCCAGAGTGAGATTTGTCCTTGGATTTCTTGTTGTTGGTCGTCAGGGATTGCTCTGTTCGGCTGAACATTGCATACGGCAAATTCATACAGGTCGTATTCTGAATCTAAAAAATTAGAGAAATAATATAAAAAATACAATGTCATCTTAAATATAAAAACATGAAAAATCCTTTATGTCAATCCCCATTACATAGATTCTTTAACCAAGACCGTGTCATCGTTGGCAGGCCTCAAGGTTTCAATTATTTCGGAGTCCGGTCTAACAATTCAGCTCAATCAGTGACGTTTAAAGGCATGGGCCAACTGAACCTGGGCCCAGGGTTTCGGCCTTGGGTGGGAACTTCGTCTTGTTCTCGATCCTACTTCAATAAGGTCATAATTCGAACAATTTTAATTATCAAGTTTTATTCACGGACACTTTTCCCGAAAAACTGGTAATTTCGAACTATATGCCAACTGGCAAAAGTAGCAAAACTGAATTAGTATGTCATGTTCGTCACCAGTGTCTTTCACCTTACACAATCATTACTCATTAAGTACAAAGGCAGCAGCCAGTCAAGTTGGTTTGTGTATAGATTTGTGAGATTGCGAATCCTTTACTCGTTACGGTTTGCAGCTTGTACAAGTATTTGACAACGTATGCTGCATACCAGTGGCGGGAAAACTTTTCCCGAGAACGGGCTACTTCTAATTTTCACAAGGTGTTGAGGTCCACCCAGTAGCGTAGGTGTGAGGAGCAGTGGCGTAACGTACATCCCCGCAACCCCCGCATCCCGGGGGGTTCAGGGCTCCAGGTGATCCAAAATCTGGCTGCCGTCAAGTACCTACCCTATGTAAAATCCAACTTGGAGGCCCAAAACTTGACTTTGCAGGGGGCAAATGCTCTCCGTTACGCTGCTGGTGAGGAGCGAAGAAAAATGTCACATAAGATGTACTTATCTACATAACTACAATAATAAAATAAAAACTTAAGCCTTTAAGACAGCGTTTAAAGCATAACGCACGATACCAATATAATAACGAAAGCCACAAGTATAACAATATGAAATAGTATTATCAAACAATACAAAGTACATTAAAAAATAAAACAAGTTCATTTAAAGTTGGTTCTTGTAGTTATAGTGATTAGTCTGCATACTGTCAGCCCATCTTGAATACTTCGGTATATAATTATTAACTGCTAATCTTCAGCCCATCGCTTCATCGCGATCGACTTAATGCCCCTCCCGGCTATATGCTGTTTACTTAAAAGGTCCGCAAATGGTGTCTGCTTTTGAATAGGGTCCCAGGTTCTCTAAGAATCGTAAGTTGTCACACTAAGCTCAATAGCAATCAGTCAACAGTAACACAATTAAGTTCTGTTAAAATTAGTCAACAATAAGAATCAAGTTCGATATTAACAGTCAAGATATTAAGTAAATGAAATTAGAAGGCCCTGAATCTATGCCAAGCTCCTAGGTTTCAGCAAAGTCAGACTTTGGATAATGTTGTTCTACATGTAACACTTATTCTATGGTTTAATGAGGAGATATACTGATTTTACAAATATTTAGCATTGAGAATTGTGGCTATACTTTAATTTTTTTACACTGCCTGATTTTTTTAAATTCAATAATCATTTTAATTTGTTTTCATTTTGTTTTATATGTATTTATAGAAATCACAGCAATTGAAAAAAAAGATGCATCAAGAAAAAACTTTACATATGGAAGTAAAAATTGAGATTGTGTTCATGCCACCCGTAATATTTTTGCGAAAAGTATTATTTTTTATTATTCTTTAAGCAGTCTGTTAAAGTACCGCATTTACTCGAATCTAAGCCACCATAGATTCTAAGTCACACCCCGAATTCTCTGTACGTTTTTGAGAAAAAAAATATATAAATTGTGTAAGTTCATCGACATCCGATACTTAAGAAGAGTTTTAAAAAAAACCTTAATTGAGAAATAAAAAGAAGTTAATAATTAATTATTTCACCAGCATTAAAAACTTTCAAATACGTGCATGAACCTACAATTACTCTAACCCAGGAATGGGTAAACTACGGCCCGCCGAAAGGTTGTATAGGACCAGCGAATAGAATTTTAATTTGCCGTCAGAGGAAAATTAAAAGAAATATATATTAATATATTAAAAAATCCATTTATATATTTCATAAATGTATACATAATATATAATTAAAAAATTATATTTATATTTATATACTATATAAATGAAGAGAAGCTTAAGAATTATGAGGATGGCTTGAAAAAATTGCATTTTGAGTTCGATCGCATATTTCAAGATTTCAGTGCCACTCAAACAGAATTAGACAATGTTACCATGTCTTTCAACGTAAATTGAGAAGCAGTGAAGTCATATTTGTGTGTAGCGTGAATTAATTGAGTTACAATTTAACTATCATCTCAAGCAGTTGTTTCTACATATGACGAAGTTTTACAAATCATTTTCGATGAGTTTTCCAAATTTAATGTCTCATGCACAGAAAATCAGTGTTATGTTTACTTCATCATATATATGTGAACTAGTGTTTTGAACTATGAACCTTAGAAAGAATTATTTCAGAAGTAGACTGACAGAAGAGAATTTTTAGCCTCGTTCCTTAGAATCAGTACATCTCACTTCGATCTTCAATACAAGGAACTTTTAAAAATGAAATCGCAATTTCATTAATCTCATTAACATATTGAAATTGTAACACGTATATTGTTTTTAGAATTTTAGAAAAATTTATCTTGGCCTGCCAAACTTTTTCTTTTTTTCTCCGATTTTTGGCACGCGACCAAAAGTTTGCCCATCCCTGCTCTAATCGAGCAGGGATCACTAGGCCCTTTGTCACGATGACTTTCATGGGGCTCGATCAGACACCGTAAGATGAGTGGCATTAGTAACAACAACCTTTTTTCAGATACAAGGTAGCAGCTAAATTAAATTACATTTTTATTCCTATTTAACGATATTGTTGGATACATGGTATTACATTGTTTCCAAAACATATAAATGTACTTAAAAATTTTAACCTTGTTTGATTAATAGATCATATGGTTAATTATATTTTTCTTATTTCAAAAATAAATTAAAAAGTTCTTAATACATTCTTAACTGACAAATGTCTGTATATATATATATATATTAAATTAATATAGCATTTTAAAATATAGGATTTAAGTATTAAAGGGGACTGTAGTATTATAAGCCTACCTAGAAAATGTCATTTTTCGTCTACATAAGACATTTTTTTTATTTTAAAATCTTCTAGTTTGAACATTTTTCTTTCCAAAACAGTTTTTCTTTTTCCTTTACGTGAAAGAGAAATAAAGTTATAGTGAGTTTAAAAAACATGCCTCTATGCAAAAGGGCTGTAAGATAAAACTAAATGAGTTTTTCTCAAAATTATGTTTTCGAAAGAAACTCTTTCCCAGATACATGATACCTTAAGAACCATACTAGGTAACGTTTTGAAATTTTGTGGGAATGTTTATTATACTATTTTTCATAAAGTAGACTATAAGTTTTGTTATAGGTTAAATATCTTTTCATTTAGGGTAGTTTTTATAAAGAAAAACTTTAAAAATATCAAAATCTTCATATTATCATGTATAATTGTCTGCAATATATATATTTTTTTGTATTTTAATATCCCTCTTAGATTTTGGTTCATTTTGAAAAGCACCATACTATGTATGTTGTGTATAAAGAAAATTATGATAATTGTATTAGAAATTTTTATACAGTGTCACCTGATTTAGTAAAAATTTGGTAAAATTTCCTTAAAAACAACCAATTTTTCTAAAAGTACAATATTTATTTAAAAAATTTTATATATCATATTTTTTTCTTCCTAAAAACACTCAATTTGCTTCGAAAATTTGTTTTTATAAAAAAAAATTGGGTCCGAAGGTAGGCAATCACCTTAATTAGTTATTAAAATATATAAATTTATTTGAAATGATGACTTTTGATTAAAGAAACAAATGTTTTAATATTTTTCTTTTTAAAATATAAATTTAGAAAATTTTTAACTGAAAAATATCAGCTAATAAATAAAAAAAAAAAGTAATCTCTTCCACTAAGTCAAATACTTTAGTCAAAAAAAAAATGTGTGTGATTGGCATAAAACACCAGACAGTAATTCTTTTGCGCATAATAAGGATAGGATAATTTATATTTTGTTAGAATTCGTTATTTTTAAATATATTTTTTTCTGAAGTGTTATTGTCCTCAAGTTTCAGTCTGGGTTATATTGACAGCAGCATAAGATAAATATATAGAAAAAAAAATGTCACACAAAAGAAATAATTAAAAATAAATAAATAAAAACATTTGCAAGTTTGAAGATTCAAGATCCATTCAATATTAATAATCCCTCTGAATTTAATTCTGCAGAAGAAGAGAATCTATTGAGTTATTTTGCAACAGTATAAAAGCAAAATCTAGTGGTCTGGAATTGCCCGAATTTCGGTTTTGGAATAACAAATAATCCTCTGTTAAGAGATTAAAAAGCGCAATACCTTTTAATTCCATTTTCGATTTGTACAAAACTAGATTTTGGCGATCACTACGATAAAATGCAAGAATTGAACAAAACCTAATGTGAGAAAGGTAATTAGAATTGCCTTGTTCAATTTGACTCCAAGATTTCAAAAAATATGTGGTTCAGCTATCCTATTCACTTAAGGAATAAATAATAAATAAGGGCGAATTCACACTAGTCAACTTGTCCCCCCACATAATAGAAGTAGACAGTTGGGAACTCGTTTTGGATAGAAATCGCCCGAGTCCCTTCACACGGGGTCAACCGGCACTCCCTGCTGGGAAGGTCTCAAACGCCACGTTCTCCTCCCCTCTGTTTAAGACTCAGCTAAAAGGATATTCTGGAAGCTACGCTTTTCCCACAAGGCTACAAGTGGAAATGGAAAATGGAGAAAGCAGTTTTTAGTTTGTACTCTATTATTGTACCAATGAGATTGTGAACTTCGCTACGACACACATTTTTCAGACAACTTGGTGCCCGCGTATGAAAGAAATTCTCTCCCCTCTTCACACCAGAGAAGTAGTGGCAGGAAACGCGTTGACCGACACAAAGTTGCTTCACGTGAAACCGGCTTAAAAGAATTTGCTTAAAAATGAAATTGTTGCATGTTAATTATAATTTTGCTTGTGATGTACGTGTGTGTTTTATATATTTATTTTTTTAAATTTCTTACGAATGTTTAGGCACAGGGACGACTTCTTGAGGCCATGGGCACTTACGCAAAAGTAGGCACTGGGCCCCTACATAAATGTATATATATATATATATATATAATCCCTTCCCCCATGACCCTTTAAAGTAGACAGTACATAGCATACTTTCAAATACTGTTTAAACAATAACCCGAAACCAATAAATGGACATGATTTACAATCACACAAATCGGCTCGACCGACTACTGCCTTTAAACCGAATGAGTAATGAAGGTGTATGGTGATAGGCTTAGGCTTATAACATGTTCAACGATCATCCCATGTAGTCAGTTGATATATCATCCAAAATTCACAGTTTTTCCGAGTACAACCAGAAAAAACATTTGACCGTGGAAATTATTCGAAGCATGATCTTATTAAGGCTGAATCAAGAACGAGTCGAGGCCCCCATTGTGACCGGGCCCAGTTGGCCCCTGTCTTAAGAACGTCCCTGATTAGTCAGGATTTGCCTTAGGATAAAACTTTAGTTTCAATAAGTCAAAAATTTTCAAAACACTAACATATTGGTTCGAATGCTTGTATTTAAAGGTGAAAATACGTACACTTCGGCATCACTACAACACGGCTGCGGTTCCTTCGAGGGTCGTCATGATGGTGGTGGTGGTGATGCAACATAGGCAATGGTTGGAAACTAGAGCTGGATCCTGAGCTATGGAAGTGGTGGGGATGAGAATCATGTGATCGTGCTACTGAAGGAACGATGACAGGTTCAGCTACTGGATCAGATACTTGTGAAACTTGTTGTAAGTCAGCTCCCTGTTGACTTTGTTGCAGGTCATCTTCTTTTTCATGAGAGTCTCTGGAATGCAAAGATGCTTAGATATTTTGAGGTGAGAACAGTTATTATAAACTTTTGAAAATATTACCTTCTCATTTACTTGTAAATATGAAAAATATATAAAAGAAAGAAAAAGTTTTGATCATAAAAGAAGTAGCTACTATATCAAAAGATATTCACATATAATAATGTTTCTTTCAGAGAAAGTTCACATTGAATGGTTTTCCTGTGTGTTATGAGTGTACCAGAAGTAAGGCAATAGATAATTTTATGGGTATTATTTAATAAAAGTAAAATTAAGACTTCTGTCTCATGATGCAGCAATAGTATTGCATAAGCTGCTGCTACACCTTTCTCGCAACTGTTAATAACAAGTATAATTTCAAATATGACATTTTGAAATACATATTATAAATATATCAAAGATATGAATGTAATAAATAGTATCCTAGCTCAATTATCTTAAAAAGAGTGTTTCTTTTCCTTTTTCTTCTTTTTTATCACGTAAAGGAACTGCATCTTCTCATTTAATCTAGTATGCTATAATTAGTCATAAAAAATATTTAACATCAAGTATTTCTTTCAAAGCGTTATCCCCATTGAAAACTCAGTGCCTAATGAGTAAGTCGGCAAAGTAATCGAATCTGATTTATGGGATATAGAACTATACATACAAGCTTTACTCTGTATGCATATAAAATGTACATATTATGAGTATTTTATGCATGCTCAGTGAAATTTCCCTTAGCTGCCATCATAGATTCTTAACCGATTAAAAAAATAGTTGATTATAAATTATTTTTTTATTATTTGGAAAAAAAGTGCTTTAGAAGGAAAAAGATAAGAATTTTAATTTAATGCATCTCTGTTTTTAAGCAGCTAAAATAGAATGCGTCACTTTTAAAAATATTAATTAAATAATATTTTCAATAATTAATATTAATCACTTCAATTGTGTGGCCGGTTGAACAGCGTAAGACTGAAGGGCCAAAAGTCATGGGATAGTAATATGCAAATATCCAAATAACAGTATCATTGCGTTAGAAATTTATAAATGAGTAGCGTATTGTCAAGGCTTTCATGTACTCCAGTGTTTCTCAAACTGTGTGGTGCGCCCCCGGGGGCGCGATAAACGTACAAGGGGGGCGCGAGCATATCGAAAATAAAAGATTAAAAAAAATTATTTACTGGAATGAAGTAAAACAAAATACTTTCTGACATAATAAAAAATACACATTTACACTGATATAATTTATAAATCTGCGATATTACGTCATAAAAAAATTAAAGCTTCTACTTCTATTACGGTTTCTTTTCAAACCAAAATGAGAAAAAACGAAACCCAGACCCATAATCAAAAAAAAAAAAAAAAAATTAGGAAGATAAAAAATTCATCACTGTTATATTATTGTCATCAGCTGTAGGCAGCAGAATGTAGTTGCTGCGGTTTGACCTTTGAACTTACTTGTACGGTTAGTTAGTCCCTGCTCTTATGTGTGTATTTGTTTTTTCATTTAGGGAAGTTGCAAATAAACTATTTCTGCTGCGATTTTTTCCTTGTAAAATATTTTTATGATTTTGGGAAAAGCACAGAGAGCTAGCTCTTTGAAGGATTACTTGGCCAAGATTTATTTCTATGAGTTATTCCCAAACATATAAAAAAGCATAATGAAAAACGTTTTACATCATTTTTTTAACATCCATATTGTAATAAATACACTTTTATTCCGGAGCTGTCACGCCGACCACAGAGTGCACGAAATCGGTAATTCTGGCAAAACTGTTTAATTGTTACCAATGGTTCTGACACTATCCTCCTGTTTGACAGTCTTAACGTGTGAACTAAAATATATTTGTCACATATCTCCCTCTTTTTTGGGAGGGACAAACGTTTTTTTACAATCTTAAGGTACTTGTTTTGACTGAGTTCCCGGTGTGATAACTTTTTTTCCGAAATATTTTCTGTGTTCTTGAAAGTAGATGAGTATATTTTATATTAATTAAATTATTCACTGGAATTACGATTTTTATTGTGTACTATAAAAATAATTATATATAAAAAAAGATTTGGGTGGCTCAATAACCCCACTCGACCATTAGTATCGTGGAACATGGAAGTTCCATACTAACGTTCCATTAGTATGGAACATGCCTGCTCCAAGTTTAAAACATGTTGAAGTCTTTTCACTTTAAATATTAAAAATAATACAATTATTTCTCATCGGAATTTTATATTGTTGTTCATTATTCAACATCAATTTTAAATGCTAATTCTGTGAGGCTTAAAATAACAGTTGGCTTAAAACTAATTATAATTTGAGCAATATATGATTTAAAAAAATCATTTTACATTTTTGTAAACATTGTCGCGCACTTGGCTTTACTCTCCTTACAATTCAGTGATTATATCAATAATGTTTTATTTTCGTATAAATGTACTCGTGCAAATAGCGGGTACTTCAGCCGGTATACTTTTAATGTATCAGTGCTGCACGGAGTATTTTATAACTAATTAATTAATGCTAAATTAAGAACAAGTTTAATAAGTATTAGCGACTTCCATGGGCTTGCTTACAGAGCAAATATTTCAAAGGAATGCTTATATATGATTAGAAATTGATCCACTGAGTTCTTTCTAAAAAAAAAGCTGATATCCATATTTTGGCTTCTAAGCAGCCACCGCATTTTGCAATATGTTCCAATTTAAAAATTAGGGAAAGGAAAAATAACATAATAATTATCCTATCACTTAATATTTTTTTTGCTTAAAAGCAACATATACAAAATTTAATACTTATGTCATGAATTTGTACGGTATATAATTAAGATTATTGCTTTAGCGTAAAAAAAGTGCATTATTATTGCATTCAGTACATTATTAATGTATAAGTGGGGCGCGATAAAAATTGTGATTGATAAGGGGGCGCGATAAAAATTGTGATTGATAAGGGGGCGCGATAAAAATTGTGATTGATAAGGGGGCGTCAGTATTGAAAGTTTGAGAAGCACTAATGTACTCAAATGATGCGTAGAATAGTCATTGCTAACAGACAAGTAACACTGCTTCAAATAACAGCAACAATCAATGTGGATGTTGAGGACAGTGAAACAAAATTCGGTGTTCATGGGATATGATAGTAGAAGATCGATTCGAGTGCATCGTCGGTTGAAGCTTATATGCTGGGCTCGTGAATATATCAGTTGGATCCTAGATGACTGAAAAAACAGCTGTTCGAATGACCCACGACTCCACTTGGAAACTGATGGTAGGGTTTGAATTTGGCACAGACCCCACGAGGTCATGGACAAAAGTTTTTTGGTGGGGGTTCTATAATAGTATGAGATATTTTGAAGTAGTACGGACTGGATCTTTACTTAAACTGAAGCATGCATCGATTGGAAATGGCTATGTTTAGCTAAAAGACCATTCGTAGACTCCATAAACTCAAACAATGATAGAATTTTCCAAGGTGATAACGCGCTATGTAACCGGATCAAAATGATTTGTTATGGGCTTGAGGAATATTCTGGACAGTTTCTTGAGAATAATTTTTGGCCATCTGAAACACCAAAACTGAGTCCCATCGAACACATATTAAGCATGATCGAAAGGTCAAATTATACAAAACTCAGCATCAGCAAAACTTGTGTAACTATGGGCGTTTGTGGAGAAATCATGGCAGATTATTACTTCAGAAACATCCGATAACATGTTAAACCAATGTCACTCGAATTGCTGAATTTCTTGGGAAAAATGAAGTATCACACGATATTAAGAGGCATCCCATGAGTTTCGGCACTTCAGTGCATTTTATATTTGTACAATTAGTATTTTAAAGAGAAATAAATACAGAAAAATAAAACACTATACTTGTGACCATGATGATGGTGACCATCTTCATGGCTTGAATGTCCATGCCCATGATCATCCCCTGAGTGAGAATGGCCATGATCATCTCCTGAGTGAGAATGGCCATGATCATCTCCTGAGTGAGAATGGCCATGATCATCTCCTGAGTGGGAATGGGAATGAGAGTGGGATTCGTGGTAATGACCATGGCTATCATGAGAATGATCATCACCACCATGGGAGTGTTCCCCACTGTGAGAATGCTGGTCGCCATGTGAATGTTCTCCACTGTGAGAATGTTGGTCTCCACTGTGTGAATTTTCGCCACTGTGGGAGTGGTGCTCTCCGCTGTGATGGTGACCATCTGTATGAGCAGCACTAGTTCCTTCTCCGTGACCTGTATGCAATCAAATGAAACATAAAATATATAAGCTGAATCCGGCCATCACACATACATAAATATATGATTTAAATATGCATTTTATTCATCGTTCATCTGCGTTTGTTAGCAAAATTTTTATTTAGGAGTTCAATAGGAAAAGTACTTCAAACTGTAAATAGGTAATAATGCATAAATAATACTTTAAATAGTTAAGGTATCCGACTACGTTCGGAAACGTGATTTTGCAAAAGCATATAAATGGATAATATTTATGATATTTAGTGTCACTTAGATTAGAAAATGTACATAAAATTGTTTTGAGAATAGTATTACAATAAAAATTATTTAAGCACAATATTTTGACAAAAAATGAACATAGAATGACCCCTTTTCAAAATATTCTCCTTTTGTGAAAAATGCTTCTATTATAATAATAGTTTGCCTGTATATAGCTCAGACCTCTGTACAGAGACTCAACTAGAATTTTTGAGATATATAACTTAGAAGTAGGTTTATCCATGTCTTAGGACAACAGAGGGGAGAAATTTTAAGAGAAAAACGTCGATAATTATTTCAATGGGCGGTAACTCTGAAAATAATGTGAATTTTCCAAAAGTCATAGTTCAGACGCTCTGGAGAAGTCTTTACTTTATATAAGTAAAATATTATCATTTTAGAAGCATTTTGCATTTTTTATAATAGGAGAACATTTTGAAAAAAAGTTATTCTAAGTTAATTTTTTGCCGAAATATTGTATTTAAATAACATTTTTTGTCAAAATGTCCTAAAAACAATTTTATACAAGCATTCTAATCTAAGTGACACTAAATATCATGAAAATTATCCATTTATGCGCTTTTTTAATATCACGATTCCGAACGTAGTCAGATACCTTAAGAGGATTTAATCTAATAATATGTTAAGCTAGTAATTGCTGATTTTTCATAGTTAATAATAATAACAAAAAATAATTGACTTATAATTATATATCACAAAATTTCGTGATAAGTTTTTGATTGAAAAGTTTTATCATGCAAATATCTAACTCTTAAAAAAATACTTTATGGGATATATTTTAATGAACGTAAACATATTCTGTGTGTTACTTCCTTCACATATTGTTTTTGTCAAATGGATGAAAGTGCAGTGACCTTTTATTGACATGTTTACATGTCTCGCGATCACAAAATTGATTAGATCAGGAGATTTCTACATGATTTTGTTTGAAAAATATGGACCACTCACAAGTACTTTATCTTATATGAACTACATGTAAATTCATTGTAAAAAAGTGTTTTAAGAAAACAAAAAACAATAAAATACATTCGATAGAAACAAATTCGTTATAGCATATAAAAACATAAATTCATTCATATTCGCGCGTTTAAATAGTATATTTAAATCCAACGTTTTTTACCGATTAGAAAACGGTTCGACAACATTGTTTTTGCCTACTAAGACATGACTCCTCAATCATAATTCAATAGCAAGTGAATGCTTATAATGCAGCGTTTTTCAAACTGTGGGACGTATTACCTAAGGGAGCATGATAACCCTACGAGGGTGCGAGCAAGTCGAAAATAAAAGATTTAGAAATATTAATAATTTACTGGAGGAAAGCAAAACAAAATTCATCCTGACATAATAAAAAATAAAATACACATTTGCACTGATATAATATACTTATATAGTACTGCACGATATATTTGATGATTAATTTAACACACACACACACACACACAAGTAATATATAAAAAAAATTAAGTCAATCCCTACTTAGATCAACAAAGAAAAAATTTATTTTAGCTACTTTTTATGAAATAGTTATAATTAATATAAATATGTATATACATATGGCCGTAGGTAACCTAGTGGTTAGAGCACCGGACTCCACACCGGATGGCCTGGGTTCGATGCCCGTGCCACTAAATACCCTCCGAATAAACACGGAGTACGTGCTCGTTAAATCAGAGGGTACGAAAGTCTTGTGGGCTGAATCACGAGTGCAGGGGACTCCCCTTCAGTTCCATGCCAAAATTGGGGAGATAGGTGGTGTCGCCATCTATCGTCCCTTCGAGGAATTTCGCCGAGCTAATTCGTACTGTTACCTGTATGGTGCTCAAGGCCTAGGCCAACGACAGGCGTACTTCTAGCCCCTTGCCACGATGAATTTCGCGGGTCTCGTTCAGACTACGTCAGACAGGTGGCATTAGCCCCAACAGCAACATGTATATACATATGACAGAATCATAGCATTAAGCGGTAATTTTTATTAATTATCATTAAATTATCGTATTGGCATCCTAAAAAATCGTGCATATAAAATTTCGGTTCTACTGAATGCTTTAAAACGTGAGAAAAAAAAATCGTTTAAAGTTTTGACCCAAGTCGCTAAAAAGTTTCGACCAAGTAGCTGTAGGTGTAATTCTTTAAATAATCAGTTTCAGTGAAATAATTTTAATTAATTATAATTAAGTTATCGTATTTTTACCCCAAACAATAGTGTGTAGAAAATTTCAGCTCAAACGAGCGCTTTAAAATGTGAGAAAAAAAAACCTTTTCAAGTTTTGACACAAGTCGCCAAAATGGTCGCTAAGTTGCCAAAAATGATGCTAACGTGGCTGTATTTGTAATCCTTTGAATAATTAGTTTTAATTAATTATTATTAATTATAATTAAATTACTGTATTGTCATCCAAAATAATCATGTATATAAAATTTCAGCTCAATTGAGCGCTTTAAAATGCATTTTATTAACGATTGAAAATTCCACCAAGATAAATAAATATATAGAGAGAGTGAGCTAATAGTAGGAATTTAAAAAACTCTGAGAAAAGAAATATTTTAATAATTACCCATGAGCTTGTCATACATAAAATGATATACAAAATTTAATACTTATCTTGATAATTTGTACAGTTCATTGTAGCTGACTCGAAGTTGTATTGTAGCTTTACGTCAAAGTACATTATAGTTGAACTTAATACATTGTTATTGTATAGAAGGGGGCGAGGCGATAATAATTATGACTGAAAATTGAGTCGCAAACATTGAAAGTTTGAGAAGTTTGATTGTGTGAATGTCATCATATGATTCATAAATATTAATAATTTAGGCCTTTATGGATCAACGGGCCATTTTTTCTAAAGTGCCTAATGAGGTAGAGACGTGCCGTCAAACAATTTGGACTTGCGATAAGGGGTCAAAACTCGTTATTTATTACAAAAAAAAATACATTTTGTACTGTATAGTTGTAAATGTTTTAGTTATACGCGTAATTCAAATTAAAGTAACATTAGTAAGGTTTCGGTTGCTACATATTGGATGATAAATAACAAATTAAGATCGTAAGATGTTGCTTTTAGTAGAATGCATGTTGAATTGGAGTCATCTGCCAAAGGGTTTCTAAACAATTAACTATTTTTGCTGTGGTTCACTTTTTTGACAAGAGGATTTGTGATTTACTTCAAAATGCCGTTTTACAGACGATGTTCTGCATGCCACTGTTCCAGAAAATAAAGATTCAACAAGTTTGAAATTCTTTGTTGCCCTTTTTGTTCTTTTGCTGAACTAGCCATGTTAAATAACAGTTAAAATTCGCAAATATAAGGCAAATAAACTTTAAACTACAGTAGTTTCAACGAAATGGACTATGTTATGCGTAGACAAATTTTACATCATAAGCAGCTGTAGTCCTCAACGTAACTAAGGCAGAACAATAATAAACGAGTGCGCTCCCGGCCGCGTTTGTTCGTACTACTTTATAGTGAACCTTGTTATTTTGAAATAAAATGCAAACCATTTTGATCGCTGGCGTGCCCAAAATATTGCGTCACACTGGTTCGCCATCCCTGATATAGGCTATTGATTGTACAAAGCAATTTTAAATCTACACTATTATTTATACTGAATTAATTAGCAAATATAATGCAGCTAATATTTTCTCTTGTAGTGCAAAACGTAGAAGAGTTCCTTAAATTGGAAAAATTAATGCTGTAAAGTTCATGCAAAATTGATTTCTACATTATATTTGCACTTATGGATCAAACTCTCCCCTTAACATACCATAAAACTACAGATAATGGTAATAAAATGGAATAATATAGTAAAGAAATATTTTTTACAAATAAGAAAGTTAAAATAGGAAAATTTAAATTTTAATATTCCGATGTTCAAGTATTTCATGTTTACTTTAATAGTACAGAAAGTAAAATAAATTTTTAACTAGCAACATATAATTTTTTTAAATTCGGAAGTCAAATAATTTTTCTTTTTAAGTATTTTATCCATGCTAATCTTTTAAGATAATCCAAATATATTTTTGGTTTCATGTTGATTCAAAGAAATTATAAGGATTTGTTTCAAGAATTTATTCGACACACGTACTGACAGAAAGTTGCAACTACCAGTGGCGTAACGTACACCACCGCACCATCCCAAAGCCTGGCTGACGCCAAGTAGTTATTTGGGTTTGGGGCACAAAACTTGATTTTGCAGAGGGGCCCAAATATTCTCCGTTGCGCCACTGGTTACTACTGAAATTAATTGAAGAATCGTTACTCGTGAAAAATCAATCATCCAAAATCGGAATAATGAAAAATATATCTTACCTTCATGATAGTGCATCATCCTATGAACGACATCTTCAAGTTCGACTTGGTGTTGTCGTAAATGGTTAAGATGCTGAGAAACCGCATTTCTCAACTCGAAGATGTAATTCCATAATTCAGTGAGATTTTTTTGTATTGTCTGCACTTGAGTGTTTATTTCCTCGTCTGGGAGATGTAAAGCGCCAGCTTCTGGCATTTGGACTAAAGAAGAAAATTGTCATGAAAGATATTTCTTAAAAATAAAATTTGTAAAATATGACTGAATTTTTATGTTTAATTTATTAAAAATGGAGAAAAACACTCATTTTTAAAATTACAAAAAAAATCATTTGATCTTTGTGCTTATATATATGCCTTTCATCGATGTACGTAAATGAAGTCAGTGCTTCATAGCAGAAGGCACAAAACCATTTGATACGAATTATATTACTTACATTAATTTTTTGATATTAAATATGGAAGAATTTTGCCTCCAAACGATTCACAGAATATATGTAATTTCAATACCAACACAACGATAGGCAGTCTGATGTAATGATACGAAGCGTGTCCGGAAACTACCGCAAAATCCGGCGTATAACGCGCACCGCCGTACAACACCCTCCCCCTTTTTACGAAGAAACCTGAAATGTGCAAGCGCAATGCTTTATGTTTTGAAATTATTTATTCGAGATATCATTCCAAGTTTTAGAAAACAATAGTAGACTTTTTGAACGACAACCCTTTAAGTTCATAATGAATGCCACTTTTTTTAAAAAAATAAACGGTATTCCAATGTATGTAGAGGTCTAATTGTTTTCCATGCTCTCGTATTTTCTTATTTTTAAAGCTCTCATTTTTATACTCGGCGTATAACGCACACCCCTAAATTTCGATATTATTTTTTGTGTTCAAAGTGCGCGATGTAGCCGAATTTTACGGTAAATGCCGTTCTGGAAAAACTCGCAATTTTTTTTTTCAAAACAAAATGTACTTTTGCATGAAAGAGCATGTCAGAAACTAGATTTCTAAAGGGTTACCCCCATAACAACCATTTAAGGAATCATCCGCAGAGGGAAATTTCATATCAGGGAATCGACTTGTCCGTACTCTAAAGAAAGATGACGCCAGTGAACAGTTTTTTAAATTGGTAATCTTATTGTCTGTCTGTTTTCACGAATTTTCTCATTCATTTTTTTTTCAACCAAACCATAATTGACAACAGAAGGCCGCACACCCCGTGCTTTGTCAGGATCATTGATGCGCCTATGATTGAATTGTCGAGCCCTATTTTTTTACTATTTTATCAATCATTACATTTTCCCCATAAATCTATGCGAGTTGACGATAAATTTCAACTGGCTTTACATTCCTTGAATTCAAAAAACGAATTACAAAACGCACTTTATAGTTGGCGGGATCGGCTGTCGTCTTAAACAATTTGAACAATCTCTAACACGTGTAAAAACAACACATTCTGGCTGTAAGAGCATCACTCGACAGACAATCAACCAGAGACGCGTGTGCGCAAATGTTGAAGAGCAAAATTTCCACTACGGTTGCGGTAGAACGAAACGGTATTTAGTTTCTGGACACCATTCGCAGTTATCTCATTTCGAAGTCACACGAGGGCTATGGGCAACCAATATTGTAATTCTGAACCATTGTCAAGTGCATAATGACTGCACATGAGCTAGAATCTCAACATTCGAACTTCCATACAACGACAACGGGATTATCTTAAGCATTGACCGATTTAATGTGTCTCAGTCCGGGTGTGATTTAATGTGCGGATCTTCAATGAACCAGAACTCGAGCCCATTACTTGACAGAAACAACTCGGCCTCAAGTTCGCGACTATATCTCCTCTATTACATCAGCCACAAAAGATAGAACGGGCATTAGGTCGCTTGGAAAGAGCTGTTTATTTGATATATGTTTGATCTGTGTGACCATGCTAATCCTAACAAACAGACATAAAAAAAGGAATATTAAACAAAAGCGCTTCCAATCGAATGAAAATTTGGCATTTTGCTCCTTTAAAGTATCGGTTATAAAAAGACATTTTTCTCTATGGATTTAAAAATTTAATTATCATTTTATTTAATTTAAAACCTGACAGAGCGTTGTTATTTGATTATTTTTGCAGCAAAAGTGTGTGGAATGTTTTTTTTAGCTGAACTAGCTGATACATGTTAGTCCATCGTTATAGAGAATCAGATACCATAAAATTTATAACTTAATATTTCTGTGTGACGCCTGAAATTCGAAAGTGTTATGAAATTTGTAAGTTTTCACTATGTTTAAAAATATAAAACATAGTTGTAAGGAAACCACTAACGAAAATAGGAACTATAGCTAAATTATTAATGTCACGTTTTAATATGAATTTCAATGGAATAGCCGTAAATTAATATGATATCACTAAATCGCAGTGTTTGGGTAACAACTTGATGACATTTGATTTTGAAAAAAAATTGCCATCATATTCTTGGTTCAGTTACGCATGTTAAGGAGTTTTTAGAAGGTGAAAAATTTTCCACCCGACAACTAAGAAGCAGTACATAAAGCAAGAAGTAGGCCAGAATGAGTCTAGTTTGAGATCTAATGGAGAGTTATAGTTTGATCTTCGAGTTCGATATGAGCTCTGAATAACAAAGCTTCAAACGGCTTGAGAGGTTTTCTTAAAATAATTGCAAGTAAAAATAATACAGTGAGTACTGATTTTTGTACTGGGAATGCCTGATGTTCAGTAAATAAATTTTGTTTATTTTACCCAGATGACAAAATCTATTTTTTATTTACTCTAAAAACTTGGAAGTTCACATCAGAATCTTAATGCACTGACATTATTTTCTCTCCACAGTATTCTTAGTTTTTTCCCATTACTTTATACTTTTTAAGATGATTTATAAAAAAAAAATAATGAATACAAATGTGAATTCTGGTGTCTATCTAAATAATTTTAATATCAAATATTTCTGTAACGGTACTGAAAGACAAAATACAACAACAGTTATTAAAAAATTCAATCACATTCCTTTTGCGCTGATTTATGTATTGGATCGTACATAAATCGTTGACAAATATATAAAAATAATACCTATTAAAATTATATTCGGGACAAATCACGGATATATATATAATCCTGAATATATTTTTCACTAAAAATTCCTTGTCAAAATTCGTAAGGCTTCAATAAATTAATAACAATTTTTGTCTTGTTTTAAGATACCATGGTAATTATAAAGACTACAATCTAAAAAAGATTGTAGTTTATGGCGTACTATTTAATATTGTGTTAAATAGTAGAGCTGTATTTTCAAAGAAAATCACTGCCTCTAAATTAATAGGTCGTATATTTAAATAATTAGAATATAGTTCTGTCTTATACAGGATGACTCATTCAAATATTAATAGATTTTAAGACAATTGAAAAAGTCAGAAATTATGCCTCTCTGAAGAACAATACATGTTATTGATTTTTTTAAATATTGAACTTTAGTATCAAAAACAATAGGGAAATTCAACCTTGTAGGAAAAGAACAATGAAAATCAATTTTGTTATGGAAAAAGGACCGCCTTCAAGGTATAATGCCCTTTGAAAAGAATTTTGTAAGAATCACATACATGAAAGAAATTAGCTTGAAACAACAACATTATTTAGCTCCAACAATTATTCTAAAAATATACAGTATTTATAGAGAAGTATCATTTACAAATATTTGCATATTTTTAGCATTTTAGAAACATTTTGATTAATTAGTGATGTCTAGATAACGATTAAAAAACGGTTTAAAACTAAGTTAGTGAATGCATAAAATAAAGAATTAGAACGTAGAATAATGAATTATATTTTCTTAATGATTTAGCTCTACAATACTCAGTGGCAGTGTCTTATAATTTTTGTAGTTGAATTTAAAAGCCCTAAAATGTGGTGTTCTATGAATTCGAACACACTTGGCCATTCTCTAAAAATGTTGCTGAGAAGCATTTTTGTATTTAAGAAGAAACGTTTTTAGGGAAAGGCAAGGTATACGAAACAATATCAAAAAACAGTTTTTTTTTCGACAAAATACCCTTAACCTTGCAATATTTATCCAAAATGAATCAGTTAAGTAAAAATTCTTAAAATAACATGAATACCCGCTTAACTTTGAGTATGCAGATTTGTACAAAAATAATTTAGAAATACATAAAAAAACTTTTACAATACACGCAAGATGTGCGTATTTTCTTTTCGTCTTTGAAATATGAGAATTAAGAAATATCTTACAAATTAAGCTACGGAAAAATCTTTTCAACTCTGGTTTCGTTCATTTTTTAATTTAAAGCATATCCCTGGCATGGAATTAAACGCATTCAGATAAATAAGCCAGTTTATTTTAGAAATTATACTGATGTGAAAAAAATTAATTGGATCACTAAATCTGTGATACATAAGTTTTATGAGTAATCAAAAAGGTTATGTAGAAAATAGTAAAAACATTAAAATTCGAGCATAAGTGAATCAATATTTTAAGATAAATTAGATGAAAAAATCTTACTTTGTTGGGCAACATTACAATGGATAAATGCCACCAAAAGGGTAGCACATAGAAGTGGACGATACATTGTCACCAGTTTGCCAGCAAGAGTAGTCTGCGAGGAAGAAATATAAATCACTTTTAACGAAAATGTTCATAAGGATCAAGAAGTTCACAGGTCAAGAATTTCAGATAACGCTTTAAAAATTATCAGGATGTTTAGGTCAAAAGGTTGATCAAGCGACAGATAGGTCAATTCGGATTTTTTTGAAGCATTATTTGAATATGTTTATCCTTTAAAATGGTATTTTTGTGAATGATGTGAACTAGATTTCACGAGTAAACGTTACGATCTGTGTGAATTATCTTGATTTTCTTTCATTTAAAAAGAAAGAACATTCTTCAATTCTTGGAATACGCATATTTCAGCATAAGTGAAATTTGATTACTAGTTCCAATAAATGATCTTTCGCGCCAATCGATAAGAATCTTTGAATTTCTAAGTGCTGTTAGAGTACTATTGCGTTGAATGATAGCTAATCGAACAAAGCTCACAGAAGGGATTTACGTTCAGCGGAAGTATATCGCAAAATGACTTGCTGGAAAATGTAAACATTCTTCAGCACGTGTTATGCCTGTATATATTTCATTAGCGATATATCATAGAGAAAAATAATTGATCTGTTGCATATTCGTACGTCATTTCCATTTCCAGCAAACACGTTTCTTTTTTACGTGACTCCGGTCATGGAAGTCGCTCAGACTGATAATTTGAGCGATTTCCACACAAGTTGGACAAGGTCGCACATTTTAGATTTCAGTGTTCGTAACACAAATACTAACTTATGTGGATATATAAAGGTTAAATTCAAATAAAAAGAAATAAAACTAACATAATTATATATATAAATATATATGACATATACATATTTGGATATCCAGGGAGATAGTCAACAAAAACAAAAGACAAAACAATTAAATAATAAATATCTATTGCAGTACAGGTCAGTTTCATTGAGAAAGTAACGACTGACTGCGTTCGGAACTGAGATTTTGAAAGAGAGAAGAAATTAATAATTCTTTTGAAATATTTAGAGTCAGTTGAATTAAAATACACATATAAAATTGTTTTAAAAATATTATTACCGGAGGAAAAATTAACTTAATGCATATTTTGGCGAAAATAAAAGAAAGAATGAGAATGTTTCAAAGTATTCTCCTTTTATTAAAAGTGCTGAAATAATGTGTTGTATATACATAGAGCTAGGACATGGCATTGCTGGATTAAGATTTTTGAAATATATAATTAAGAAGTGGATTTATTCCTATTTTAATATATTAGAATAGAAAATTTTAACGAAAAACACCCATTAATCAATTTGATTGTAACTCTGAAAATAATGTCAATGTTTCAAAAATCCTAGTTTATCCCCTGTACAGAAGTTCTAGTAACATATCGGCTACATATTATTATTATAGAAGCATTTTTCATAAAAGAAGAATGTTTGAAAATATGTCATTCTTTTTTCAGTTCTTCCCAAAAAGTTGCATTTAAAGATTTTTTTTCAAGTAATAATATTCTTAACACAATTTTATACGTTCTATATTTCAATTCCACTGACACTTCATATAAAAATTTTATTTTTATGAATACGCTTTTTAAATCACGGTTCCGAACGTAGTCAGTCACCTTAAATGCATAACTAATTTTGTGGTACATTTAAAGCTTTATATTTGTTTGCGTGATCATAGTTCCTAATATTAGACAATCCATGATCCTCTTTTGTATTTTATTGATTCCCGAGTATGTATGAAAATAGAAATTTACAAAACAGCAATGAAAAAATACATTTATATATATAAATCTTCTGTGCATGTGTATGTGACTATAAACTCCTCCTAAGTGGCTAGATCGATTTTGATGAAATTTTTTGCGTCTGTTCCAGTGGATTTGAGAATGGTTTAGAATCACAATTCGGTCCAATGGACCCCCGAGTGGCGTTGCAGAAGCCTAAGGGGCGTTTTACATAATTATTTCCAGTTTTAAACTATTTGACGTACAGTATTGAAACTTGGTAAGCGGATTCCTTTCATAGAATAGAGATCCGCTGAAAAATGGGTTTTGTGAAAATCGAAACTCAAGTGGCGTTGCGAGGGCCTAGGTGGCGTTATACATAATTACACTGGCCTCAAAAAGTTAAGGTACAACATGTTTTTCGAAGCTCACCATAAAAAAAATGGCAGTAACAATAAAATGCATAGTTTACATGAATGATAATAACGAACTTTAAAAACATTAATGCAAAAACGATTGCTACCACTTTTATTTTATAGAAAAGAACGTATATTTATGAGTGAGAGAAAAATATGCAAATATCAAGCTTTCGTACTTTTGTGTGTAAGCTGTGTTGATTTTCAACAGTTGTTGGCAGTTTCGGTGACAATAGTCAATAGAGTTTAGAAAATGTCTCAGAGACGTCGTTTACCCAATTCGTTAAGGTGGCGGGCAGTTGGATGGATGGAAATGGGATTGTCGCAGGCTGATGCTGCTAGACGTCTCAATGTGTCTCGTAGTGTTGTTCAGCGACTTTGGGATCAATACCAATCCGAAGATTCTGTGTCCAGAAGACCTGTTCCAGGCCGACCACGAGCTACAACACCTGCAGAAGACCGTTTTCTAGCTCTTTCGGCACGAAGGAGAAGAACCACTACTGTGCCGCAGCTCGTTGCAGACCACTTTCAAGCATCAGGAAGAAGAATCTCCGCTACTACGGTGCGAAATCGTCTTCACACAATGCAGGTCTGTATGCAAGAAGACCAGTTGTGTGCGTTCCCCTCAACGGACGACAGCGAAGGAACCGCTTATGCTGGGCAAGAGAACATGTTTCTTGGACGCAGCAACAATGGGATTCTGTGCTGTTCACAGACGAGTCCAGATTTACAATGGAGAGTGATTCAGGGCGTCTACTGATCTGGAGGGAACAACGCACTAGATACCATCAATCCAACACTGTTGAAAGACACAGTTATAGAGGTGGTGGAATCCTGGTTTGGGCAGGGATCTCGCTCGGTGGCCACACTGACCTGCATGTGTTCCATGGAGGAACCGTAACTGGTCTTAGATATCGGGATGAGATCCTTGATCCATATGTCCGCCCATATGCTGCTGCTATTGGTAACGACTTCATTCTGATGGATGATAATGCACGACCTCACCGAGCTCGGATTGTTGAGGAGTATCTGGAGGATCACGGTTTGGAACGAATGGAATGGCCAGCTCGATCTCCAGACCTGAATCGATAGAACATCTTTGGGACTCTCTTGGCAGAGGGTTGCTGCTTTAAATCCTCCTCAAGGTCGTTACATGAGCTGAAACAAGGCTTACTTTGTGTCTGGTCTTCGCTTCCTATTCCGGTGTCCGACAACTTAATAAACAGCATGGGAAATCGATGCCGCCAATGCATTCAAGTTAGGGGTGGACACATTCCTTATTAGAACCCATTTTTGTATTGTTTTTATGCCATTTTACGACATAACACTGTGATGTGCTGTTTTCTCCAAGGATGGACTTTTCCGCAGAGATTGCTTTTTTTGTTATAAATCGTTTTTGCAATACACTTATACAAATTTCTATGACGCATTCAATAAAAAACTATTTAATGCACATATCCTCCAAATTTTTTGTTTCTACATTCATTCATTTGCAAATTAGACACAAAAACCCGGTCGTACCTTAACTTTTTGAGGCCAGTGTATTTCCATTTTTAAACTATTAGACTTACAGTCTTGAAATTTGGTTCGCAGATACTTTTCATGGCGTGAATCCACAACAAAATGGGTTTTTGAGAAAATTGACTCCCAAGTGGCGTTGCAGGGGCCTAAGAGGCGTTTTCCATAATTATTTCCAGTTTTAAACTATTAGTCGTACAGTATTGAAATTTGGTAAGTGGAATAGAACAGAGATCCGCCAGAAAATGAGTTTTATGAAAATCGAATTCTAAATGGCGTTGCGGGGGATTAAGGGGTGTTAATAGATAATTATTTACATTTTTAAACTATTGAGATCTGGTACAAAATAGGTTTCGAAAAAATTGACCCCCAAGGGGCACTGAGAATAAAAGGGACGTAATAGATAAAAATTTCCTTTTTAAACTATTAGACCCACTTGCTTGAAAATTAGAAAGCATGTTCCTTTCATGGAATAGAGTTCCTCTAACAAAGTGTTTTGCGAAAACCGTCCCCCAAGGGAGGGGGATTTTGAGGAGTCAAGGAGAGTTATAGAAAATTCCTGTTTTTGAATTGTTTAACCCATTTACTTGAAATTTGTTAAGCACGTTTCTTTAGTTGAATAGAGTTCCACGAAGAATAGATTTTACAGAAATTAACTCCAGGATGAAGTGGGAGAGTTATTTGGGCATATTGAGAAATAAAATTGCCGTTTTCGAACTACTACGACTTGAATAACATTTTGTTTGCATGTTTCTTTTGTCGAATTGAAAACAGCTAAAAATGCTCTCAACGGGGTTAATGTATTGATGATAAAAATTCCGTTTTTGCTCTATTAGATTTAGACTTGAAATTTAGCACGCATGTTTATTTTACGGAATAGAGATCTACTGAAAGTTGCTTTTGCGGAAATCCACTTGATTATTGCGTTAAGTGAGCGCAAAAAAAATTTTTCTACTTCTATTTTAGATATTATTAGGAATTATAAATTATAAGTTCTGTCCTTTTTATATCAAGAGGCGAGAGTTACAGCTAAAAGTATATTTTCAATACAATCGAATCCTTAATGCTAGATATCAATAATTTATAAAAATGTAAACAGTATACATTTATACAACATCGTGAAATACCCAGGGAAGCGGGTGGGTAACGGCTAGTAATATATATTTTAATGAGGTGTATTAACGCATAAATAAATAACTTTATTGATTATTATTCCATTGTTTTCTTGGAAAAAATTTATAACGAAATATTTAAACTGTACTTTTCTTTTCTGTATCAGGTGTTCTATTTTTTTTCTAATGGTTTGTATAAATTAAGTATATGTTCAACCTAGATCGCATCCTTCAAATCAAAAATTTGTAGATGCAAAAATGCTTTATTCGCACTTTTGAATGTTAAAATCTTAACAATGAATTCGTTTCATGTCTTTCACCTTCACATTATATTTCATTTATTTCTTGAAATTCAATTATCTTCGTCTGAAAATGTAAATTTTTATTTTTACCAACACTTCTGCCCCTTTTATTCATCTATATCTTTTTCGTTTTCCGCTCACTTATGAATAAATAAAGACAAATCGTTTCGTCGGTTCTTACGTATTATCGCAACAATCGCTAATTCTAGTAATAACTCGCCAAATTGGCAACCCCGATTTCTCACGTGTTAGTTGGCAATCATATATGCTTCATTTCATATAATGTCGCCAATAGGTTGCGATAATGCGAACGAAAAATTTACAGAACTCAACCTACCTCAAAATTGAACCTATGGCAATGACGTAACAGGGTTTGATTAATGGTCATTCAGGAAAAAACCATTTTTTTTTAAATATAAATACACGTTGTTTTATTATGCACATTTTGTTAAAATCGAACTTTTAAATACATTGTGAATTCTGTATAAATCAGTAAATTGCATGATTCAGTTAAAAACAACCCTATTTAAAAACCAATTTCTAAAATGTGGTATTTTTTAACACTGTGAGGCCATTCAAAATAGTTTTTCTTTTCCATGCTAATCATCAAAAGTGTTCAATTCCTGATTTTCCAAAACGAAGCAAGCATTCTTTAGGATGCAATTGACATAAAGGGATACTAAAGTAAATTTGAAAATGGGCTGGTCATCTAGCTAGAATGAATTAAGATCGTTGCTGCAAGAAAATCTTCCTGGCAAAGCTCATGGGAAATAGACATTGAGGCAGACCCCCGTTAAGGTGGATTGACTGTGTCGAAAAAGACCTAAATATTTTAAAGGTCAAAAAGTGAAAAAAAGTTGCCAAAAGTAGAGGTGCTTAGAGAAAACTTCTGGAGAAGGCCAGGGCTGTCGAGCCATTGAAGAAGAAAAAAGTAAATTTGAATAGTAACAGCTGTAATGCTACGGGTGGCAAACTCTCACATGCCTCTCCCACTGGACCAGTAAAGGAAACTATAACATGAGACAGACGATTAAAGATAATTAGTAAAAATAAAATTGCAAAAATAGGTTTGCCATTTCAACTATTTAGTCCAAGATTTCTTAGACGTGTTTTAATCGTGACCCTTTTCATTTAAGCAAATATTTTCATGATCCAGGAAACAAATACATATAAATGCGGATCGATATACAGAGTATCCACAAATTAGTTGGGCACATTCGTAAGCTAAGAACTTCCAAAATATTAAATGAAATTAACCCGTTTAAAGTCTTACTAGTAGTAAGATATAAGTTTACTCATAGAGGGTTTAATGTAGGTGTCATAATGTAAGAGTTTGGAGATTAGAAAATTCTCACGCCATCCTAGAACAAGGACAGTCCAAAAGTAAACATGTTTTGTGCAGTGAGTTTCTCGTATGTTTAGGGCCCTTTTTCTTCGCTGAAGACTGTTACAGGAATTACTTACCTGGACATGCTACAGATTTTCCAGCACTTGCGTATTAGCGTCACCGCAGCAAAATTTGCAGTACGCAAATCGTACCAAGATATCAAAACAACAAAGATTCTTACGTGTTTTATTTGAAAAAAAAAGACGATTCTCGTGGCGCAGTTTTGGCTGCGGTGACGCTAATACGTAAGTGCCGGTATATGCAAATCTTTAAAGAATAAATGCTAGGAGTTTACTTTTTTCAAAAGGATGGCGGGCCTTATCCCTACCACAGTGACGTTACGCTTTACCTGAATGCTGAGGTACCAGTTTGGATTGGACGTGGAGGTTATTTAGTGAACATCACGATCATCAAATCTTTCACTGCTGGATTTATGAGTATGGGTTTTTTTAAAGGATCAAGTGTTACACTCCGCCATTTTCTGAACTAAAAGCAAAAATTTACCCTGTCTTTTAATTTGATCGACAGAAACATGCAGACAAATCTGTGGGAAGAACTGATTTATAGATGGGACATTTGCATATAGAAACGAAAGGAAGCCACATAAAAAATTTGTGATAATGGTAAACTTGGACTATTTCTGTATCTTACAACAACATGTACTTTAATTTTTTTTTCCTGTAAATTACAAGCAAAAAATCATTATTTTTGCTCAACTAATTTGTAGACATCCTGTATATAAACAATATATGCAAATAATACTACTGATGATTAAGAAAAATCAATACAAATTGCAATATTTGCTTATAATTAATCATAAGGGAAATTTATTTGATGACAATTCTTTGATATATATATATATAAAAGAATATAATATTACCATTCATTAAAGCTGTCCCGTGGTAAAGAACTATATTTGTTTATATACTCGCACACAAAGTATTACATCTAGATTTTATCTTATATAATATATCTTATAGGCCAAATCTTTATTGCAGAACGTTGTTTTTTCAGCGCTGTTCAGAATTTAGCTATTTTTCGATTTTATAAATGTTACAGTTGAAAATATTGCTTCGTATAAATATATACCAAATTTGAATTTTTTTTAAAAGAATAGTTAAAAAAAATTTTTTGACGTACAAAATTTTCTGTTTTAGTCCCAAATAAAAATTCATCCCCCCCACTTTTTTTTTGTCTTAAAAATTCACGTTATCGTTTGTTTCTTCAGGATTTGGTAAATGGTTTCAATGAGTAATTTCAAATGAGAATGGCAAATGAGCCCAATGTTTTTAACAATATTAAAATTTGTAAAACATTTTTTTAAAAAATTAAATGCTTTAAATAATCAATGATAACTATTAAAAGTTAAATCTTTTGAAAGTGTCAGGTGTTGATTCTCTATCTGATTATTTTCTTTGTTTTTGATGCATTTTAGAAAAAATTGCTAGTGGCAACAGTTTTTGTTGTCCTAATCAGAGTGAGATTAAAAATGGCTTTGAGTTGTTACTTATGTTTTAGAGAATTAATAACAACTAAATAACTAGAGAATTAATAATTATTAGAGTTTTTACGCTATATTTTATACATTTTGAGTATTGTTTCTGAGATGTAAAACAATGGATTTAACTGACTAATTCATGGTGCTTCTGATTTCGATGTTCTGTGACAGAACAGGAAGATTATTTTTAATCTCAAAATCAGCTACTGTGACCTCAACCAACAATTGGAGAAATTCTGCTCTACACCTCCATGAGGAGGGTTACTGATAATGTTCATCCCTACTTGGAACCTCGAGGATCATATTTGAGTTAGTAACTCACTTTCCCAATTTCATAACTGATTTTATTTGGCATATTAGATACCATACTACATATTTTTGGTATTTTTTAAAAATGATTTATCAATTAAAAAACAGTCTGAATTTTATAAAACTGTGTTTGAGGTAATAAAAATTGAGTTCTCCAATATTAATTGAGTTCAAACATTTAACAATATGAAATTTCCTACTGTAGCGGTCTCTTACGTCATTACTGGGTAAACCAAAATAATAGACAAGATCTCGGGGTAATTAAAATATTTTAATGACATAAGATAACACAGTTACAATGGACAGACATTTAGACACAATACAGGGTAAACATTTAGAGGAAATATAAGTGAATAAGTTACAGTCATATACATATTCAGAATAGGAAATTTATTTCAGTTTGATCGATACAAAGTGAGAAATGAATAATACGCTTTTCAATCGATGGTATGGATGCAAACTATCATCTGGCATGACTTATATTGATAAACTTCCCAGCAGTGTAGGGCGGAATTTTCTTTTTAACACGCTTTTATAAGTTTCACTTGGTATGTAATGGAATCTTTGAACACAATTTTTACTCACTTAAAAAGGGCAGATTAATTCGAAATGTTGCACACTTGTCAAGGACCGATGACAATACAATTATTTCATAATTTTGTTTCATTGTCCTGATCAGGACAATAAGGAATACGATTTATAGATTTGGCGACTTATTGAATAGACCATTTTCAGATTTGGCGACTAAAAGATAAAGGTGCAAACCTAAAACCGCGAATAGGCTTGCGGTTAATACAAATAAGTTAAAAAAAGGTGTTCTTTATGTGAAAAAAAGTAGGGTGGGCCAAAGTAGCGTTACCATAATAGTCGTTTTTCTGAAAATAAAAAAAAGAAACGCGTGTGAAAAAAAAATTATGTTCTAACTGCTAAATATTTTTTCTTTTTATAAGGCAATACTTTTAGAAGTGATGATACGAATTAACATTATAGCAATAACGTTTAAAAGATAATACGACTGCGATTTAATATTTCTTCTTACAACTTTTATCAGTTAGACATGTATCTATAGAGACGGAATCTTTGAAATACAACGATATGGGACTCATCCGAGGCCTCGTAAACGGAAAGAATAAGTACCCTTCAGACCCGTGAATTAATATCCAATGAAGAGCAAGACTAATTCCAGAAGCCAAGTAATTCTGGCTCCAAATATCAAACTCAAGGATAAATTCAACAAAGAATAAATGATAGTTTTAAAAACTAAAAAAAACAGGCTTTTATTGTAGATTAAACTAAAAAATGTTTTAAAAATAAATTAAATTAAAATAAATAAATTAAAGTTAAAAAAAACTAAAAAACACGCTTTTATAGTGAATCGATCTAAAAAGTAAAAGAATAATTCTTAATATAAGAATAAAATGAGTAACGAGAAAATTAATGTCATTGTGGTAAAAGCGCGGGGTGCTTTGCACCATATTTTTATACTAACTCAGCATTTCGGAATAGAACTAGTAAGAAATTATAATATAGATCATATCACGCTTTTATCCCAATAACATTAATTTTCTCGTTAATCATTTTATTCTTATATTAAGAATTATTTTTTACTTTTTATATCGATTCACTATAAAAGCGTGGTGTGTGTTTCTTAGTTTTTTTTTTTAAACTAAAATTTATTTTTGCCAAATTGCATCCAACTATTGAATTAAATCGCCAGCATTCTGGACACCTTTATATCAAGTCCCAAAAAAGAAAATGGCCGAGTAGCAGTGGCGTAACGTACACCAAGCATCGCGGGGGGCAGGGTTCTAAGGGGCCCAAAGCCTGACTGACGCAAGTGCCTACCCTTTGTAAAATTCAACGTGGGGGCCCAAAACCTGACTTTGCAGGGGCGCCCAAATGTTTTCTGTTACGCCACTGCCGAGTAGTAAGGTTTCACATCCTTAATATTGGTAATAAATAATAGCGTCATTGCACGGTAATTTTTTTCAGCGTCATATTCTGACTACGTAGTGTAGTGAATCCAGATTTTCCATTTATGAAAGGCAAAACACATTCACTAAGGACAGCTGGTTTTCAGATATTAGAAGGAAAATATTTTAAACGCACCGAATGTTGCAAATTGTAGCCTCTCATCCACCAATCACGTATAGCCAATTAGACGGTGCTAATGTTCTGGTACCTTGACTTTTTCTACGTAGAACTAGGACTTATGTTTATGTAGAACGTTGTGGGCGTCAATAAATGTTCGTTACGTGTTGCATTCTATGTTTTATTTAGTATGTACTTAATTAATCTGTCGGAATACGGTATCGGGTGAATGTCAGCTGCACATCCATATTTTTTTATCCGTTTTGGAGCGTAATGCTACAACTAGGCCGACATACAGCCTGTGGCGTACACAGACTATTTTCCTGGGAGGAGTTATATTTAAAAAAAAAAAACATTGACGAAATCACCGAGAAGTAATCTTTGTGCTAAAAATTAAAACTGCAGTGTCCTATGGGAGGGGTTTGAATCCCTCCCAACCCTAATGTGTACGCCACTGCATATAACCCGAATTTAAATATGATCAAGCAAAACTAGATTAAACTCGGTAGACATGTTACAGAGAAATTACGCATTAGAACTCAAAATCAGTTAATGCTACAACTAGGCCGACATACAGCCTGTGGCGTACACAGACTATTTTCCTGGGAGGAGTTATATTTAAAAAAAACATTGACGAAATCACCGAGAAGTAATCTTTGTGCTAAAAATTAAAACTGCAGTGTCCTATGGGAGGGGTTTGAATCCCTCCCAACCCTAATGTGTACGCCACTGCATATAACCCGAATTTAAATATGATCAAGCAAAACTAGATTAAACTCGGTAGACATGTTACAGAGAAATTACGCATTAGAACTCAAAATCAGTTTAAGAGATAAATGAGACAATGTTCCTTACACCGAAGCTAAGGAGCACCTTTTTTTCTCATCTCCACTCTTGAATCTTATTTTTCAAATGGAAAAATTAGTATCATTTGGCAGAATAAGGAATACAAAATGTTTTTATTAAATATATGTTAATTCCGTACATTCACTAAATCGAAGTCTTTTACATATTTTTCCAAAAACATCCAGTATTTTTCAAACAATGTAGTAATTGAAGTTTTACATATAACATCTCAGAAAAATTATTATACTGTCTATGGGATTTAACGTTATGTTGCGTGTATAAATTAAAACCTATGCTATTTTCATAAAAACAAAATTCATTTCAACAAATAACAAGATAGCTGTTTACAATATAAATTCAGATATTTTCACATTAATCACATATATTCACTTTTCTGCATATGCTGCCTTACATGGCTTTGCATTATTGTAATTGTGCAATCAGCATCTGCGTCTCATCAGTGAAGGATTTTGGTTGCACACAAAGACACCTCTGAACCTCATCAGCTTACTCCTTCAAAAGGGCTGTGTTTAATGATTTGATGACTGTGCGGAAGATGGATGCTGACACTTGAGGATGAGAAAGATGGACGAGAATTCTTTGGATAGCCACCTGGTACAAATTTTGTAATACTCGTACCTTAATTCATCGGATATGTTTGTTTGAAAGTAACGTCTGATAATTTTGTCACATGTCCATGATACTTCATCTTTTGTTCAGTGCACTTTGTCTTGCTTTAAAATGGTTCACCAATTCATTATTTTTCGATGAGGCATGTTGGTACATACAGTCGACGGTGAATGTTTATTGGTTTGACCTTCTCCAATGACATTTTATTTACTACGACAAGTTATTTCTCAATGGTGCATCCGTACATATGGCATTTTTACAGTACCATTCTCAATTTAATGGGACAGTGATGATGGAATTTAATTCCATGTCATTTGATGTATATATGTGGGAAATTTCCACATGAACATTCTATAGAGGGCGCTGTCAAGGCAGCCACCAGGAGTTAACGAAGGAGAGAGGATTCAGCGAACGGACGCTAGACGCGGAGGTCGATGATCCGGGGCTGAAGAAAGAGCGACCGATTAGGGACGCACCAACCAACCCGTTGTTCGCGAGAGAGACACATAGGTCACTCTCAACACCCCTGTACCTGAGATTATTGTGAAGATTAGGATTCAGCGAGCGGACGCTAGACGCGGAGGTCGATGATCCGGGGCTGAAGAAAGAGCGACGAGAACGGTGGCCGAGTAGGGACCCACCAACCCGTTGTTCATAAGAGAGACGCGTAAGTCACTCTCAATATTATCGTGAAGATTAAGTGTCATTAACTGCACTAGAACTGTCGTTAAGAGCCAGAGGTGTTTGATCGAATTGTGAATACTTTATTATATGTGTTAAGCGTCTGTGGTAGTGATTAGAACTGTGTATTTTGTCCAGCATTAAACGTTAGTTTAGCAAAAAACGAGAGTGTGATCATTGAAATACCCCTAAAACTGTACCAAAATCCCACATATATATGTATAGTGACATCAGAGGTACCAAATATTCGTATATTCAAGTGGAAACAAAGTTACCTTTACTTTGATTTACCATAGGAACTTTATCAATCGATTTTTTCCCAATGGAAATTCTTTTGGTATGTGCTGCTCAGAGAGCTACCACCGTATCAATGATATGGGTCCCTCAACATGTGTTAGCAAAAAATCAAATCTTAAGGTGCTTCCCTCATGACTAGCTGCACTAGTGGTGTTGCCCTATAAAAAATAAAAATTTTGTAGACAAAGCCTGTTGGATGTCATCAAGAAGGATAGCATGTGAGAACACATGATCTTACTGATTGTTTAGGAGCAATTAAACAGGCTTTTGAAATTCTTCAATTTTCTATAATTAAATCAAAACCTTTTTAGCTTCTTATCGATTTACATACTATACTAATGTTCTGTATCAATTGATACAATAATAAAGTATTAGTAACTAGTGATATTTTATAAATCAATACAAAAAATAATATTAGCTTAACTTCAGTTTTCCCACTACCAAGGATATAATTTAGAATGCATTACTTTGGATGCAAGCCAGGCTTTTCAGTATGCATATTTCTCTTGTTAAGCACATTTTAAAAGAAGAAACAGAAAGTGAACAAAGCTTTCATATTGATGCCAAGTTTATCACCAACCCGGATTAAAAAAGAAAAATGTACATTAATAATTATTCTTTAAACTAATATTTTCGTAGCTGTGTATTTGTTACTAATTACATTATTATTTTTTCTTAAAGAGAGATCACAAATTATTTGAAGTGTTTTTAAAATTTAACAAAACTTACAAAAACTGTGCTTGAAAACTTGACACTATGATGGCTAAGGTTCCCTTCACACCAAACGATTCCGATTCATTCACCATCAAACTTATCTGATCGACCAGGATTCGGCTTCGTAATTTCCCGCTCAAATACGCCAAGATTCGCTTCCCACCAAACAAATCAGGTTCTATCCACAGTCATTCTTCTTCACGTGTAATTCGGCAGGTCAGATTTTCTTCAATCATTCACCAGCAGCTGGGAGCAATTGCTTAAAGAAAAAGTGAATTCAAACAAACACAGTGGTGATTTTTACTGTTTTTTATGTTATCACATAAATTTTGAGTTAAAGAAACTGATTTTCATAGTTAGGGTTAGTATGAGTTTGTTTTTATGCCAATAGATGGCGCTTATATTTTTGGTATTTATAGAATTCTTTTTCATTATGTAAACTAACTCTAGTTCTTGTCCTCGAGTGTGCAGGCTGTATTTTATCCCTGCTAAACTTGTGTAAATAATACAATTATTTTGCATGCATTATTTTATTCAATTTTAGAAATTTGGAAACTTGATTCTTTATTTAATAATACTTTAAAGCAAAATGTGTTTTTTTGGAAAGGGGGGATATTCTGAAGGATGTTTGAAATAGCTTCAGAGATCAATTTGATAAGAACTATTTAATTTTGGAAGAGAAAAATTTAAATATTTATAAGAATGCTAAACTAAAATAAAACACCAATATTGTCGATAATTAAAATTTTTTAAAAAGATTCCATTTTATTACTACAAAGATCTATTTTGTTATAAGTTAGATGAAACAAACAAAATGTAAATGGCATGTAAAATTTTTAATTCATTAATGTATTAGAAAACCATTTTTAAATATATAATAAAAAAAATTGTTGTTATATGCTACAAAAGCTGTAGTATATAACAACATTTGAAATGTCTTTTAAAAACATTAGATATATTATTTGTAAAAGTAATTGCATTATAATATAATTACAATACAGATTTATTATTTGTTACTACTTTTCAGATTATAATTACACTTGATACTAACAGGGAAAATATATAAAAAAAATAATAAAATCATTCTTATTTTTTTTTGTTTTATTTTTTTCAATTTGAAAATAAATGAACAAGTATACAGTTGTGAAATTAATAACTTGATACGTCAATAGTCTTAAGACATTAAAAACAGCATCCATGTTCTACAGCAACTGATGGATGAATGATTGACCCTTGGCAGTGTGAAGGCAAATCTTGGTTCTCTCTCTCTCATTCAGAATCGCTGTGAATTTGAATGATCCGACAGACTGAATCGTTTGGTGTGACTGGAGCCTAACACACAGAACTGAATGAAGTGCCATTGGCAATCATCTAAAGTGCCACATTTGGTGCCTCTACCAAAGTTTGGCTACACCATTCCTAATACATTTCTACAGTATGTCATATCATTTTAAGCAAGTATAATTTGATACATGGCAGATTTTTTTAATGTTAAAATATCAGTATCACATTTAACTTTGACATAATTTCAACCAATTGAAAAATTTATTTACAAATATAAAGCTTTCATCAGATGTCGCGATAAATGCATCATTCAAATAATGATTTAATATTGATACTACTTCATCATTTATGAATAATTTTAATGTATTCTATAATTTCCTAATTTAATCCTCCAACAAGAAGTTTCCACAAATTAAAGTATTAAATATTTTTGTGACAAATTTAACATTATGTATTTTTGAAATTAGTTGCTTTTAAAGACAAGTTGGATCAAGCGGTACCTTTCACAATACCATTATATATTCTTTAAAACTAAAAAAACACACAATTTTAACTCTTTAAAATTTGTATATGAATTCTAAATCTTGCATAGTACAAATATTTATGAACATTCCTTTGATTTACCAAGTTATTTCAAGCTATTGTTAAGCTGGGGATCAAATTAATTAGAAAGATAAAAGTTTTTCTTTATCTATTGGTTGTAAGATGTATAATCAAATATAACTGTGTTAATAAAAGTAAAGAAATACCTTTTGATTAATGATTTAAAATGAAATTTAAGGATCTAATAATAATAAAGCTTAAATATTTTAAAATTTATGTTAAACTAGCTGATATACCCGGCGTTGCCCGGCATCAAAACACTTACATCAGCAACTTTTTGGAGAAAATAAATACTTTTATACAATAGAATAATGCATATATTGTTTTAAACTTAATTAAAATGAAAATTCCATTGAAATGACATACTGCTTTGATTGACACAAAATTCGGCAGTAAAGTAGCATATATATTTATACATAA
This sequence comes from Trichonephila clavipes, assembly GCA_019973935.1. Classification (NCBI taxonomy): domain Eukaryota; kingdom Metazoa; phylum Arthropoda; class Arachnida; order Araneae; family Nephilidae; genus Trichonephila; species Trichonephila clavipes. Next base: position 44,022 of record BMAU01011883.1, on the reverse strand, counting down.
AACAAAATCAATAATTATATACAGAAATGAAAACAATATTAAATTTTTGTAAGCTATCAGATAATGACATACTGGAGACTTAAACAGAATAATGTATAAAGTGAAAATAGCATAAAGTAAAAAAAGGACATTAATAAGGTATGTGATTCCCCCATCATCTGGTATCACCTGGGTCTGGTATGTATATAGAAGGCATTTAACTTATCCCTACTAATCTATGTGAACTTTAACATATACAAAATATCATTTGGTGAAATACTGCTACCAAATGCAAACTTTAAAATACAAATACAAATATTAATTATCAAAAAATTAACATACAAATATCAAAAAAAAAATTTTTAAATATTAATACCAAAATTTAAAATAAAAAATTCCAAATATCAAAATACAAATACAAAAGTTTAAAAAACTAATACCAAATATCAAATTTTAAAATACCAATACAAAATATCAAAGTTTAAAATACAAATGCAAAATATCAAAAAAAAATTAAAATACTAATATCAAATATTAATACAAATATACAAATTCCAATCATTCTAGACAAAAAAAATAATAATACAAAGAAAATTCTTATTTTTCCATCAATTCTCATTACAAGTGTGTGTGTGTGTGTTTCAAGTTTTAAGGGATACGGCTTAAACTATCAGCATTCTGATTCTGTTTTCCCTTCCGATAAGCAATCTCATAATTAAATGCTTTCAAAATTAAGGACCACCTTAAGAGTCTTAGATTATATAGTCCCAGTATTTTTCTCTAACCAGACCAAGGGATTATGGTCAGTTTGTATGACAAATTTTTGGTGTCCATCAAGATAGCATTTCAACTTTTGCACGGCAAAAATAATGGCTGCACATTTTTTTTCCGTAGTACTATATTTTTGTTCTGCAAGCGACAGCTTTTTGCTCAGGAACATGATGGGATGTTCTTCGTTTTCACATACTTGCGACAACACAACGCCTATTCCAATATTGGATGCATCACACTGAATGATGAAGGGTTTTGTGAAATCAGGGCTGTATAAAACTGGATTTTTAGATAGTATTGTCTTGAGCTCCTCAAATGCATTCTGGCAAGAACTGTTCCAGTCAACGGTTGATTTTCGATTTCGGCCCTTAAGTAAATCTGTCAGTGGAGCTGCGATTACCGAAAAAATTCGGGAATATATCTTCTATAATAGCCAGATAATCCTAAAAAGGCTCTAACTTGCGTCTTGTTAGTGGGGATTGGGAAATTTTTGATGACCTGAACCTTTAATTCTCCAGGTGTTCTTAAGCCTTGGCCTACCAAATGTCCAAGATATTTAATGTATGCTTGAGCAAATTGACATTTGGATGGCTTGATATGTAATTTAGCGGAGCGTAGGCGATCAAATACATCCTTTAGATGTTTTATGTGATCATCCCAGGCTAGTGAAAAGATAGCTATATCATCTAGGTAGGGAACTGCAAAGTCTTCACAATTTCTTAATAAGTTAGCCATAAGTCGACTGAAGTAATAGGGCACATTTTTCAGACCGAAAGGTAACCTCAATGGTTTAAAAGTTCCAAATGTTGTCACAAACGATGCGTACCTTTGTGCTCGGGGACTCAGGGGTATTTGCCAATACCCTCGAGTAAGATCCAAGATAGAGATATATTTAGCTGCCGATACCTTTTCTAAAAGTTCCTCGATATTAGGCAAGGGAAATAATTGTGTCCGAGTTACTTTATTCAACCTTCTGTAATCGATACAGGGCCTTGCTTCCTTTCCCTGAGCTTCAACAAGTATTAATGGAGATGAAAAATCAGATTCTCCTGGCTCTATTATTTTCAGTTCTAACATCTTATTAACTTCTGATTTGAGAATTTAAATTTGTCGAGGAGACATACGATAAGGCTTAGCAACAATTGCTCGTTCAGATTCTAATTCAATATTATGTTCAGCTAAATCGGTACATCCAGGAATATTCGAAAAAAGATTACTATATTCATATAAAAGTTCTTTGAGCTGTCCTCGTTGAATTTGTGATAATTTTGAATTTAACTGCACATCACTGATGATTTTGGACCATCCCGACCTTTCGTTTTCAAATTCCAAACTAGGTATGTCTTCTTCTTCGTCATTCTTTAAAGAATTAATGCACAATAAGTTAATATTTTCCTCTCGTTGGTGATAAGGTTTTAGCATATTAACATGATAAACGTGGGTTTTATCCTTCCCTGGGAATTTGACCACATAATTTGTCTCGGAGAGTTGTTGCACTATTTCTCAAGGGCCAATCCACTGAACAGATAACTTGTTAGGCCTGGATGGAGCTATGACCAAAACCAGTTCACCCAGTTGAAATTGACGCTTAACGGTCCAGCGATCATACCACAACTTCTGTTTTTGTTTGGCATCTTCCATGTGTAGGATTGCCAATTCCTGACATCTTTTCATTCTATTAAAGAGTTCAAATACATAATCCACAACACTGCTTTCGACATGCTCTTCTTCTGTCAGTTTCTCGTACAATAACATCACAGGAGTCCTTAGATTTTTCCCGTGAACTAGTTCAGCTGGTGAAAACCCAGTACTATCGTGTATAACAGTCCTTAGGGCAAAGAGGGCTTGAGGCAGAATTTTCTCCCAATCTGGAATTGCCTCCAGACACAGGACGCGAAGAATCCTCTTCAATGTTCTGTGCATTCTTTCCACAGGATTACTTTGTGGATGATAAACAGAACTTCTAACTACTTTAACTCCAAATCTTTCTAAAAATTCCGTAGTTAGTGCACTCATGAATGGCGTGCCTTGGTCAGTCTGTAATTCTCTTGGGAACCCCATTCGGCTGAAAATCTGTAACAATGCATTTATAACAGTTGTTGAGCAAAGGTTTGCTACAGGAATGGCATCAGGATACCTTGATGACATACATAACGCCGTAATTATATATTTATTTCCTGACGGTGTCATTGGTAAAGGTCCACTTGCATCGATGTTAATCTTTGTGAAAATTTCAGTTATTACGGGAACAATTTTTAGCGGGGCCTTCTTTTTATATCTTGTGGTTTACCCACCCTTTGACATTTGTCGCATGTCTTTACAAAGTCCTCAACATCACTAAAGCATTTAGGCCAGTAAAATGTTTTGAATATGGCATCTTTCGTTTTAGTTACTCCTAGATGAGCTGCAGCCGCCTCGTGACCTATCGTCATCAAATTTTTTCTATACTTTTCGGGAACAACCAAACATTTACGTTTAGTGCCATCCTTATCTTCTTTTTGGAGAAATAGTAAGTTATTTTCGACAATATAATGATTTTTGTTTGAAGACCCACTTTTAGCTTCTTCAGAGTTTTTAATTCAGCACTGTTCATTTCTTCCTTTTCAAAATCTTTATGAGATAATTTTATAAGATTTGATTAAGAAATTTCAGGTTGAATTAAAGGCAAAATATCATCCAGTTCGTCCGGAGATTCTCTATTCTTTTCGTTTCTTTCAGGAATAGTTTCTTCTGACATATTAAGATCTTGTTTACTCTCTTCAGTCAATTTCTTCTGCGAACGTGTTTCAACAGCGTTCACCATATACACTTGTATTTTTTTATTCTTCTTCACTTCTTCAAACAATGCAGCAGTCTTATTTCCCAAAAGATATTTTCCTTGATCTAATGAATCTCTTAAAACAGCAGCTTTCGTAATCACATGACCAAACACACAGTCCAACTTAACTTCAGCCATTGGAAGACACACTGCGATTTCCTCCAGAGGAGTTCGAATCCACACAATTTCATTTATAAACATGGAAGGCTTTACGTATTTTTTACATATTAAATCGTGAGTTGCACCAGTATCTCGTAGTATAGGCATTTCAATTCCATTCACTGTTCCTAAAGTTGTATATGGAGCCAATACATCAGTACCATTTCTAACAGTTTCATTAGACGCGACTGTTTCGTAATTCTTCTTTAGTTTATCACATTGTGGTCTGAGATGTGAATAAGACCCGCATTCATAACATCGAAGCTGTCTTCTCTTCTCAAAGTCTTTCTCGTGATTTTTTTCACAAAACAGGTTCTATTTTTATTTGAAATTTTGACTTGAAATTTTTAGGAGTTTCATTTGGTCTGGCACTACTATAATTTACACCACCTTGGAATTTGTAGCTATTTTTCTTAAGGATTTCTCTTCTGAAACTCTGTTTGATGCTTTCATATTCGTCTAATTTCTCTGCAAGTTCATAGGGAGTTTTTAACTTGATCCAGTCATCCAGAAAATGCTCTTTTACTTCAGCTGGAACACGGTACTTCAATTGTTCAGTTATTAATAGATATTTCAGTTGCTCGAAAGTTTTAACCTGCAATTCAGCTATCCATTCTGTAAAATAACTATTCAGCTCATGAGCATAATTCCTCCAAGACTTCTCTGCTGATTTTTGATGTCTGTAAAAACATTGCTTCAACTTTTCACTGTTCAACCTGTACCTATTCAATATAAGATCTTTTACAAAATCATAATTATTTGCCCTTTCGGTAGGTTCTCTAGCTATCATATTAGAGAGTTCTGCTGGTAAAACCGCCAACAAGTAGGCCACCCAATCCTTCTTTGTTACTTGAGCTAATTCTGCCTTTCTTTCAAAATTAATCAAATATAAACTAATCTCATCATGTTTTTCATCAAATTTAGTTGTGATTTGTGTCAATTGAATCTTATATATAGGTCCAATTTCAACTCTTCTTCCAGATTCATCATTTAATGGTTCATTCTGCTGCGATAATTCTAATTTTCTCAATTCTAATTCGTGTTGTCTGGCCTCTCGAGCCATTCGCTCTTCCCTTTCTTTTTCTTCTTGTTTACTTCTTTCTTGTTCTTTCCTATCACTAATGACTCTGTCGAGAATTATCTTCACTTCCTCTTCAACATAAGATTCGCTATTTAGAATCAATTTTGTTTATATCTACCACCTTGCTGGACTGATCTACTTCAACCGCTATTTCCTCACACACTGACAAAAGATCAGGTTTATTACCTTTTGCTAAATATGCCATGATTTAGGGACGAACAAGATCAGAATGCTTTCCAAAAACAAAATTAAAATAAGACGAGTAAGAAACTTATTTTTCGATATATTATTTAACTAAAAGTAGTTATCGATTTTGCACTGCACCAAAATATGCACAAATATACACTTAAATTATAACGAATACATACATATTCAGCACTGTCGAATTCTATTTTTCAAAAGTTTCAAGTGATTAAAATATTTACGTAACTACAATACCAGAATAATCAAACAAGCACAAAAATAAAATAAACATTTCAATGCAAAACAATAATATATACCTTAAGTTCAAATTATCTCTTCATAAAGTTTCTTCAAAATTTAATTTGTCACTCATTAATTGTCATTTATTTTCAATTTAAAGCAAACAAATGCGAGAAAATATGTTAAAAAAAATTCTATCTATAGAAATTATACAACTTCACCCTTAACTCGAAAATAATAATAGATGTTTATATTTTAAAAACAAACACATTTTTTATTAAAAATGTTTCAATGTAATGACCACTTTTAAATCAAAGAACACCATTCAAATAAAATCTACAGATTTACTTTTTTTTTCAGAAAAACCAAACACTTCTATTCGCAACAAAAAAAATCTAACACAATAATGAGAGTAAAATAATTCCGCTGGTATTCTGAATCTCCACTCGCATTCATAACGACGAGCATTCATGTCGAACGACGAGAATTTTCCGCCGCTACCTTCGAAAAAACCGCCTGACCCGCCCGATTCCAATATGGACACGGAACACACGCCCATCACGGACCGTGAACGATGTGAGAGGATGTCTGTTCTGGAAGAAGAGACCCAGCTGATGCTGGACCGTATCAACTTCCTAGAGCTCACCCTGGCCAGGATGAGGAACGGCAAAGTCCAAAAGCCGAAACACGACTTTGACCAAATAAATAAAGAGCTTGATGACCACATGAACCACTTGGAGCACCAGAAAGGTGAGTTGCTTTCACTTGGTTCTTGCCCAATACCCGAAAACAGAATGAAGAGGAAGCTCTAAAGCTTCAAATAATCTTAGCAAATAGCATTTCGAATGTTAAAAGTAAAGTTAATACCATAAACAAAACTGACGAAGTTAAAAATAAGAAGACCAACCGTGTAGAGGGCTTCACTTCGCCAACTAAAGTGGCGAAGAAGCAAAAGATCTTAGAAAATTATTCTGTTGGTGTGGACGCAGTAAAAGTCCAAAATAAATTTAATGCCATAGCTGGAAGCAGCGCGATGCCGGACTCGGTCAACGCAGCGGTGCCAGTTGCCCCCCAAAACCCCATTTATTCATTTAAAATTCCAAAATAATTACAACCTGGTTATGCAGGAAATCACAAGAAAGTGGCCAAAATCCAGGTCGAAACTGTCAGGAGAATACCTGAAAATTCTTGCCTCTACCGCGGATGAGCACCGTGAAATAACGGCCTTCTTTAAAGAAAAGGGAGAGGAGTTTCACGCTATTGACCCCATAGAGGTCCGCCCCCAGAAGGTCGTAATTAAAGGCCTCCCAATTTCAACCGACATTGACGCGATACGCGCTGACCTGACTGAGCGGGGCTTTAATGTAATTAAAGTCGCCCAGCTCACGAAGGCTAAATCTAAATTCAAACTCCCCATCTTCATGGTAGAGTTAAAGAAGCTTTCGGGCGCCCCAGACATTTTTCAGCTGGAAACATGCTGCTTTCTAACCATTAAAATTGACTCATTTAACCGAAGACCTGGTGCGACGCAGTGTTACAACTGTAACCTGTTCCACCACTCTTCCAGCAATTGCAATATAAAGACCCGATGTTTGAAATGTGGTGAGCCACACAAGACAGGTGACTGCCCCATCAAAACAAAAATTGAAAACCCCACCTGCATAAATTGCCAGCAGAAAGGACACCTGGCAAACTCGCACCGCTGTCCGAAATTCCCGAAACCCAAACCGAAAAAGGGAGAAGCCTCCCAAAATAGGAATAACAGTAACAAAAATATTAGCAAAAATACAACCAATAGTAATATTTTTAGTGCTTCTTCTGCCATTGTGCAGAAAGAAGTCTCTTGCAAAAATTGTCAAAAACGACAAGCAGATGGCGCCACCCCTCGACAAGTCCGAGCCGGCCCAATCGAAACCCGAAGCAACCCCCCCTAAAGAAAATAGAAATAATCGCAATAACCCAAAGACAAACGAGTCCGAAAACTTCGGTTTTATAGACGCGATTTTAGAGCTGAAAAAATTCTTTACTGACTACCCATCCCTTTTAGAGCTGGGTAGACAGTTGAGAAATGCTCAGGGCAATGAAAGGGTAGATGTATTCTACCGACATCTTATCAGCCTCAATTAATGGACCCAAGTTGCTTCGGGTTTAGATTAGCATCCTGGAATGCGAACGGAATTAAGTCACGCATTGTCGAGGTGCGTGACTTCATAGATAAGCACCATTCCGATGTATTTTTAATCCAAGAATCCCACCTGGGACCGGGCGATCACATTCATATTCCAAATTACACGGTCTACCGTAACGATAGACCGCTCACCACAAACACCAGACCGCGAGGCGGCACGGCAATCTTACTCAAGTCTTCCCTCCCTCACCACCACACACCGACACCGCCGATGGGTACGGTGGAAGCGACCTCGGTCACTCTCACCCCACCCCGAGGCGACCCACTAGTCCTTACCTCTCTGTATATCTCACCCAGCGTGAGCTATCAGCACATTCACACCGATGTGGAAGCGCTTTTTCGCCTAGGCAGCGCTTCCATCATCTGCGGAGATTTCAACGCCCACCACATTTCCTGGGGTTGTCAGCGAAATGACAACCGAGGCAACATCATTAAAAATTTAATAGACAATACAGATACGCAAATTGTTTCCCCAACCACACCTACACGCTTTGGCCACAACTCCGCATCCATCATAGACTTTGCTCTGACGAGAAATATCCACTGGCTCAGCCAAGTGGAATCGATCGCAGAGTTGAGTTCTGACCACAACCCTTTAATTATTTCATTCGACACAAACAGACGTTTCGCTTTTCCGAGGCGAATCGTTTCAACAGACTGGGCGGCCTTTCGAGAACTCCTAAGTCTCGCCCACTACACTTTTCACCCAATCACTGCGCGCACGGGGGAAGACGTCGATACACAAGTTGCCGACCTCACCGACGCGATCACAAACACCCACGCTCTCTCTTCCAAGCCGATCCGAAGTAGGAATTCCTATTACGTTTCGGAAGAGATCCGTCAGCTCATGATTGAACGGAACAGAGCCAGGAAAACCTGGCAGTTCACGCGAGATCCGAGCGACAAGAGAGTGTTGAACAACATTCAGAACAGAATACACAGGAAGGTCAAAGCCTTCCAAAACAAGATCTGGGAGGACGAACTTCGTGCTCTCGACCCCGACGACGGATCCCTATGGGAAATGTCGAAGGAGTTAAGAAAGAAGAAGTCTCCAGTTTACGCCCTTAATGGCCAGGGCGGGATCGCACACACGGACTCTGACAAAGCCGAGTTTTCCAAGAAAATAACATTACTCATTCCTCTGATTACCTTATTAACAGGGTGGTCGAAAATTATTTCTTGAACGAGAATAATTTCGATGCCCCCCTCTCCCCCCTCCCATGCCCTCGGAGGTTCTTAATTTTATTAAGAAAGCGCAAATCAAGCGCGCCCCAGGCAGGGAAGGGATTACTAACAAGATTCTTCGAAATCTTACCCTTCCGGTGATTTTTCAAATAACCAATATTATCTCTAACATTTTCATCACCGGACATTTTCCAGAATCCTGGAAACATGCTTCGGTGATTCCCATTCTAAAACCTGGAAAGCCCCGTAGCGCTGCTGACAGCTATAGGTCGATCAGCCTGCTACCTGTGCTTTCCAAGCTAGCAGAGAGACTAAATGACTATCTCACCACTAACAAAATACTAATCTCCCAACAGCACGGATTCAGACCTCAACTATCCACATCGCACCAGTTGCTCCGGGTAGTTGAATATGCCAAGTCTGGATTCAAAGAGAAAAAATGCACCGGGGCCGTTTTTCTGGACATCCAGAAGGCCTTCGATCGTGTATGGCATACGGGCTTACTCTATAAGCTCATTAAAATTAACGCTCCTCCCCAACTAATACTGATCATTAAATTCTTTTTAACTAACAGATCCTTTGCCGTCAGAGTTAATGACACTCACTCCTCGACAAAGCAAATAAGGGCGGGGGCGCCGCAAGGCGCACTCCTCTCCCCCACCTTATTTAACATATACATTAATGATATACCGAAAACACGACAAACGACCGTCTGCCTCTACGCGGACGACACTGCGATCCTCACACAAAGCACAAACAAGAAGTGCATCACCCACTTCCTCCACAGACACCTAGCAGAGTTAGAGGACTGGTACAATAAATGGAAAATTTCCATAAACCCTGAAAAAACAGAAGCAGTCTTCTTCTCTGCCGGGCACAGCACTCGTAAGCCACCGCCCATACACGTCTAGAACCACCCGGTTCCATGGTCAAGATCCGTCAATTATCTAGGTGTCACTTTGGACGAGCACCTCTCATTTAAAGATCATATTATTAAAATTAATAATAAATTCCGAGCTTTAGCCTGTCTTTATTATCCCTATTTCACTCGGAATTCACTTCCATACTCAGACTAGTACTCCTTTACGCTTCACCCGTATGGGGGCATGCTACCAAATCTAATATCGACCGACTTGAATTCTCTCAAAACATTATGATAAGAAAACTAACAAACTCCCCATGGTTCGTGAGAAACGAGGATCTCAGATTCGCGTTAGATCTCACAACCGTGCGGGAGACCATTAAGAAAATAGCAACTAAATTCTTTACTAACCTAGAAACAATTGACAATAGAACTTTAAGAAAAATTGAAATTTATACTCCTGATCCTAATTTTAACAGACCCCGCAATATTTTATTATAACATTAATTCTAACAGGGAGACTTGTCTCCCATCCTGATCTCTGACTAACTTTTTCTACCTACTCCACCCCCTTCTCAGTAGCTGCCTCCCTATTGGTTGAGCGTAAAGTTACACTAAGATCTTTAAACCCGACCGCTCTCGCGGCCACTCCATCGACTCCAGCGGATGGTAAAGGGAAGGAAAGGAACCGGTTCGCCGGTCTCTCCCTACCCCAGCCGCCCAGCGCAACTATTTTTGCCGCCGGCTCCACCCCTCTTCGGAGGGCGAGTCGACAGGCGCTTGAGGCACATTTCTCTCACACACACGACAGCCAAACGCAAACATTGGCCCCCTTACACACCTTTACCATTCTTTAAATTACTACTTTGTAAATTTTTGGCAATTACTTTAAATCTTTATTTGTATATTTTTAAAATTAAAAAAGGGCAAATAACCATTGTGAAAGTGACAAACCATATTCTGAATGACAGGAGATGAAGATCTCGACATGAGATCAGGAGCGCCAGCCCCATCGATTCAACACCTCTGAATCCACAGAAACAAAAATTTTACTGAACAACTTATAAAAAACAAATTCTTATATGATTGGAATAGCTACATAATTTATGCATTTAACTTTGAGAACTTCTGAAACGTAATGAATCAGCTTTTTTTTCTCTCAGTAAAAGAGAAGTCATAAATATTTCGTTGACTCAGCAAAATCAAAATTATATATATATATATATATTTCTACTTAAATATACACTTTATACATATTTTTTTTCCACTGCACCTTTAAATCGTGCTATAATCACAATTTTCATAAGCTATTTATAATTCACTCTTTACAAATTCTTAATATTGTTTTTACAATACAGATTTTTTTAAACACCGTTGAGAGAATCTTTTAATTTATATCTCACACATAGAAAACACAGTTTTAAATCAGAATACACTAACTAAAACTAAAAAAAGAGCAATTTTATATACTCAATTCAACCACGGACAAAATCAATTTTCTTCCTTTTTATAGGATAAATTTTTTTAAAAAACAAATAATAAATTAACGAGAATAGCAGGGATAAGTAAAAGGCTTTAAAATAATCAAATCCAGCGTTTAATACAAAGAGTGAATTAAGAATGATTTCTGTATTTAATTTGTACCCATATTTTAATACAAAAATTGAGATCAAATTTAAAATACGTCCGAAGGTACTTTCAGATAGAAAAAGTACTTACCCCAACTATTTCTTTTGTTGTTAAAGACATTGTTTTTAGTTTCATCGCTGTCACCAGTCTGTAAGATCGTCTTGTAGTTGAATTAATAAGCTCTAATTAACCGGATTTACCGTTTTTATTTCCATCAAAACACATCACTATATTAATAATTTCATTTACAATTAAAAGTCACAACGGGAACTACAGGCAGCTTCATCCGTTTTACGTTCGAGAATTCTTCTTCTCTCCTTCCCGCTCAAAGGCCAAAAACAGTTCACAGCAGCGCCCTCTTTCTAGTCTATCTTGTGCTATGTGTCAAGCCTCCTAGTGTACTATGTGCCACGCCGTTACATGATCCAACATGGTGATAAATTTGCCCTTGTACTTTAAATGTTGGCATATAATTTGCACTAACGATATTCGTTGCTCCGAACGATGTCATTTGGAAGCATGAATTGTACTTGCGTATATTTTTCAAAAAAAAATTTTATTGACTTGTTTTACCTGATACTAAAGTTAATAATGGTTCAGGTGGTGAACGCAAATCTGGTAACTTTACTTTTCCACCTGCACAGCACATACCTGGTGTTTCATTTTTAAATTTTTGTGTGCACCACAATACATACACTTTTTATCCATTTTTCCAATAATTACATTTGGATGAAGACTGTAATTGTAATGGGGATTGTAATTGAAACCACATAAATTCAAATCAGTATGTATCGTTCGCCTTGTCTGTGTATTGTGATTTCGATTCCTTTGCTGCCTTGCTTGCCTCTGTTCATTTGTTTCTAATGATCGAGCAAGAGCAGTATGAACTCGATCTCTTTCTAGCCTAGTTTTTCTCTGCTCACTTGTTTCTGAAGCTCGTTCTTCTCTTCTCCTTTTTGCTTGTTTTGTAGATCGACCTATGGCACTTCACTTTGGTGGCATAATTGTGGGGTTAAATAAAACGTATTTCCAAATCTTAAAGGAAACAAAATTTATGTATTTAAAATATTTTAAATTTTAACTTAATTTGTAATATTCAAAGAATAATTGAAAAATTATAAATGAAACGATTCAATATTTTACTTAATTTTAGATTCATAACATAAGGACAAAAAAAAAACCCATAATAATTTGGGAGTATTTTGTTAACAAATTACAAAAAAAAAAAAAAAAAAAAAATCATACCTCAAGTGCAAGCGGTTAAAGATATTAAAAATGTGTGCTTTCTCTTTTCTTTCTTTTTAACCAGACTGAGCCAATGAAAAAAATGGCACGGTACAGCTAGCTATAACAAACTTAAATGATAAAAAGTTATCAAAAACAAATTATTAATAAATTATCAATATTTTGATGAAATCACCAAAAACAGTTCCAAACAAAGCTACTTAGGTACTATTGCAACTGTCAACCCCGATTTTGTATGTGTCATACACGGTGAATTGGCAACCAAGGGCTAATGTTGGCAATACGGTTGCGATAATACATAAATACCAAAACAAACACAAAATATACATCAGAAAAACTTAATTTTTCCATTTGTATTTCACAGTAACACCAAATAAAATTTTGAAATCACACAAAATAGGTCTTTTGAGAGTCTAATGTTATTGGCCCAACTTGTAGAAATTTCAACAATTATTTAGTGGAAAAATTCACTGCCAAGTACAAAAAAAATTATTATTGTACACAAACAGGCATAGAATGATTTTCCCTTATTGAATGCATATTGCAACATTTGTCGATGTCTTGTAATTTTAGGAAAATGGTCGACTAAAAAAAACAACATAAGTACCAAAAGATAAAATATTATATATTAATTTAATTTAGAATCATTGGAGAAAGATAAAATAGGTGGAAGATTTAATCGGTACGCTTCTCATTTGTGGAGAGATTTTGAAACCACGTCAAACAAATCCATAGTGTAAAGAATTAAAATTAGTACTTTATTTATAAAAGTTATTCAAAGTATATATCCTGAGCTAAAAAATAAATTGAAAAACAATATACACACAATACTAAAGTTAATTTCCAACTGGATGAGCACTAAGTTCGAGTTTCTGCAATGCAATAATAAGGGTTATTTTGATGACTCAAAATATATATCCGAAAATCTAAATTTTGCCATTTGTATTTCAATAACATCAAAAGAAATTTGAAACATTGCTTAAAATATAGAAATATACTCATTATAAATTCCGTTTGTTTGCGCAAGCGCTGCCTGGACTGCGCATGCCCAGTAATTCTGATGTAACTGTAAAAAGAGTTGTGAGTAAAAAATAAATACCAAAGATCTCGGAATGAGATCAGGCGCTCCAGTCCCATCGATTCAACACTTCCACTAAAAACTGTGTTCGAATTGAGTGCTGAGTAGTCGACGGAGTGAGCCATAACATTGGGGCAAAAAATTAAATTCAAGTCTCATCATTATCGGATAGGAGATTAAAGCCCTAGCGGGCTAGGTGCTCCACTACAAAACCCCCAGCTAAACATTGGTCCGGTAGAATCCGGAGAAAAACCGCGTGTAGTGATGAGTTAAATTGTGCTGGAAATTGTGTCTGAAAACTGAGGGAAGAAACTGAGTTTCCGAAGTATTTTTTGTGTCTTGAGAGCCCAACGCAATTCATCAGTCGAAGTAAGAGCGATTTCCTTGCTTCTTATTTGATATCAAATTAATGTTATGTGTTAAAATGTCGACAATTAAGTCTTAAAAAGGACGAGCTTTTGCTGGTCGCCGAGGAGCTGGGATTAGACATACTCCAGAATCCAAAAATTATAGTATTAAAAAATTTAATTGAGAGTAGTGAAATCTTTGAAACTGATAAGGAGTTTCTGCAAAGTGTAATTGATGGCGTTTTGGCGGAAAAGGCCGCTAAAATTGAACAAGAAAAATTTAAATTAGAGTCTGAAAGGGCCGCTAAAATTGAACAAGAAAAATTTAAATTAGAGTCTGAAAAGGCCAAGATTGAATTTGAAAAAATTAAATTAGAACAGTTAAAGAAAGAGCTTAAGTTAACTAATGCTAAATGTAAATTGTCCCCTGCGTAAGAGAAAAGTGAACATTTCGAATCTGTCCCATCTGATATTGAAAACTTAATTAAAAGTATCAAAACTCTAACAATACCTGTCCCTTCTAATACAGAAGCCTATAATTTATTTTTTCAATCGTTAGAAAAAGCTTTTAAAACAAAAAATGTAGAGGATAAATTTAAAGCAGAGATTTTATTGAATATGTTGGGAGAAAAGGTGGGAAATTTAATGATTTATGTTAAACAAGAGGAACTGGGTGATTATGAAAAAATCAAGCAGTTAGTGCTAAAACAATTTCAACCAACATCTCGAGTATTGCTTAATCAGTTTCGAAGGTCCCAAAAACTACCAAAGGAGAACTATGTTCAGTTTGCTTCTAGAATTGAAGCAATGTTTAATTATTATTGTAAATTAAGAAACGTTAATGAGTTTAATGAATTATGCGAGTTAATTGTTGCCGATCAGATAATTAATTCTCTTGATCAAGAACTGACCAGTTATATTAATTTAAAAATGTGCGAAAATTGGTACACACCAGATAAGCTGGGTCGTGAATTAGATTTGTTTATGTCATCTAAAGTTTCAAGTAGAAATGAAATAAATACGGGTTTCCGACAAAATAAATTCTTTAAGAGTGGCGTCGACAGAAAGGGGTTAAAAGGTGTAACTAGTGCTTTTTTGTCCGATGTCAATGAGACAAAATGTTCACATTGCTGTGAAAATCATGCTATTCTTTTTTGTACAAAATTTAAACAACTTTCCGTTCATGATAGAATAGAGATAGTTAAAAAACAGCGACTATGCTTTCTGTGTTTAAGAGTAGGTTGTATGGCGTCGAAGTGCAAAGCGAAACCTTGTAAATTATGCGCTAAGAGGCACCATCTCTCGTTACATTTCCCCAAACAAATACGGATTTTCAAACAAGCCATAGCAAGTCGAATGCTTTCCATCCATCAACCGAGTCAAGGTTAAATGCGGAAGCGCGAAAATTTAACCCTGCCTTTCCCTCTAGAGAGGTTTCGGAGAAAGATAGTAATGCGGTGTTTGCAATTAATAAAAAAAAGGGAACCACTAGTGTGTTTTTGAGTTCCGTGAAGTGTTTTGTAAAAGATTCATACGACGAGAAATGGAAAATAAGAGGTCTGCTTGACGTCGGTTCTATGACAAATCTAATTACGAAAAAATTCGTAGAAAAATTGGGATTACGAAAAGAAAAAGTAAATATTTTGGTCACGTGTTTAAATGACTCCTCTGTATGTGTTAAAAATTGCGTAACTACGGAAATCTCGAATTCCGATGGTAGTTATAAAAAGAGAATAAAAATGTTAGTTGTAGATAAAATTACTGATTTAACTCCAGTTAAAAATCTAAATGTGAAAGGATTAATTCCTGAAAATATAAATTTAGCAGATGATTCCTTTTATGTGCCAGGTCCCATTGATTGTTTATTGGGTGCAGAAATTTTTTTATGAATTATTGCGTAGTGGGCAAATTCGTTCTGAAAATTCTAATCTTATTTTCCAAAATACTGTGTTTGGGTTCGTGGCTTCAGGGAGCAATAGTTTTGCAGATACTGAAGCACGGGTTCATTGTGGATTAATTAAAGGAGATTTAAATCAGACTTTAAAAATGTTTTGGGAATTGGAAAACGTTGAGGCAGAGAAAACTAAAAATGAAGCAATTTTTTGTGAGGATCACTTCCTAAAAACGCATTCTAGAGATGAGGAGAGTCGGTATGTGGTTAAAATGCCCCTTAAAAACGAACCAAATTGTTTAGGTGAGTCGAGGGACATCGCGCTAAAACGATTGAATGCGCTGTGGACTCGATTAATCAGAAATCCTCAATATCTTAAGTTGTATAGAGACTTTATACATGAGTATGACCAACTTGGTCACATGAAAGAGGTTGTCGCAGAGCATGACAGCTCTGAGGTTGCCTATTATATGCCACACCATGGCGTCCTTAGACCAGAAAAGAGCACAACGAAGCTGAGGGTAGTTTTTAATGCTACCAATCCTACAAGTAATGGGTTATCGTTGAATTCCCTACAATACAATGGAGGACTGGTTCAAAATGACCTGTTTACAATTATGATTAAATTTAAAGAGCATCCTTATGCCTTTACGGCAGATGTGAAGATGATGTACTGAATGATACTCATCCATGAGAGCCAACAGCCGTTGCTTAGAATTTTGTGGAAAGAAAGTCCAGAGGATCCGGTGAAAACCTTTGAGATGAAAACAGTCACATGGCACAGTGAGTGCACCCTTTTTAGCAACGAGAACTTTACTGCAGTTATCGAGAGATGAAGAGAAGAACTTTCCTTTGGCTGCACCTGTTCTTAGAGAAAACTTTTATATGGACGACGTTCTTTGCGGCGCTGCGTCTTTAATGGAAGCCAAGGCCTTGAAGAACCAACTTTCCGGCATTTTGAAAAAGGGAGGAATGGAATTGCACAAGTGGGGTAGTAGTCATCCGGAACTGGCTTCAAACATCCTCGGAGACTATGAGTTCGAGAATCCAATTGAAACCAAGACGTTATCACAAGAGGATTGTTTTATTTTCAAAATTGCAGTGGAGTTAAAAGACTCCTACACCAAGAGATGTGTGTCCTTTCGACAATAGCTAGACTGTTTGATCCATTAGGGCTATTAGGTCCAGTAGTCGCAAGAGCTTCATGCAGTCTTTGGAGTCTTAAAATCGACGAGTTGCCTTCTGAGAGAGCCAAAGAGTAGCATCGTTTCCTAGAGGACTTCAGCAGTGTAAGAAGTATCTGCATTGGTAGATGTATTGTGCATCCTCAAGCGACAAGGGTAGAACTTCACGGTTTTGCTGATGCTTCAGAGAAATGTTACGGAGCAGTGATATATTGCAGTTCTCAATCGCCAGATGGTGCAACAAACAGTGAAACTAGTAACAATTAAAAGCAGAGTGGCACCTGTGAAGAGTGTCACAATGCCGCGACTCGAGCTGTGTGCCGCCGTTCTTCTTGCAAAACTGATGAAAAGAGTTGAGACTGCCTTACAAATGAAAACACCCCCCGTGTACCTGTGGAGTGACTCGACTATTGTCTTAGCGTGGATCCAGAAGGAGCCTATATAACTTGCTTAAAACCTTCGTGGCAAATAGAGTTGCCACAATCCAACACCTGACTAACGCAGAGCAGTGGCATCATGTTTCTTCGGAACAGAACCCAGCTGACCTCGTTTCAAGAGGTCTCGACCCGTCCAGTCTTCTCAACAACTCTTTGTGGTGGAATGGACCTAAGTTTTTAACGACGAAAGATTTTCCGGAAAGGAATACCCTTTCATCAGTGACTGATAATGATGGATTTAACTGTGAATTTAAAAGTAACGCAAAGCACTGTGTGTGTTAATTTAAATCTAACAAACTCAACATTTATGACTGACCTGTTAAATATAAGTACACTAAAATAATTAGAATGTTAAGTTTTATTTTTAGGTTCATAGCAAATTGCCGAGGAGAAAAAAGGAGAGGACCTTTAGATGCCCAGGAAATCAACCAAGCGGAGGTCACCTTAATCAGGATTGTGCAACTACAGGAGTTCAAAAGAGATATAATGAGTTTGAAAGAAAATAATAGAGTGTCTGCAGAAAGTCATAAAAAGCTTAAATCTCTCTCCCTTTTTAGATAAAGATGGTGTGTTGAGAGTTGGTGGTAGACTTTGTAATAGTGATTTGAACTTTGAATGCAAATTTCCTGTAATATTACCTTGTAACCATAAATTAACGAATTTAATTGTAGAATATTTTCACTTAAAATACTTCCATCTAGGTCCACAGGCCTTACTATATCAAGTAAGACAGAGATTTTGGCCTCTTAGAGGACGTAATGTATGTAGGAAAATAGTACATGATTGTCTTGTATGTTTTAAAGTGAAACCTATAACTTGTGAACAAATAATGGGCAATTTGCCTAAAGAAAGAGTTAGGGAAAATTTTCCTTTTGATTGCAGTGGGATTGACTTTATTGGACCGTTTTGGATCAAGAGCAACAAACAGCGTAAAAGTAGTTTGTATAAGACATATGTTTCAATTTTTGTGTGTTTTATCACTAAAGCTGTACATTTTGAATTAGTGTCGGATTTAACACAACTCAGACATTTATTGCCTCATTAAAGAGATTTATTGCTAGAAGAGGAAGACCCTCTCTAATATTTTCTGATAATGGTAAAACATTTATAGGAGCTAATGCAGAACTCAAGAGATTGTACAAGTTAGTGATAAATCCTGATCCTGAATTGGCTGGTTTCTTAGTAGATGAAAATATAAATTGGAAATTTCTCCCTCCCAGAGCACCAAATTTTGGCGGCTTATGGGAAGCTGGCGTAAAGTCGTTCAAATTCCATTTTAAACGTGAGGCAGGCAATTCTAGGTTTACTTATGAAGAGTTTCTAACCATTATGACTCAAATTGAGGGAATTTTGAATTCCCGTCCTCTCACCCTTTGTCAACGTATATAGATGATTTGTCGGTTTTGACACCGGCACACTTTTTAATTGGAAGACCAATTACTTCCATTAGTGAACCAAATATTATACATATAGAAACAAATAGATTAAACATATATCAGAGATTAACAAAAATTGTGCAGTCTATATGGAAAAGGTGGAGTAATAATTACTTAAGTAATCTTCATGGAAATTTGAAAAGGATAATGCTAGAGTGGGTGATTTAGTCCTTATTAAAGAGGATAACTTAGCAGTCAATAAATGGCTAATGGGCAGATTGATCGAGGTATTTCCTGGAAAGGATAATAGAATAACAATCAAGACTCAACATGGTGTAGTAAAAAGACCTATTTCTAAAATTTGTATCTTGCTCATGAGAGAATGAATTTTTCTCTTTTTGTATTACAAGATTTTACTTATTTTTAAGTTATTGTAATTAATCTTTTAGTATTGTGTGTATTTTAGTGAATTCTTCCTGATTTATAATTATTTTAATAGTGTTACATTTTAATATAACAATATTGTAAAAAGCCATGAAACTTATTGAATGTTGTAACATTGCAATGCTGGGCGGAATGTCTGCGCAAGCGCTGCCTGGACTGTGCATGCCCAGTAATTCTGATGTAACTGTAAAAAGAGTTGTGAGTAAAAAATAAATACCAGTCCACTAAAAACTGTGTTCGAATTGAGTGCTGAGTAGTCGACAGAGTGAGCCATAACACCGTTGATTAATTTCGCCAAAAATTGCATTGGAATATGCATGGAACAGTATAAGGAAAATTATAAACAATGCGCGTTAAAGATATCGGAATGTTGCCGAAACTACAAAACAAAATTTGAGTTGTTAAAAGAATATTTAAAGAATGATTTATTCGAAAAATAATCCCAATTACGTATCAAAGAACAAAAAATAGATAAATATAACAGTCAATAAACATAACTATAGTAAAAATATGTAATAATTCGGAAAAAAACTATGTGTAAAGTTTAAATTTTCGCATTCAGAGAGAATCGTGATATCATATGATGTCATAACACCAAAAAAACACTTAAAATTAAATTATAAAAAATTTAAGAGTGATTTCCGAAATGAAAAGTTTCAAAAACCTTCCCAGGGATATACCTAATAATTTCCCAAATTTTCACGGCGATTGGATGTATGGTTTTTGAATCTATTGAGTACAGACAGACACACATTCAATTTTATATATATAGATATGTGCTTACAGAGCCTACGATTTTTGGGAGAAAATTTTTTTTACACAGAAAACGTTCAATATCTCAAAGATAAAATACATTATTTAAAATAAATGTGCCTATTTTTCAAATCAAGCCTTATTCAAACTATAATCAATAAATGCTCCTTATTTTAAGAGCAAGTTATTAAATATAAATTTGTTGCCTACTTTATGAAATTTTCATTCTTAAAAAATTCATACTATTAGGTTTCTTAATAAAATACAATCATTCATAGAAATTATAACACATGATCATTGATAGAAAAACAAATTTAAACAGAAAATCCTTACCTTGGCATGTTTCATAAATATTTTAGTAAGTTAATTCAACATGAAAATTTTAATCCATTGTAGAATCAAGACTTTAATATTACCAGTTATGAAACCTATTCCTTAACTACTGGTTCCTTTAACCCATACTGTATTTACTACAGGGTAAAGTCCCTTTATAATTATTTATAATAATTCATGCATAATGTTTGTATTAATGTTTGATTTTACTCTTCAAGGTTAAATATAACTTCTGTGTTTTCTTTGTAACATTGCAGAAAATTTATGTTCAGATATTTAAAACATATATATATATATGAATACAAAATATAACATATATAGTAAAATCCAAATGTAATATGATTGAATTTACCTCCATGCTTTTATTCTCTTGTTTTGTAATAACAGAATATCAAGAACAATAAAAATGGAAAAGTAATGGCTATAACATATCTAATTTAAAGAGCATCGTGAGGCCAGTTAGAGATCAGATAAGTAAATGCATTTCTCCTAGTTAAAATTTATGGCACAGTCAAAGTGACTTATATTTCAAAGAACTACATTCAAGATAAATTATGTAACAAAAACAAATAGCTTGAAATTTTATAATCAAAGTCAGTAATCTAAAATCTATGAATCTATAAATTTTTTTTTCTAAAACAAGATTAGAAACCAGAGTTGCAATATACTATTAAAACAATATTCTAATAAGTTATGAATATTGATACACATTATATAATTATTTAAAACTGATGTGTGATTATTTATTGAACACTAGCTGGTATCCCCGTTCTTCACATGGGTGAACTGAAAAATTGAACAACACAGATTGAAGGATAAAGAAGTTTTTAAAGAGTTAATTTTACTTAAATTGCAAATTCAACAAAAAAAAGCTTTTTGCATATCTGAGCTAAAAAAAAAAAGGATTTTTATTTATTTATTTATAACTTCCTGTAACACTCTTGAGGGTCAATTTTTGAAAATACCTCCCTAAGCTGATCTCTGTTCAGCAAAAGTAACACAATGTTAAAAGTTTTGTGTAATGAACACTTAAAATAGTGTAAATAATTTATATCTGAACGTGTAATACATTAATATTACTTTCTGTTGTATTTATTTTATGTTAAAATTGTAATATTCGCAAGCAACGCCGTTTCTTAAATTATAACGGCGATTCAATGAAAACCATAGTGAAAGGTTAACGATAGAGTCTAGTTGGCAAATGTCTAGCTACTTTCATAGCTCGAGCTTTGTAAGACCTACCGCGTAGGGAAGCAATGCACGTTAATACTTTATCCACCACATTATGATTTACTGCAGTTTTTTTCATACAATATTTTTTTTGGATCACTACATTGAAAATTAAGGGCTATACATAAATAAAATACTCTACTTTGGGAAATTTAATCCATTAGAGCTAATAAATTAATTAAAGATATTCCACTGTAAAATTAATTATATACACCTTTCACTTAAAATAAATAATCAAATCATTTTCTAAGGTCTTCATTAACATACAAAAACATAAGACACTTAAATTTTGACATAAACTATTTTTTCGGGACAAAAATAATAATCTTTGCAATCCGCTGAAAACGCAATATCTGCTACAAAGCTATTCGCCTTCCCGCTAAAATACTCATCATAGAACCCGTGCTGCCATATATCTTGGAAGAGTGGATTTCAAAGAATATTCCTGCTAAGTGTTGGTAGAATATTCCTTCTCTAAGTGGTGTGGTAGTTAGGAGAAGGGGGTGCCAGCCACGTCACTTGACCATGGTTCAAAATTACGTGGTCCGTTGCCAAAAGCCCTCATTTAACTGAACAGTGCGACGTCAATATTCATTCACTCCAAAAAATACAATACAGTAGTTATAATTATTTTTATGCTTAAAAATGCAATATCCGCCTATTCAATTAAAATTATAGCGTTATAACTAACTACTAACCACAACATTTTTTTGAAAATTTGTCCAGATGTAGAGTGAAAGAGAAAGTTTATTTACTTTAAGTACTAGAACCAATAAAAGCATTTATTTTGAAAAAAGATAAATTTCTTACTACCAAATGTGCATAATAAAATCATAAAAAAAGCATTCAAATAAAAAGAGATTTATAACAACTTCTCCTTTCAAAACTTAGTTTTATTCTGAAATAAAAATATTAGGGATTATTCTGATCACAGGAATTAATTAGGAGCGAGCGCCTTGCGTAGGTAGTCAAAACAAAAAGGGTTTCTTCATAAACAAAAGATAGATATATGCAGTCGCTGGCGTTTTTTGCAGCGCATGCCAGAATTACTTGCTGATGGCAGAATTTTTTCCTACTTACTTGACAAATGTCTTCATATTTTGGACACTTGACACAATATCTTTACGAATTATAGTCTATGCTATAAATTCTAGCCTATGTGTTATTCTGATGTATAAGCTATATTGTTGTAAAGTTTCATTAAAATCCATTCAGTTGTTTTTATGTGAAAGACGGCCAAACATCCTCATAAACTTTCACATTTATAATATATTTAGATTAAACAGTAATATTTATAAGATTAATTTGTAGATTGTTTTTGACTTCAAGTTACTCAATATTTACTATGATTGAAATGTAAAAATACTTTAATGATGTTCTTTTCAGTGAATATGCATTTTTGATGATCAGAATGAAAATTAAAGAAAAGAAAAGTACTGCAGTAATGCCAGCTAGAGAAAATTACAGCTCATTAAAAAAAAATTAATCTTATAGTCCCATACTTCATATTTATCAACATAATAGAACAAGAGTTTAAATTACTATTTTTTATAATTATGCTATAACATTTTTATAATACTTTAATGCATCAATTTTTCAAAAAAATAATTATGCATTAAAAAGTAAGACATTTCGAAATAAATTTGTTAGGTGTGTATTTTGCTCTTATATTCATATTCTAAACATTTTATGGACATAAATAACTGATATAATTATCCTGTGCATATATTATCTGTTTACTGCAAAAGATTTATATATTTTAGAAGGGTTTTAACCTAACTATATCAATACATGCTTTAAAGGACATTGAAAGATGATTTAAATTTTATTTCACTAAATTAATAGTTTCCACACCTTACAATTATGCCAAAAGAATATATACAAAAATTATAAAGGTAATTAATTCTTTTATATAGAGAAAACATTCATTTTAAAAGAATATGATATAAAATTAATTAAGGCATTTCTAATTTTTCAAAGTAATTATTGATTAGTTTAAAAGCAGAAATTTCATATAAACATTAAGAAAATGTTACACATATATTTTAAATAAATATTTAATATATTCCAAAATAATTTTGACATAATTAAAAAAAATATATATACATATGAAGACAATTTTCTTATATTTGTCATAAGTTTTCCAGATCCGAGTCACTACTTGAACTAATAATGGGACTAGTAACTTCGGATGTTTGTGCTTTTAGTTTTGTCTTTGATGATTTGTGCCGGGATTGAAGAGTCCGTGCACGAAAATCCTTTTTACTAGATTGTTCTTTTGATCTTTGAAGTAAGTGAGATTGTTCATAAGGAGCCTATAATAAAAGGAATATCTTTATAACTGATGACTCAAAAGTTTCCAATTTTAAACTTATTTAACCAATCCCTTATCAATGAATTAAAATGATAAAAACAAGTACATTTCAAATAATAAGTAGAAATGAATCATGACTGCAAGTATTATCTAAAAACAGTAATTTTAATCCAATAAAAATATTTTCATACATTGCAGCAAATATTTTCTTATATATAATCATAAAACAGATTTCCTGTTTGTAATTATAATCTGCATAAATATTTTTTGTAAAAAAAAAAAAAAAAAAATGTGGCAATTTTGTTCGATGTTTTTTTTCTTGAATCAAAATAGTCTACTTAAGAGATTTTTTAAAAAATTAAATGTTAATTTATTAATATAAATATTTCCATGAAAAAAAATAACTGTGGTTCTTAACTGTCAACTTTAAACAACAGTTAGAATAAAGTTTATTGATCAAAATAAAAACAATTATAATATGTGTGTCCTTGTAAATAAGAAACAAGTTTATTCCAGCAGGATAGAATTCTGAAGTTCTTGGATGTTAAAGACATTTTTCAGGTAGATATCAAAGTACTTGAAAAGTGGTGGTTGATCCATTAGTAGTATGGTGAGTAAGCTGGACGAGACAAGTCTTACAACCCAGTTTGTTCAATTTCTGAGCAAAAGTATAAGTCTAATGAGGAAAAACAAGATGAAAGAGAAAAGATGCATATAACAGGAGATTTAAATTGGCAAAAAAGAGCTTATTCCTGCTAAAATAAAAACAGATAGGAGTTTATAAATATTAAGTGCAATATTCCCAGACCATAATTCATATTTGATCCTTTTTATTCAAAGTTTCCCCTTAACCTACACCTTTATATAGAGCTTGAGAAATTTTGTCCAGTTTGTTTCAAAGCAATTTTCAGTTTCTGAACATTTCAAGGAATGCAATTTTTCTCAGCTATATAACTGCTGTTAATTAAACTCGGAAAACATGAATGCAATATTATGCACTTCCTTTTTGAATGTCTGGAGTGTCACACTAGCTATCCTCTTCGAATATATTCCCCAATTACACCAATATTCATCAACTATAACAAACAACTTTCTGAGCATTTTTTGAGGTAAGAATTTCACATCTCTTCCTCCATTACATACTGCAATATCATTAGCAAGATCTAAAATCCTCTGATAAGAAATAAAATTTCCATTCCTTTTCATTACTATGCATACCTATCCACTTGAAGTATGGTACCTTTTCTTCACTTTCAAACCTCTTCAAATGCTTCAATAATTTTATTTAAATTACGAGATACTCTTTTCGATTTATCCATTATTGTGATATTTTAAACCTACTTTACTCAATCTCAAGATATTGAATAAATCAACAATGATTACAAAAGCCTCAAACAATGTCACAAAGAGAATCTGCAATGAATATGATAGTAAAAGATGGGTTATAGTACTATCTTCAAAAATTTACCCTAGGACTTTAAAGTCAAAAATTTTGAATAAAAAAATAATATGCACTACCTTTAATGCAGGTAAATACTTTATCCCTGAATACCTGCAACATCATTCACTTTATTCCTTGTGAAATGTTTTTGCTATAAATACATTGATTGAAACAATGAACAATATAATAGAATATTTCTAAATTACTTCATTTAGAACTTAGTTTATTTTTTGAAACAAAACAAGAGCAGATATAAGGATTGAAACACGCATCTCTTAAAATTTGATAAAAACTCACCAGCTGAGATGAAGTTTGAAAATGAATATTTTATGTCTGTCAACAACTTATCAGAAGGCATCAAAGAAATATTTTTTGAAGAAGAATTTGGACCAGCTGCAATTAAATTATGATATTTTTCAAGTCTTTTTTGCAGATCTGATAGTTGATTCTTTACTTGAAAATGAATTTCAGGTGGTATATTTTTCCTAGAAGAAACACTTAAATTAATATGAATATAATGGCTAAAACAAATAATTTTTTTTAAAAAATGTAAGAAATATTAAAAAAAAATAATTGTGGCTTTAGTCACTATCAAAATAAGTTAGCACTATAAAGGCAAATACACACACACACACACACACACAAAGTATGAAAAATTAGACACAAAATTAATCAAAACAGAAAGAACATGCAAGAGAGTTGAATTTGAATATAATCAATATTAATAAAAAGGGTTTTACATAATTTCTTATATTTTAACATTGGATAACAGATAAGGATTTAGATAAGCTCATCTATTAATTGAAGCATTGTTGATTCCTAAATTACACAAAACTTTATAATTATATGTCTTCCAGATTAAATATTAAAACTTCTTTAAAGCATATTATACATACAGAAAAGAATAAATGGCAGATTAAAAAGAGTCAAAAATTTTACTTTACCTCAATTTGAATAAAAGTGTTCTTTAATGGCTTTAAAGAAATATTGTCATAAGTAAAAAAAAAGAGCGCTTTTTTCAATTCCTACTATTATATATAGTTTACACTCTCTACATATTTATCTTGTTAAAATTTTCAATCCTTAACAAAATACATTTTAAAGTGCTCAATTGAGCTGAAATTTTATATACATGATTATTTTGGATGACAATACAGTAATTTAATTATAATTAATAAAAATTGATGAAAACTAATTATTCAAAGAATTACAAATACATCCCCATTGGCATCATTTTTGGTGACTTGTGTCAAAATTTAAAAATGTTTTTTTCTCACATTTTAAAGTGCTCATTTGAGTTGAAATTTTCTATAAACTGTTGTTTTGGGTGACAGAACAATAATTTAATTACAATTAATTAAAATTAACTGACAAACTAATTATTTAAAGAATTGCAGATACAACTACATTGATATCATTTTTAGAGACTTGGGTCAACATTTTAAATAGTTTTGGAAGACAATACAATACTTTAATGATAATTAATAAAAATTAATTGCCACTTAATGTTGTGATTCTGTCATGTGTATATACATATTTATATTAATTGTAACTATTTAATAAAAACTAAAATAAAATTTTCCTTTGTTGATGTAAGTAGGAATTTTCTTAAATTTTTTTTATATTACTTGTTAGTAATTAACTTATGTGATTTTTATATAATTTTATCAAAACATTTGGGAATAAATATGTTTTAGAGATAAAAATATAAGCCAAAGCATTCAAATTCCTTCCTTTTAGAGCATTTATATTCAGTGAAAAATATAAAATATGAAGTACACTTAAAACATCAGAATAAATCTACTCCTCTACATCACACTTACTCTAAAATTTCTCTTTGATTTTCCAATTCTTCATTATGTACTTTTTGAAGTTTAAGTCTATCCCTCAGTTTATTAATTTGCTTCGTATACTGCTTGACTTTCTAAAAATTACAATATTTAACAAAAAAACACATAAATCTTCCTAATATATCTATATAATTTACAATTATATTTAATGATCCTCCATGGTTATTTTAGGTAAAATAATCATATATACTTTGATAAGTACAGGAACAAACATTATTTAACTTTACATTTCACAACACAAAACACTAATTTCAGAACACATTACATCATTTTACAAAGGAGAAAGGGCAATTTCTACCAACTGCATGGATAATCTTACTCCAATTACGACTTGGGAAGAAAGGAATTTTCCTACAAAAGAACCCGTAGTGCTATTTAGCTGTCATTTAAAAGTAAAGCAAAGATAGCTTTAAATATACACCATTGCAATTTGGTAAAAAAAAATTTCTAACAGTTAAAAATGCACAATATTAATACTTAAAAAAATTATACAAGCAAACATTCTTTTAGCTTTTTTAAATAAATATAAATATTATTCAAGAAAGAAATATCATAAAAAAATTTAAAAACTAATGCATCTCCATATTTTTTGATAAAGTTCCTGAAACAGTAATAATCTAAATTAATACTTTGATTACTTTTTGAATCAATGCTTGAACAATGAAATATTAACCTGAGAGGAAAATTATGGATTATATACTTTAAAATGTATATATAGCATTTACTTATTATGTATTTTTAGATCAAGACAAAATATTACTTTAATAGTTTTAAATCAAACTAAGTAGTGCATATATATTCATTAAAAAACGGAGATGAAATTTAGGCATGAAACAGGATACTTTGTTTACAACATTCATTGTATCTCACAAGAAAAATGAATCAATTTCATTCTATAAAAAATATTATTCACAAATATTATTTATGCAAGAGAAATGAGACATAAATAAAAAAAATATTTTTATCTATAACTACCATGAGTAGAAAATATTTTATCAATACATATAAATATATCAAAATACTCTTATTTCTTCCTTAATATAAGAGTTTTTAATAACTAAAATTTTTCACCATTATTTATCTCTTACCTTTCTTTCATTTTGTTTAAAATAAAATTAATAAATGGGAATCTGATTGCAAAATAGCTATAAATATAAAATAGATTCTAAAAACATGATTTATGTAGTATATTTTCTTTAATTTGATATATGATACTTATTTTGTACATTTAAGAGAACACGGGCATATTTAATAAACACAGTGAAACTTGAGGGAAAAAGAGAGAAAGAAAAGATCACTTAATTTATTCACTTAAAGGAGATAGGCCCAAAAGGTTGTTATTGAATTAATCAAGGCATTATAAAATTTAGCTATGAAGGAATAGAATTCTACAAATACATACATTTCCATACTTGTAAAAATCTGAGAAAAATTAAAATTTTTCACCATTATTTATCTCTTACCTTTCTTTAGTTTTTATAAATTTATTTAACAATATAAATTAAAAGAAAATTTCTTACAAACTCAAGTTCCCTTTTCTCAGAAGTTGAAGAGCTCCTGGTTTCTCTTAGCTGCAATTCCAATTCTTCAAGACGTTGTTGGAATTGAAGCTTTTGCTGCTCCCAATTTAACTTTAATTGCATTATTTCATGATCTGATCTAGTCTAAGAAAAATTTATTTACATATATATTACACTCTCATACACTAATAAATACAATGCATAATTGTGATATATTGAAACATAAATTATACAAAAAACTGTAACATATTAAGCATATAAATTGTCAATTAAGAATTAAATATTATGTTACATTCATCTGAATTACACACTGCTCTTTGAGAAATCATAACACAATGAAAAAGCTATCACACAAATCAAAAGTTTAACACACAATCATTAATATTTCGACTGTATAACAGCCTTTGTTAGATATAAAGCTGAAACTATATTTGGATTGTATATATACAGTACAGTCCCGCTAATCCGAACATGGCTAATCCGAACGGCTCCGCGGAAAACATTTTATAATTTTAAGGACGAAAATCGGTGAATATTTCAATATAAAACAGTATAAACCTTAATTCAAAACAGTTCTTTATTTAATATTCACGCACTGTACATCAAGTTATGGTACAAATTTTAAAATGGAATAAACTACAGAACACTAATGTTTAGTATGAAAAATTGTACAACATAACCCGTACTCCCAGTTCAAATAGTGATTTCGCTGTTACTCCGGCTAATCCGAACAATCACGTAATCCGAACAGGGGTCGGTCCGATATTGTTCGGATTATCGGGACTGTACTGTACATTAGACTTAAGAAAATGCAAGTCTTATCTATTTTCATTGGTGTAATAATTTAATCAAAAATACTACAATTTCATGTTCAATGTTTTTAGATTTTGAAAGACCCTTTAAAAGCCATTCTCAAGTAAGATTATACAAGTGTATATATTGTATCAGCATAATTTAACAGAATAAATTCTTCTTTGACAAGGAAGTTACTGTGATTCATATCTCTATAGAGCAGATCTGGAATATATTAAAAGTTAAATTTGTATATATGCATGCAATCACAACTGATAGGTATTTAATATATGTATCAATCAATATTATATTGTGTTTAATTAGTTATAAGTGCTAAAGAAGGATGAATCACTAAATAATGCATGTTTTTACACTGCAGCTAAAACTTTTGATATTTTACATCATAATTCACTCTAAAAATCTTTTTATTGTAACTAATGTCTTCTATGGAATTGTAATTTAAGGATCATAATAAGCTAGATAAAGGCCAGGGAGAAATAATGGAGGAAAAAAGAGGAAAGGGATGATTTTGATCAACTGTGAGTGAGCTTGACAATCATTATGCAAGTTTTAGTAAACAAATACTAATTTTTTGCCACTAAATGAAATTTCAATATCAATCAATCATATTATAAGGGTGGTGAAAGGAGCATATTAAAATGTTAAAAATAAAAAAAAAACATACAGGGTAAAGCATAGAGCAAAAATTGTATTGAATTAACCATGGCGATTTCTCAACATAATAGTGCAGTATATGTTTATAGTTCAAAGAATAAAGCACTCACTTCTGACTTAGCATTTAAAGCATGAATATTGCTCATTTGATCACCAAAATTTCCAGAAGATAATAGATTTATTCTTTCCTTCAGATCTCTGATTTCTTTCTCGTAATTTAAATTTTGATTTGGTAAGACTTCAGTTTGCAAGCCTTCTGTCTGTTTTGCCACTTCACCTAACTGGTCTCTAAATAAAATTAGATCCTTTAATTATGACAAGGAAAACATGTATATTATACAAGTTACAGTAAAAAAACCAACAACCACCAATATATTTTTTGATTCTCTTGAGGTTTAAATGTGGTCTTTAACTTCAGATAGTCCTAAATAACTAAATCTAAATGCCAACCATATATTTTTGTATCATAATAAATATTGCTCAATTAAGGCTGTTTTCGGTCAATGTTAAAGGATAGGGATGAAACGGCAAAGACATTTGTGGGCAGGAAAAAGCTCCAATAATAATAAAAAATTTTATGGATATAAAGAAAATAATTGTTTAAAGGATAGTGTTTTTTGAATTTTGATTTTTTGGAAAATTACACAGTTTTCAGCATTTTTGCAAAATGAAATTTGACTTTTCTATGTTAAAGTATAGGAGGTGGAAACGCAAAAGACATTTTAACAGAAAAAAACATTTTTTTAGAGTAGAATTAAATAGTATATAAGAAAGCAAGCTTCCCTCTTTGGACTAGTGTAGCCAGAATTAAGTTTTATGTTTTTCTTAATTAACTTTTTTTAAATTTTAAGTTCATTCTGAATTATTTTTTGGCGTAGTTAGGACTATCTCAAACAGATGGCACCACCATCGTTTGAAAAGCGAATTTATTCTTGGCTACGAATACTTATTTTTGGCGATATCTTTCTGAAATATAGTCGCCAGCTGAAATTATGGTAACTTGCAAATTGTGACAAATAAATGGACAATGGAAAAGATTTATGATGTACAGAGATTTAACATCTCAAATCTGACGAACTTTCCAATTTAGGAAAGTTTTAAATATTTTCTGCATGTGTGCTTTAAAAAAAATCGTTTATAATTATACAGCTTAGATTTTTTTTTTTGTCTGTTTGTTATTGAAGGAATGTCCGTAAGAATATTTAAATTCTGCGAAATGACTTAACAAAGAATGAAAGTATACTTACTTTATACTTGATCGAAAGTTGTGAATTAACTCTAAAGAACACAAATTACTACTCCTTGCTCACAAATTAAAATTTTAATCTAATTATTGTAATGCAATTATTATTATTATATTATTATTTTCTTTTTAACTAACAAAAAATTTTTTCCCATCGATTTTATATTTGACGTAAAACTTTACCATAAACCATTGGAACAATTATTAACACAAAATATTTTCTAATTTAATTAACAGAAACTTATTTTTTCAATTCATTATGTTCATATTCTAAGCCGCACCCCAAATTCTCAGCACATTTTTGTGAAAAAAAATAGTGTAAAATATATTATCGATATATGATATATTTACGGAATGAAAAGTGGCTGCGATACCCTAGTGGTCAAGGTAACGTACTCGTGGCTGGCGTGTCATAAGTTCGAGCCTAGTACCGCTGAAGTTCTGTCGTGTAGGGGAGCGATGAACGTTAAATCTGAGAGCTCAAACGTCCTCTCATTGGTGTGGTAGTTAGGAGATGGGAGGTGCAAGCTCAGGTGTTGTCCTCGTCACTTGACTATGGTTCAAAGTTACGAGGTCCGTCACCAAAAGCCCTCGTGTAGCTGATCAATATGACATTTATATTCAATCACTAACTAAACGAAATAAAAAAAATAATAAAGGTGAATTAATAAAAAAATGAATAATTAATTTACTTTACCAGCATTAAAAACTTTTTTCAGTCTTCGAATCTAAGCTGCACCAGAATTTTTGTAGCCTAAGTATCGGGAAAAAAAGTGCGGCTTAGATTCGAATAAATTCGAAGAAAAATTCAGTGTAATGAATGTTTGCCACATGTCTAAAGACAAATTCGCCTCTTGTGAAAAGGTGACTGCTGAAGTTATGAAAAGTTACGCTCAAGAAGAAATGGTAAAAGCGATTTTAGATGAGAAACCATTAGCTGAATCAAGAGGTGATATAGATTCCGACGGATATTATTGCATCACATTAATTGTTGATGGTGGCTGGTGTAAGAGGAGTTACGGACATGGATACAATGCGTCAAGTGGAGTATCGGTGCTAATTGGTATGTCTACACAAAAAATTGTTTTTATTGGTGTTCGAAGCATTAAAGACCCGCCGTGTAGGGCAGCGATGCACGTTAAATCTGTCGAGAGCTGAAACGTCCTCCCGTTGGTGTGGTGTGGGAGAGGGGGTGCCAGCTCAGGTGTCGTCCACGTCACTTGACCATGGTTCAAAATTACGTGGTCCGTCGCCAAAAGCCGTCGTGTAGCTGAACAGTGCGACGTTAATATTCAATCAATCAATCAATTCTACATAGCGGATCTTCAGCAGGGACACCAGAATTCAAACCGACGATGCAACACCACGTCGATCACGAGTTCGTAACCATGAACTCTTGCCTACTGTGACCTCCTATATCTTCTCGAACAGGATACCGTAAAAACTGTCCGTGATATATATTTTTATAATTAAGTATATTACTTAGCCATTTTTATTTGGATTCCTACATAGAATGAAACTATTATTTTGTTACCAAATATGCCCAAAAATTAAACAATAATGCAATTTTCTTTGATTTAAATATAATGTTAACTTCCAAATTGAAAAATTGTTATTGACATATATATTCATTAAATAAACATAAATTTCTTAGAAAAAATAAAAGCAATGTTTATATATTATATGCTTGATTAATTGTGCTTGATAATTAATTGCCAGCCTATTTTCTCTCCCTTATAATGATATTTTAATCGTTCTCTAAAGTTACAAAAGTAATTTTAATTTCAAAATATCTCTTTCTTTCTTTCTTTTCCTTTTTTTTTTTTGCTGAACATGAAATAATTTTGTAATGCTTATTTTCATTTACGTACCATTTCTTATAAAAATATTTTTTGAATTTGAAAATTATTTTACAAACATACGTAAAATAATGGTCAAAACCATAATTAACCCGTTTTTTAATGAAATAGCTGCATACTATCTTAGAAAAATATCAAAATTGATAACCTTTAACTTTTTTAACATTTAAAACTACTTTTTTAAAGAGAAAACTCTATTCAAAATTGTTTCCCTTAAACCTTTAATAATGTAATACAGGTGTAAGTGTATACCTAATTGGAAATTTCTGAAACATTTTTTTTTTGTACATAAGAACTTTATTTTGTAATACTTTTAGAAACATTTATTATTCCATTATAAAAGAATATTAAATCGTTTTTCTTTATATGTAGTGCCTACTAGATTGTGAATATTCCATTGTTTACTGTACCGGGACCAACAAAACAAATTTATTCACGTTAATACATTGTTTTTGCACAACTAAATCGTTTTGTAATGGAAAATGAACCTTTTTTTTAATTTGTGGATAAAAACACCTATAATCAAGGAGAGCGAACAACTTATTGACATGTTAAAAGACAATTGACGGTAAAAACTATATTAAAACAAGAACAGCTCCTAAAATTTAGATTGCAAAATACATAGGATTTTTTCCATAGTTAGAAACGAATAAAGCATTCATAACAAATTATCAGAATCCATGAGTCGAAAAAGTACGAAATCCATTTTAGATCTCTCTCATGGTCAAGAGTCAACACTATTTTACTCCCCCAAAAAAAAAGAACAAGTATTTCGTTTCACAGTCGTAAAGACTGTGGCCCTCTTCCCCCTGCAGAGAAAGGGGAGGATTCTATTGAAAGAAGTGCGCTACACACACACACACACACACACACAGAAAATTTTTTTTTCTTGCCTTTTTCGAAATCAACCAAAAGCGGAGAGCAGAGTGCACACGATCTTCTCTTTTCAAACAATTAAATCTCACCAGCAATGACATCCAATAATTCACAAAATAGCTGTAAATTTATGTTTCGAGATATCTTTCCGATTTTTTTAAATTTCGCAATTGTCCATAATTCTGGAGATCTTCGTATAATAAGGACCATTATAAATTTATCATCTTCCATCCTCTCAAAAATTGACACATTTGTTGAGTAATTCAGGGTACCACTGAGAATTGTACCTCTCGTGAAATAGGTTGCCCCAACCCCTGTTCTATTGTATAAAAGTAAAATTGTATCATACTGTTTGTTCATTAAAACGTGAAATTTAATTTTTCATTGCTTTAAATCCACCTATTCTTCCTTTAAAAATCATTTGTTCAGGAAAAATTAAACAGTTTCGTTCTGTACATCATTTATCTAGAGAATTGATCGACAAACTGTGTTCCACGAGTCCCAATAAAAAAAAAATGGGAAAGAAAAATTACAAATATGTATGCAAAATGGATTTATGTTCTCATGAAATTCGTTTAGCCACAATTATCTAAAGATCATAGACTAAAATTAAAAATTTTATTTATACATAATTTGAAAAACTTTTTTTTTTTTTTTTATTGTAATATAATAAATGAATTTTAAAACTTTATTTTATGCAGTAGATTGTGAATATACTATTGTTTGCTATCCCGAGTTCCGCGAAGTAATTTTATACTAGTTAGTACAATGTTTTGAAACCTTTTACATTTGTGGGGGAAAAAACACCTATAATGAAGAAGATAAAAAAAATTTATCGACATATGAACAGATTCGATGCTAAAACTTAAATTTAAGCTAGAAGACCTACATTTTAGGTTACCAATTCATGCCATATACGCAGAATTTCTCACACAGCTATGAACATTTTCATGCCATTCACAAAAATGTATTTAGAAAGTGAAAAATATTTTTAACGCGATTGGCAACAAAAACAAAAACGAATTGAACACGGAATATGAAATGCTACTGCAGATAATTTCAAAAAGCTTATACGTCGATAGTTTGTGTAAAAAATTGTGAACACATATCTCAGTTACTAAGTATAATGCATGATTAGGTGACATTTGGATCACAAATTTATATTATCAATGATTAAATAACATTAAAATTACATCATAAAAGTTTTTAATAAAAAATAAAATATTTTTTTAAAATTGTCTTTACATATAATATCAAAAATATGTTTATCTATATACTTTAAATATTATTTTAAGATATATTCCCTTCAGCGAGGAAGGGGTTTCCTCGAAAACATGTTACAGTTCTAAGGGGTCCAAGAGTTGAAAAAGTTTGAGGATTGACCAATGTCCAGACATGAGAAGTCTTTCATGGTCAAGATTCACTCTGCTGCTTTAACCCCCTCGCCCGAAAAAGAAAAAAAAGAGCTAACATTTATTTTACCAGTTTGACGACCGTCACCCTCCCTTAGCCCCCGCGTGTTCCCTTTCGCTGAAGGGGAGAATTTCATTGAAAAGGTTACTCGAGAGAAAAATTTATTGCCCATCTTGGGAATTTTGAAACAAATATATATTTGTGCCAAAAATTTCGCAATAGCCAACACCATCTAGATGTCATGTAAGGTGTTAAACTAATGGCCCGCCATCACCTTAAAGTTAAAGTCGATATTAAGGATATTTGTAAAAATTCATAACACATGAAATTTAAGAAATTCTGTTACCATCCTTCATATAATCATACATAATAGCTATATATTTGTAGGTGGCAACTTAAGACCACTTAACATTTACATTTAACTACATAATAGCAATATTATATTTATATTATAATTTATACTTAGAAAGATCACAACCTATCAGTTTCATTTTAATGAAGGTATAAGTAGATTTCTAATTACTATTTCAATGAAATAGCAAACAACTTAGAAAAATACTCACCTTAAAGTTAATATCTCCTTTTCTAATTCTGCTTTTGATGTAGAACAAATACTTAACTTTTGTTTTAAAGAAAGTATTTCTTGTTTCAAATGAGAAATTAAATCATCTTTTTCTGTGAGTATTTCTTTCATTTTATGCTCTATTTTGTCTCTAAAATAGAAAAAGTCAATGTAAAAAGATATCCATTTATTTACATCTGAATCAGAAATTTATTTAAACAAGTTTCCTAAAAATGATTAATTTACACATATACTAATAAAAATCCACTAATCAATAAAAAATAATTATGCATGTTGTTGAAACCTTAAGTACGGAGTGTGTTGAAATATTAAGTGCAGGGGCACTGCAATAGCTTGTTTACATCAATTTATGAATGTGTGTGTGTACGCTTTAGTTTTTTTATTCTCTGTCATGTAATAAATGTGTTCTGACAGGTAAGAGCTTTTTATTTAAGCCATTTGTAATAATTGAAAAAGAACATTTGAAATTTGATCTTGAAATATTTGCAAATTTGAACAGATGTAGAATAAAAATATTCTTCTGAAAAATTTCAGATATGTATAGATTGTATTTAATTAAGGAGATTATGTTTAACATGTGAATTATATTTTGAATAGAATATTTTTTACTTACTTTTCTTGATTCATATCTCGAGATTGTTGCCAAAACTGCTGTCTTAAAACTGATAAATTTCCTTGAAGATCTTGTTCTTTTGCAATCATAGACTGGCGTTCCTTTACCAGACTGGAGTTTAGATTTTGCAACTCTGTTCTTAACCCTAAGAATTTAACATTAGATATTTTAATTGACATACTAATGCAATACTGATGAGTCTTGATAACAATATTTTTTTAATGACTTCTTTTATTTTGTCAGTTTGCAATGTATGATTAGTAAAAAAATTATGCATTTTTAAGTTATTGAAAGAAATACGAAGTTAAAAATATTTGAATACAAAATACAGGATCTGTGACAAATAAATCCTTGATTTGTTAGCAAATTTTTTTGGAAGGATGTGTTAAAAATTTATGTAATTTTAAGCTTTCAAGAGGTTTTTGAATCACAATCTTTCATAATTACTATATTTTTAAAATATAAATATAAAATAAAATTTTCTTATCAGGAAAAGAATTCATTGAATTTTATTAACACTGTGCAATATAATGAAAAAATTACAAGAATTGTTACACATATTTAGATTAACTTGACTGATAATAATCGAGTTTTTATATCATTCTTTTCAAACATAGCAACTTCATAGAAATAAAGTTAAATATAAAATAGAAATTATAAAGAAATCAAGTGGATTGGTTCATATTTTTTTCTAAATATACATTAAATAGTTCACACATGCATGATACAATAACTCTAGGTCTTTAACTTCAATTAAGAAACATATAAAAGTTTATCATTATAGAAATATTAGAATCATAGAATATATAGAATCATATCCAGAATATATAGAATCTCATATATAGAAATATTTTAAAAATTAAACTTTTAATAAAGAAACAGTTATTAAAATTTTTTTCAACTCCAGTAAAATTTCAAAGGAAAAAACAGAATTTTTCTTTCCAAAATTATCACACTAAAAAAAATGTACACATACTTGATATTTCATCTAGAAGTTGTTCTAGTTCAGATTCTTTAGAAGCTTTTAGTTGTTCCATTTCAACTTGAGCATTTGTCAACATCATATGACATTTATGTTCACATTCTTCCAATGAATTTTTCAAAGAAATTATTTCACGTCTACTAGCATTCAATTCATTATTTAATACTTTACGATGTTCCTGAGAGTTAACAAGTTCCTTTTCAAGGATCTCTTTTTGTGTAATTGCTTTCAGCTTTTCTGACTAATATAAAATAAAAAGAAATAATATTTTAAACGTAACAACTTTTCAACATTTTGTTAAATTTAATGAAATATTAAAAACATAACATTTTAAAAATTATTAGATTTTATTCATTCATTTTTTATATATTGATAAATGATTGAATTTCTTTTGAATAAAATTTAATTCAATAATTTGTTCCAATATCTTCCAAATGAATATTATTGAGAATTTAATATGATTTATAGTATTATATTCAAATTATCAAACAGCTGTAAACTGTATATTTGATCTTTTTCATTACTTTAACAGAAAGCATAAAACACTTATAAACAAATTCTAATCTTTTTTCATTTTTGAATCAGCAGTTATTATCAAGCATAAATGTTACTAAAATATGTAATCACCTAAATAGTAATGAAAATTATTCATTCAAGCCACACTTTAATACAAAGTAATATGAATATCTGATAATATAAAATTTCTTGCAGTGAACAATTACTATATCCATACTACCATGCAGAAAAAGTATAAGTATACAATGCTGTCTTAAGGCTGTTTTCGGTCAATGTTAAAGGATAGGGATGAAACGGCAAAGACATTTGTGGGCAGGAAAAAGCTCCAATAATAATAAAATTTTTTATGGATATAAAGAAAATAATTGTTTAAAGGATAGTGTTTCTTGAATTTTGATTTTTTTGGAAAATTACACAGTTTTCAGCATTTTTGCAAAATGAAATTTGACTTTTCTATGTTAAAGTATAGGAGGTGGAAACGCAAAAGACATTTTAACAGAAAAAAAAGTTTTTTTTAGAGTAGAATTAAATAGTATATAAGAAAGCAAGCTTCCCTCTTTGGACTAGTGTAGCCAGAATTAAGTTTTATGTTTTTCTTAATTAACTTTTTTAAAATTTTAAGTTCATTCTGAATTATTTTTGGCGTAGTTAGGACTAAATCAAACAGATGGCACCACCATCGTTTGAAAAGCGAATTTATTCTTGGCTACGAATACTTATTTTTGGCGATATCTTTCTGAAATATAGTCGCCAGCTGAAATTATGGTAACTTGCAAATAGTGGACAATGGAAAAGGTTTATGATGTACAGAGATTTAACATCTCAAATCTGACGAACTTTCCGATTTAGGAAAGTTTTAAATATTTTCTGCATGTGTGCTTTAAAAAAAAATCGTTTATAATTATACTGCTTAGATTTTTTTTTTTTTTTGTCGAAGGAATGTCTGTAAGAATATTTAAATTCTGCGAAATGACTTAACGAAGAATGAAAGTATACTTACTTTATACTTGATCGAAAGTTGTGAATTAACTCACAATAAGAACACAAATTACTACTCCTTACTCACAAATTAAAATTTTAATCTAGTTATTGTAATGCAATTGTTATTATTATATTATTTTCTTTTTAATTAACAAAAAAAAATTTTCCATCGATTTTATATTTGACGTAAAACTTTACCATAAACCATTGGAACAATTATTAACACAAAATATTGTTTTCTAATTTAATTAACAGAAACTTATTTTTCAATTAATTATATTCAGATTCTAAGCCGCACCCCAAATTCTCAGCACATTTTTTGTGAAAAAATAGTGTAAAATATATTATCGATATATGATATATTTACGGAATGAAAAGAGGCTGCGATACCCTAGTGGTCAAGGTAACGTACTCGTGGCTAGCGTATCATGAGTTCGAGCCTAGTACCGCTGAAATTCTGTCGTGTAGGGAGCGATGAACGTTAAATCTGAGAGCTCAAACGTCCTCTCATTGGTGTGGTAGTTAGGAGATGGGAGGTGCCAGCTCAGGTGTCGCCCGCTACTTGACTATGGTTCAAAGTTACGAGGTCCGTCACCAAAAGCCCTCATGTAGCTGATCAATATGACGTTTATATTCAATCACTAACTAAACGAAATAAAAAATAATAAAGGTGAATTAATAAAAAGTGAATAATTAATTTACTTTTTACCAGCATTAAAAACTTTTTTTCAGTCTTCGAATCTAAGCTGCACCAGAATTTTTGTAGCCTAAGCATCGGGAAAAAGTGCGGCTTAGATTCGAATAAATATGGCAATATCGCGATTTTAAAGTCTCTCTATCTTTAAATTTTTGCCTTTTTTTCTATTAAAAATACTGTCTGGCATTTTCTGTCATTGAAGATTTTCAATAACTTGATCAAGTTCTTGACTAAATTTTTAACATAATAGAAGTTGGGATTTTTCTTTGCGCATTACATTTTACACATATAAAATTTAGAATTAATGTTAATTCAAATTTTATCCATTTTAGTTAAATGTATGATAAAAATTTTTAAGTAGTAAAATTTTATTATGAATTCTTTATGGAAAAAGAAATATGTTGGGCATTACGATATGAACATATATTTATTGCTCATTGAAGTTTTTATTTTATTACTATAACTAAAATATTGATTTTTATTACTAGTTCATTTTTGAATTAGAAAGTAAAGCATTCAGAAAAAGATATATCTGCTGAATAAACTTTTAAAAACACTAATTTTTAAAAAAATTGAAACTTAATTTTCTAAATAATTAAACGGTGTTTTCATTTTTTAAACCCAAATATTCATAATTTTTAATTTTGGAAGACTTTTAAAATGAATGACTTATTTTATAAACAAAGGAAAAATATAACTGTTATAATTAATAATGTTTGCTTTTTTTATCTCGTAATTGTGGATCAAATTGTCAAATCAATTTTCAAATGTTAAAAAGTTTTACATTTCTTTTTTTTTCTATTCATTTTCTCAGGAAATATCATAATCAGTTAAGAGCAATTTATACCTTTTTTTTCGGGGAGATATTGAATCTATCCACTAGAAAACTTAAGTCAATCTAATTATTACAAAGCTATTTTACCATAAATTATTGTTTAAAAACAATCTGTTACTCAGTATAATCACTATATGATAAATTACTTTGCCGCTTTTGTCAGCCACAATACCGTTTAGCCCTTTCAAAGGCATCTCGTCATGTCATGAGGTCAACATCTCATGGTATTTTTCAAGCACTTAATGCATTCTTTTTAATTTTAAATTTTTTATTTCTATTACTGTCCTTAAAAAAAAAATTTTACTTTTAAGTACTATTATTTAAAAAATGTAAGAGTCATAACACTCGAAATCCTAATGGCGAGAGGTTATAGCTCGGAAGAGCTAAGTACTCTGGTCATCCACCCCACGATGTATAATATCTCATGGGAATTTCACTTCAGAGGGGACCGGAAGACACTTGTTGGTCCGAAGTCTTTAGGAAAGAAAAGTACAAAAAAAGCGATAAAGTTTCCAATTTCTTTCCTATGTACTAAAACAGAAAGAGAGGAAGAATAATTTATTTGGATTCCTACATAGAATGAAACTATTATTTTTTGTTACCAAATATGCCCAAAAATTAAACAATAATGCAATTTTCTTTGATTTAAATATAATGTTAACTTCCAAATTGAAAATTGTTATTGACATATATTCATTAAATAAACATAAATTTCTTAGAAAAATAAAGGCAATGTTTATATATTATATGCTTGATTAATTGTGCTTGATAATTAATTGCCAGCCTATTTTCTCCCTTATAATGATATTTTAATCATTCTCTAAAGTTACAAAAGTAAATTTTAATTTCAAAATATCTTTCTTTCTTCCTTTTTTTTTTTTTTTTTTTTTGCTGAACATGAAATAATTTTGTAATGCTTATATATTTTCATTTACGTACCATTTCTTATAAAAATATTTTTTGAATTTGAAAAATATTTTATATGTAAAATAATGGTCAAAACCATAATTAACCAGTTTTTTAATGAAATAGCTGCATACTATCTTAGAAAAATATCAAAATTGATAACCTTTAACTTTTTTAACATTTATATATATATATATATATAATATAAAACTACTTTTTTAAAGAAAATTCTATTCAAAATTGTTTCCCTTAAACCTTTAATAATGTAATACAGGTGTAAGTGTATACCTAATTGGAAATTTCTGAAAACTTTTTTTTTTTTTTTTTTTTTTTTTTTGTACATAAGAACTTTATTTTGTAATACTTTTAGAAACATTTATTATTCCATTATAAAAGAATATTAAATCGTTTTTCTTTATATGTAGTGCCTACTAGATTGTGAACATTCCATTACTAAATCGTTTTGTAATGGAAAATGAACTTTTTTTTATTTGTGGATAAAAACACCTATAATCAAGGAGAGCGAACAACTTATTGACATTTTAAAAGACATTTGACGGTAAAATCTATATTAAAACAAGAACAGCTCCTAAAATTTAGATTGCAAAATACATAGGATTTTTTCCATAGTTAGAAATGAATAAAGCATTCATAACAAATTATCAGAATCCATGAGTCGAAAAAGTTAAGAAAGCCATTTTAGATCTCTCTCATGGTCAAGATTCAACACTATTTTACTCCCCCGCCCCCAAAAGAACAAGTATTTCGTTTCACAGTCGTAAAGACTGTGGCCCTCTTCCCCTTGCAGAGAAAGGGGAGGATTCTATTGAAGGAAGTGCGCTACACACAGAGAGAATTTTTTTTTCTTGCCTTTTTCGAAATCAACCAAAAGCGGAGAGCAGAGTGCACACGATCTTCTCTTTTCAAACAATCAAATCTCACCAGCAATGACATCCAATAATTCACAAAATAGCTGTAAATTTATGTTTCGAGATATCTCTCTCTCTCTTTCCGATTTTTTCGAAATTTCGCAATTGTCCATAATTCTGGAGATCTTCGTATAATAAGGACCATTATAAATTTATCATCTTCCATCCTCTCAAAAATTGACACATTTGTTGAGTAATTCAGGGTACCACTGAGAATTGTACCTCTCGTGAAATAGGTTGCCAACCCCTGTTCTATTGTATAAAAGTAAAATTGTATCATACTGTTTGTTCATTAAAACGTGAAATTTAATTTTTCATTGCTTTAAATCCACCTATTCTTCCTTTAAAAATCATTTGTTCAGGAAAAATTAAACAGTTTCGTTCTGTACATCATTTATCTAGAGAATTGATCGACAAACTGTGTTTCACGAGTCCCAATAAAAAAAATTTGAAAGAAAAATTACAAATATGTATGCAAAATGGATTTATGTTCTCATGAAATTCGGTTAGCCACAATTATCTAAAGATCTTTTTTAACTTTTATTGTAATATAATAAATGAATTTTAAAACTTTATTTTATGCAGTAGATTGTGAATATACTATTATTTGTTATCCCGAGTTCCACGAAGTAATTTTATACTAGTTAGTACAATATTTTGAAACCTTTACATTTGTGGGGGAAAAAAACACCTATAATGAAGAAGATAAAAAAAATTTATCGACATATATATGAACAGATTCGATGCTAAAATTTAAATTTAAGCTAGAAGACCTATATCTTAGGTTACCAATTCATGCCATATACGCAGAATTTCTCACACAGCTATGAACATTTTCATGCCATTCACAAAAAATGTATTCAGAAAGTGAAAATATTTTTAACGCGATAGGCAACAAAAACAAAATACAAAAACGAATTGAACACGGAATATGAAATGCTACTGCAGATAATTTCAAAAGCTTATACGTCGATAGTTTGTGTAAAAAATTGTGAACACATATCTCAGTTACTAAGTATAATGCATGCGTAGGTGACATTTGGATCACAAATTTATATTATCAATGAGTAAATAACATTAAAATTACATCATAAAATTTTTTAATAAAAATATAATATTTTTTTTTAAAATTGTCTTTACATATAATATCAAATATATATATATGTTTATCTATATACTTTAAATATTATTTTAAGATATATTCCCTTCAGCGAGGAAGGGGATTCTCGAAAAACATGTTACAGTTCTAGGGATTCCAAGAGTTAAAAAAGTTTGAGGATTGACCAATGTCCAGAAATGAGAAGTCTTTCATGGTCAAGATTCACTCTGCTGCTTTAACCCTCCCTCGAAAAAAGAAAAAAAGAGCTAACATTTATTTTACCAGTTTTACGACTGTCCCCTCCCCTCAGCCCCCAGCGTGTTCCCTTTCGCTGAAGGGGAGAATTTCATTGAAAAGGTTACCCGAGAGAGAAATTTATTGCCCATCTTGGGAGTCTTGAGACAAATATTTGTGCCAAAAATTTCGCAATAGCCAACGCCATCTAGATGTCATGTAAGGTGTTAAACTAATGGCCCGCCATCACC